>JAGDYQ010000177.1:1696253-1719554 GCA_021962125.1 Bulinus truncatus | reverse complement strand
CTGCTGTGTCTGTCTCTACTGTGTCTGTTGTTGTTTTATTTTAAACTATAATGATCATTCGTCTGGTTTAGCAGTGAACATTTCACTTTGCGCCATAAATTTTAAAATGACACTGAACTATTTTTAATCATACGCGACCTGCTAAAAAAATATAAATTTATAAAAAAAAAACAACTAAAATTCCATCAAACATGAAAAATATATATTTCAATTATCATTATTAAAGTTAAAAGCGTCGGTGAGTTCAATATGTTGAGCTAAATATACCTTTCTATTAGCTGATGAGTAGTAATGAAAATTCATTATCTATATACACCTAGATCGGGCACCCACGTTTATATTTTTAGTTATGATAATTTACATAAATATGTGCATGATATTATTCATTATTATTCCTTTTTGGTGTATTTTAGAATACAATGTTTTTTTAAAGGGATTTTCTCACATCTATTATATAAACTGTTCCATATATGCATAGACGTAAATATCGTGTGTGTGTTTGTGAAGTCCCTGTAAGGATGAGATGAAATCTTTTAGACCCTAATGGGACGGTTTTTTATGGTGCCCTTCTTTCATCCCCACCATAGCCGAAAAGTGCAATGGCCATGGAGGCACCACGGGAGATATAGCGGGGATTTTAGCCCTGACCATGGACCGGAGATTGACAGTCGAGCGCTCTACCGCACGGCCACCCGTCCTCTGTAAATATCTTGAGTGGCCCCCGTTGCGGACTAAGATGATGACGCCCCATTGACGTAAACCCTAGTCTGGCGGCAGACCTATTCCCTCCTCCCCGTCACCACCCCTCCCATCCCACCAACGCATGCCACACCCTGCATATAAAAACAATATCAACAGGCATTTTGCGCATACCAGTTTCCTCCCCCCCCCCCACCCCCAATTCTTTTCTGAAACTTCCAATAAAAATTAGCTTGCCTGTAATTGCAATCTTTCTAATGAATCTGGTGCCCATATACCCCACATATATATTTACGTCTAAATACCCATATACCCCACATATATATTTACGTCTAAATACCCATATACCCCACATATATATTTACGTCTAAATACCCATATACCCCACATATATATTGACGTCTAAATACCCATATACCCCACATATATATTTACGTCTAAATACCCATATACCCCACATATATATTGACGTCTAAATTCCCATATACCCCACATATATATTTACGTCTAAATACCCATATACCCCACATATATATTGACGTCTAAATTCCCATATACCCCACATATATATTTACGTCTAAATATCCATATACCCCACATGTTTATTTACGTCTAAATACCCATATACCCCACATATATATTTACGTCTAAATACCCATATACCCCACATATATATATTTATGTGCTCCATTTAAAAAAAAAAAAAATTAACGATGTGCCAAAACTATTGTTGTTATCTGTTTTGTTTTTGTAATCTTATTTCGTGGTTGTTTGTGATTGGCTAAAATATTCAAACAATCTCTTCTTAGCCAGTGAAATGACCGCCCCAATTACTAAATTCAATAAATAAATAAAGTGTGTTGTGCGGTGTTTAATTTTATCCTTGCGGCGTTTTGTTTTAATCCCCTCCAATGAGACTAATTCAACATTGATCTCATTCTTTACGTTTTACCGTTTTATAACTTCTTGTTATTGTTGTGTACCTGACAAAAAAACAGTGCATTTCTCTCTACCTTTATACCAACGGTTCCTAACGCTTGAGCCACTACCCCTCCCCCCCCCCCCCACATATCGTTTGATGTCGTATTTTATATGACGGTGGAGGGGGGGAGAGAGTCTCTGGTACTTTTATAATGACATACATATAGTTTGTTTTTGCTTGTTTGTTTGTTTTTTTAAATTAACAAGCCACCATACAGGTATATTTTTTTTCCATCGCACTCAAAAAAAAAATAGTCTAGAAGTGAGAACCGTTGCTAGAGTCTAGACAATCAGACGTTTGGCAAACTTTATATTTTAAATCGTTGCCACAATGAGTTCTTAAAATTTGACAGAAGGGTTGGACCTATAGAAGGGTTGGACCTATTGAAGGGTTGGACCTATAGAAGGGTTGGACATATAGAAGGGTTGGACCTATTGAAGGGTTGGACATATAGAAGGGTTGGACCTATAGAAGGGTTGGACCTATAGAAGGGTTGGACATATAGAAGGGTTGGACATATAGAAGGGTTGGACATATAGAAGGGTTGGACTTATAGAAGGGTTGGAACTATTGAAGGGTTGGACCTATAGAAGGGTTGGACCTATAGAAGGGTTGGACATATAGAAGGGTTGGACTTATAAAAGGGTTGGACCTATAGAAGGGTAGGACCTATAGAAGGGTTGGACCTATAGAAGGGTTGGAGATGGTTGAAGTGTTTGTATGAACGAATTTAAATTAAATGTTTAGAAAAGTTTTAAAAAAATGACCAAACTGACGGGACGTACTTGGCCCTCACGGCTCAAATGTTCAAACAATCTCTTCTTACACACCCCCCCCCCCCCCCGGATTAGTTGCCGTGCCGTCCGCTTGGATGGATTTTTTTTTAAAGAATTGTCTGAAAACTGAATGATATATTTGACAAAGAAAGTACATGCACTGTTAAAACATTTGTGGAAAGAAAAATGTGTCAAAGGTTGCAGTATTACACAAAATGTTTCTGATGAAGACATAGTCACGACAGCTGCGTCTGTAAACACTTTGCATTCAGTGGCTGCTATACTCACGACAGTTGTGTCTGTAATCACTTCGCATTCAGTGGCTTGCTATAGAAACAAGTAGCCTCTCAAAGATTTGTTTCGCCCGTTGTTGAGTCCCTTGTTGTTTTCTGAAGGTACGGTTAGATGGGTGGATGGATGGATGGACGGTTAGATGGATGGATGGTTAGATGGGTGGATGGACGGTTAGATGGGTGGATGGATGGATGGTTAGATGGGAAGATGGACGGTTCGATGGGTGGATGGACGGCTAGATGGGTGGATGGACGGTTAGATGGGTGGATGGACGGTTAGATGGATGGATGGATGGACGGTTAGATGGATGGATGGACGGTTAGATGGATGGACGGTTAGATGGGTGGATGGACGGTTAGATGGATGGATGGACGGTTAGATGGGTGGATGGACGGTTAGATGGATAGATGGACGGTTAGATGGGTGGATGGACGGTTAGATGGATGGATGGACGGTTAGATGGGTGGATGGATGGATGGTTAGATGGGAAGATGGACGGTTCGATGGGTGGATGGACGGCTAGATGGGTGGATGGACGGTTAGATGGATGGATGGATGGACGGTTAGATGGATGGATGGACGGTTAGTTGAGTGGATGGACGGTTAGTTGGGTGGATGGACGGTTAGATGGATGGGTGGATGGACGGTTAGATGGATGGATGGATGGACGGTTAGATGGATGGATGGATGGACGGTTAGATGGATGGGTGGATGGACGGTTAGATGGATGGGTGGATGGACGGTTAGATGGGTGGATGGACGGTTAGATGGGTGGATGGACGGTTAGATGGGTGGATGGATGGACAGTTAGATGGGTGGATGGTTAGATGGGTGGATGGACGGTTAGATGGATGGACAGTTAGATGGGTGGATGGTTAGATGGGTGGTTGGACGGTTAGATGGGTGGATGGTTAGATGGGTGGATGGACGGTTAGATGGGTGGATGGACGGTTAGATGGATGGGTGGACGTTTAGATGGATGGATGGACGGTTAGATGGGTGGATGGACGGTTAGATGGGTGGATGGTTAGATGGGTGGATGGACGGTTAGATGGATGGACGGTTAGATGGGTGGATGGACGGTTAGATGGGTGGAAGGATTAAAAGCGCATGAAAAACATTTCGCTTTTTCTTTTTTTCTTTTAATACAAAAAAATTGTAATGATCAAAATATTTACCTGTTTACATCGTGCTTTTACTTATTATTGTTTGGAACACTTCTCTGCTGAATTGATTTTTTTTTAAAAAGTAATAACAACTCAAATAAAACGAAACCAGTTTTTGATGTTTAAAAAAAAATACATATCTAAAAGACGAGAGTAAGGAACCGCAGTACATCATTTTGTTATTGAACAGTTTCCCTAGTTGGTCTGTCTGTCTGTCTGTCTGCCAGAAGTTTGGTAGGATTGTGTTTGTCATTGTGAAATACCCAAATCGCCGTCTTTGATAGCTAGTACTGTGTCAGGTCTGTTATTATCATCCATTGTATTTCAAGGGATTGTTAGCTGTTTTTATGTTGTTTTGTTATAATTTATCAACATGAACTATCGTGTATCGAGATGTTTGACTGTTCACAGATTACATACACTGTACGCAGGCTACTGTCAACAGGCTACAGTAAGCAGGCTACTGTTAGCAGGGTACTGTTGGCAGCAGTGGCGCAACCAGCAAAAAATGCTGGGGGGGGGGGGGCTCACATATAGAAAAAAGACAGTTTATATAGTAAAATATGTATGATGATTTGGTCTGGGGGGGGACTCAAGCCCCCCCCCCTGCCCCCCCCTGGTTGCGCCACTGGTTAGCAGGGTACTATTAGCGGGCTTCTGATAGCAGGCCACTCCTGCCTGTAATTACTGTAACTGTTTGTATTCCTGGTTAAATTTTGTCAAATATTTTTTTCTTTGTCATTTTTTGTTTATTCTTTGTTTTAGTCTTTTTTTTTTTTAGATTAATAAACATGAGAAAAACTTGAGAAGTTAGTCAATTGTGCACGTGTATGCATGTTTATATATGTGAATGTTTGTGAAAACACAATCCTTCTTACTTTTGTTTTAAATAGACAGGAAAGTTGGATTAATAATCGACGCTAGTTGAATCATTCAACGAAAACCGAAACAGTAGTTTGGAGGGGATGGGGGGGGAGTTGAAATATACGGTAACCGCATTCAACCATAAGCCGAATATAACGTTAAACGAGGCATGACCTAATAGAGATACATACAGGTATATATTTGTTGGTTAATGTCCTGTCTAATGCCAGTTTAACCGAGGCATGACCTAATAGAGATACATACAGGTATATATTTGTTGGTTAATGTCCTGTGTAATCCCAGTTGATCTCTATCAGCCGTTGGTTTGGGTTTTTGTTTTGTTTTGGTTTTGGTTTTGTTTTGTTTCGTTCCATTTCTTTTTTTTTCCCCAATGTTTTCAACTTCACCTGTTGAGTTCCATCTCTCCTGGAAATAAATAAACATAGTCTGGAATGTCTGTGTCTGAGATCTAGACATGAATAGTTGAAATATTACTGAGACTGTGAAGTATTAAGTGTTACACTTTGTCCTAACGATTGAAATATTACTGAGACTGTGAAGTATGAAGTGTTACACTTTGTCCTAACCACTGAAATATTACTGAGACTGTGAAGTATGAAGTGTTACACTTTGTCCTAACGAATGAAATTCTTTATTCCCAGAGACTGAGTCTGGATATTGATAAGTGAACGTTCTGTGTTGCGTTGTCTTGTTTTGTTTTTTATATTAACTTTCACTTCTCTGTGTTTTAGCTTCATTCTCGCACATGAACCATAATATTGACTAGTTATGTAAATGTGGGAGTTGAAGTAGTGGATGTTTACCGGTTGTCAGTCTTGTCTTTGGTATATACACATGTATTGATCTTGTCTTTGGTCATAAACATATATTGGCTTTGTCTCTCATATTAAACCTGTGTTAGTCTTGTCTTTGGTGTATAGGCATGTATGTCATGTCTTGAGCTGTAAATAAATGTCAATATTGCGCATGGTATAGACACATATCAGAGCCTTGCCTTTAGGTATTGACTATTGACATATACTAGTCTCTTATAATAAACATATACTTGTCTTTGTGTATATAGTATACTTGTATTCTGTAATAAACATATACTTGTCTTTGTGTATATAATATACTTGTATTCTGTAATAAACATATACTTGTCTTTGTGTATATAGTATACTTGTATTCTGTAATAAACATATACTTGTCTTTGTGTATATAGTATACTTGTATTCTGTAATAAACATATACTTGTCTTTGTGTATATAATATACTTGTATTCTGTAATAAACATATACTTGTCTTTGTGTATATAATATACTTGTATTCTGTAATAAACATATACTTATCTTTGTGTATATAGTATACTTGTATTCTGTAATAAACATATACTTGTCTTTGTGTATATAGTATACTTGTATTCTGTAATAAACATATACTTGTCTTTGTGTATATAGTATACTTGTATTCTGTAATAAACATATACTTGTCTTTGTATATATAATATACTTGTATTCTGTAATAAACATATACTTGTCTTTGTGTATATAATATACTTGTATTCTGTAATAAACATATACTTGTCTTTGTGTATATAGTATACTTGTATTCTGTAATAGGCATATACTAATTCGGTGGCAGTCTGGGTTCTACCCTCGAGACCTATTACTACTCATAACAGGTTCACCTCAGGTCATGGGTTAGCAAAGGTACAGCCGCGGCTTGTTGAATCCCCCGCGGCCAGTTGCATCCCCAGTGGCCAGTTGCATCCCCAGCGGCCAGTTGCATCCCCAGTGGCCAGCTGAATCCCCAGCGGCCAGTTGAATCCCCAGTGGCCAGCTGAATCCCCATTGGCCAGTTGAATCCCCAGCGGCCAGTTGAGTCCCCAGCGGCCAGTTGAATCCCCAGCAGCCAGTTGAATCCCCCCAGCGCCCAGTTGAATCACCCCAGCGGCCAGTGATAATTAATTTAACTAGTAAGCGTTAAAAAATTTTGAGTTTCATTTCTTTTTCGTTTCATTCAATATTTCAGATACTTATGAACATTTGGTGCTTCCAGACATCCTAGGAGATTTAGGAATAGGACCGACGTCCCAGGGTCTGCACTACAGAATAGCAGCCTTGACTGAGGAGAACATTTCTTCATCAGGAAAGGTAAGTTCATGTAATAATACAATCAGAGCCTTTGTTGGATATTTCTTCCGGAGCCTTAGACATAGACTTTTGATGTATACGGGGGAGGGGGCGGGGCCTGTGAGAAAGTACCTGTAGTGGCCCATTTAGCTTCATATTTGAGAGGAAATTTTTCTTGTATGTGGGGGGAGGGGGGGCAGACTTTGGTAGTGGAGATCTGGGGTGGTCGCTCAGTTTGCCTATGCATATGAACGACCTTGAACACATTGTTGGCACACACGGCTCCATGTCTGAACACACTGTTGGCACACACGGGTTCATGTCTGAACACACTGTTGGCACACACGGCCCTGAACACACTGTTGGCACACACGGCCCTGAACACACTGTTGGCACACACGGCTCCATGTCTGAACACACTGTTGGCACACACGGCTCCATGTCTGAACACATTGTTGGCACACACGGCCCTGAACACACTGTTGGCACACACGGCTCCATGTCTGAACACACTGTTGGCACACACGGGTTCATGTCTGAACACACTGTTGGCACACACGGGTTCATGTCTGAACACACTGTTGGCACACACGGCCCTGAACACACTGTTGGCACACACGGCCCTGAACACACTGTTGGCACACACGGCTCCATGTCTGAACACACTGTTGGCATACACGGCTCCATGTCTGAACACATTGTTGGCACACACGGCCCTGAACACACTGTTGGCACACACGGGTTCATGTCTGAACACACTGTTGGCACACACGGCTCCATGTCTGAACACACTGTTGGCACACACGGCCCTGAACACACTGTTGGCACACACGGCTCCATGTCTGAACACACTGTTGGCACACACGGCTCCATGTCTGAACACACTGTTGGCATTCACGGCCCTGAACACACTTTTGGCACACACGGGTTCATGCATTTGAATCAAGGAGCTTTTTTTTTTTTACTTAATTTTTATCATTGTAAGTGGGTGTGTCTTTATTTGTGTGTGTATGTATGTGTGTTAGTTTGACGCCATAGCCACATAAATGTCGGTTATTTTCGGTTAGCTCTGAAAAGAATTAAGGAACTTGTCTATTGTTTTGTGTGTTACACGTGTCATACCAAGTGTGTTATACAACGTACTTGTTGACTGCTGTATTCTGCCTTCCATTTGATTGTTTTGCACCAGATATTTCTTAATTGTTTTACACCAGATATTTTTGGACTGTTTCTACCAGTTACTCCTTGCTTGTGATACTTCAGGTATTTTCCTGATCGTTTTACACCCGTGGTATTTCTTAATTGTGTTAAACCGGGAGTATTTCTTGGTTTTGTTACACCATTAATTTTCTGATTGTTTAAACCATGCATTTATTGATTGTTTTACACCCTGGCATTTCTCAATTGGTTTTGCCGAAATTTCTCGAATCGGAGGGGGGGGGGTTGTGATACGAGTGATACTTTTTCAATCTTGCGATTGAAAATTCGCACCCTGAACAAAGGTGCTGCATGCAGTAGTCAATTATTTATTGATACATGAACCCAACACTACAGGTTTAAAAGTCTTAGATTTGAATGTATATTACAGGAAGGATTAAATCTTTTGTAAGTGTTGTTTGATATACAATGACTCAGCCATGAGTGGTAATGTGTGATAAGTGGGGCCTTTGTCGTGCGGGGGGGGGGGCGCAAGATTAGCAGACGACAACCCATTATAATCGCTTGGAGCGTCCATTGTAACATGGTTTAAAATCCATTTTAGCAAAATACCGTAAGCTGTGACGTCTGACAACTACTTAGCAGCATTTAATAATACAATTAGATATCATACAGGTAGGCTGTATAAACTTGTACGTGCAGTTCGATACATCGAGTCGACACAATAATCCCAGGCCAACTTTAGAGGGGTGAGCACTGACCCCCCCCCCGCCCCCGTCAGTTGGATCAGCACACAGACTACGTCATTACGTTCACAGCTCTGTCATTTGTCACGTCACTGACAGAACATTTAGAAAGAAAGAAAAAAATAATAATCAATGACGCGAGTAATTCATCCGGCACTCTTCTTTCTTAAAACACACACACACACACACACACACACACTCAACTTGAGTATCGAATCATTTTTGTATGGAATCGATTCTTATGTAGTGACGCAATGGAATTTTTAGACTGAATGGTATTTGGTGGAGTGAGTTCACTGACTATGGCTTTATGTTTGTAATGTTTTGTTGGTTTTTTTTTTGTTTTAAATATCAGCGTAATGCATTATTTCCATAATGAAGGCTGGTGAGCTAATTAACTGTCTGGGTGGCCCTGCCAAAGGTTGGATTCAGGATTGAAATAAAAAATAATTTAACCACTTTTTTTTTAATAAAATTAACTTTAGTTCTTTCATAAGCAAAGTACGATTCCCCGATCGATATTGTCATTTCTATGGTTCAATATTGTTTTTTGTTGTTGTTGTTTTTTTTAAAATCTGTCTTACAAGTTTTTTCTGACTCCCCCCCCCCCAATGTGTGTACAATCTTGTTGCCTTTCCCGGTGGCCGAAAAAGTGTCATAAATATAGCATAAACATGAGTTGGGCAACTCGCTCGTCCCATAAACATGTGTCTTCAAAATTAATGCAATAAAATTGGTGTCAGCTGATGCAGAAATAAACAAAAGCTCAATAAATGTTCAAAATCGTCTCTAAAAGTCTGTATATCTATATATGTTTGTATTTCTGAATCCATCATTCGCTAAAGGGCAGGGCACCCACATAACGAAATGTTGTTTTTTTTAAACCCGATTGAACGTAGACACCTTCTGACAGGTTGTCAGTCAGACTTTTTTTTGTTTTAAAGTCTTATCTTATACGAACCTGGGTTTAGACATGCAGTTAGTTAAATACCTTCCTCTTCTGCTTATACGATTTGCAATTAAAGAAAGGTGTATCTTTAGGCTGGTTATTGTAATTAAATGGTTGCAATCTTTTCAGTTTGAACTGTAGAGATTTTATTGTTATAATATAAACGTGTTTGTGTTTCGGTGGAGGTAGTGATGTAATAACATCTTTGAGGGATGTGAAATTCATCAATTCTCTACAAACTATCAACACAAGGCTACACGCACAAATTCTTGGAATACAAACACACATCCTTGGTTTACAAGCACAAATTCTTGGGATACAAACACACATCTTTGGCTTACAAGCAACAATTTTGTAATAACACAAACATCTATCCAAGAATCAATTCTAAGAATACAAACAACGATAATACACAACAAAACCATAATTAAACTTTATAAAAATATGATTTTTTCATGAGACTAGTGCAGCTAACGTTGTTTTTATTATTAATGAGTATAATTAACATGTCATTGCATTTTTAACTCAATCTTGTCACATTACAATTTGTTGTTCTTTTGTTGTGTGTGTGCTCATTTTTTGAATTAATGTAACCAATAAAATTGCTTTTTTTTTTTTTTAAGAATTACAATTCCGCCTGTTCATGATTCATTCTTATATAAGTGGCACGAGAAGGAAAGGGGGGGGGGGGAAGAGGGGCTGCAGCTACCAGAAACTTTCTTTAGTCTTTGTGGCCATATATTGATTTGTGGCCACAGACTGACATTAGTCTTAGTGGCCATAGATTGACTTGTGGCCATTGACTTTAGTTTTGTGGCCATAGACTGGCATTAGTCTTTGTGGCCATAGACTGACTTTAGTCTTTGTGGCCATAGACTGACTTTAGTCTTTGTGGCCATAGACTGGCATTAGTCTTTGTGGCCATAGACTGACGTGTGGCCATAGACTGACTTTAGTCTTTGTGGCCATAGACTGACTTTCAGGGATCGTCCAGGAACACTTGTTGAAAATGGCCGCCGTGGATGTGAAATCATCATATCTGGTAGGAGCAAATACAAGATGGATGCCCCTGATGCATAGTTTTGTGTCTATAACAGCGGCACTGATTACAACACACATGAATACAATTGTTATGTGTGTCAGTCCAGTCAGTTATCGTTTAATCCGTCACAGCAGGGCCGTAATTTTTTTTTTAATCCAGGTCTAAAGATTTATTTGTTTGAAGCCATCTATACCTAATAAAATTCTGTCAAGTAATAGATCTGAATCAGGTTGTTTTTGAAGCCATCTATACCTAATAAAATTCTGTCAAGTGATAGAACTGAATCAGGTTTTTTTTTTAATTGAGATATAAAATTTTGATTATTTGCTTAAGTATATTTAGTATAATCAAGATATGTTCTGAAATATATTTTCTGGGTGATTCTTCAAAAAAAAAATAATTGGCAGCAATGCCTTACAGTTTCCCTTCTGTTAAAATCAGCGGTGTGGCATGTTCAGAGAATTTAAAAAATCTTGGCTGTTTGTTGGATGGTTGTTTTTTTGTGGACACCAGTAAAATTAACGGTGTTTTAAGTTTTGACTAGAAATGTAAATCTTTGTGGAAAAAACAGTTTTTACTACATACTCTCTGGATCTCTCTCTCTCTTATCAGGAGCCTACCTTTGGAGAGGTGCATGTCTGAGAGCCAGCTTGATGGAGCTTCAGAGACTGGGTAACAAGTTTCATGTTTAATGGGTAGAGACATGGAACCCATTTGCAGTAATGAGCTCTGACACTCGGCCGAGAACCAGGAAGGGAAATAAACTCACTGCATCCATTTTCCGGGGGCTCGGTCAGACACGGCATAACGGTTTACCTTTTTAGAAAGAAAAAAAAAAGTAAATTCACATCATTTTTGTGGGGAAATGTGGTTATCAAGGAAGTGGTCATTGTGCCTTGAGCCTTTGAGACTAAAAGGAAAGTCCTGGGGCTGGGGGGGGGAGGGAGAAGAATGTATTCACTTCATATACCTGTTATCACGAAGATTTCATTATCTGGTTGATACTACGTCTATGTTGAAACTGATACGTGTTATTAGTTTTTTATTTTTTTTCAATTTCAAAGATTGTGAAATGTACTTCTCTATCTTTTGTGCTCGCCCAAGTGAATGAAAGTTTTCAAACATTTTTATAATTAGTCCAATGTTATGAAACTTGGAAATGTTGGGTAATTTCCGATACGATGCATTTTAGTGAGTGTGTTTTGTATCGACCACGCTAGCAGTATATCTATCACCCATCACGTGACTGGATAAGTTGACATAATTTTATGTTTCGTTGACAGCTCTACTAGTTCCGATCAGCTTACCGGCTCTCAAACCGTGCTGCGTTGGGCACTAAGGGCTGAGCTTGCACTTACTTAGACGGTGTTTTCCAATGTGGCGCCTTTGAGCCACAACGGGGGCAATTTATTATTAGTGGGAGGGGGGGTTAGAGATGTTCAATGCTCCAATGTTTTGTAAATGTATCAGGCGTTACTTCCTTGGAAAAATTTTACTTGGTTACTTCACCCTGCAAACTTATTCATTCGGATACTTCACCCTGCAAACTTATTCATTCATAAAACCTTTTCCGCCTTTCTTTCTAAAAACCCGTTATTTACTTTTCATTCGGTGAACAATCTATTTCTGAGTATTAACAAAAAAATTGTTTACGTTACGTAAGTGTTTGAGGACTTGGGAAATTCTGGACACGGAACTCAACACATTGGGGAAACTCATTACCGGGTTCTCTGCTGTGCTGGGTTCTCTGTTGTACTGGGGCTCTCTGCTGTGCTGGGGTTTCTGCTGTACTGGGGACTCCAGTGCACTGGTGACAATTATAGCAAGTAACTTGTACAGCAGAGACCGCAGTACAGCAATGAAGTCACTATGAATTTGTAAAACAATATATACAGGCCCCGGTAAAATTATTTTAGTTAGAAACTGTGAGAATTTGAAATACTTTCCGAACTGGCTATCTAAGGTCTGGGTGGTCACTTGCACTCTGGTTTAGTCTAGCCCAAGGACGGGCAAACTTTTTTTTTAGTCGCGGGCCACACTGGGCTATTAAATTGGACAGGCTGTCCGGACAAAGAACGGATGGACGCAGCGTTGATTCAGTGTTGACTGTAAACGCCATAGCCTCATGACACAAGATGCCAGTGTTGGGGGTTCACTCTGAACCTAGCGGCGGGCCGCGGGGCCTGGATTAAACAAGTCCGGTCGGCCGCCGGATTAGGCCCGTGGGCCGTAGTCTGACCATGGCTGATCTACCCTGACATATTTAGTGATAACCAAATTATTTCCTTTTTTTTTATTTTAAAGATTATTCTCCTTTTTATTTCAATATTAGACACACACACACACACACAAACCCAGAAGACCGGTGCTTGTTACAAATCTGGGTTGCTGGGTTGTTTTTTTTTTCTTCTTGTTGGTTTATGTAACAGGTTGCTATTGATCTTCAACTTTCCAACATTTCAAAGGAGAAAGAAGAAAGAAGATGAAATCAGAACAACACACAATTAAGGCCTTTGTCGGTTTAGTTCGGTGGTGTGAGGTCTGAAATAGAAATTATTGAATGCCCCCACCCACCCCCACCCCTTTTCCCCCTTTCTCACGTGTTACTAACGTTCTTGTTGGAGTTGTTTTTTTTTTTTGCACTGGATATCGAGCTGTGGAATGCCGGATATAAATAGCAGGCTGGCATTAAAGTTATGGTGACTTCCTGCCCCCCCCCCTCCCCTCCCCCCAGACCTCCGTAACACACCGGTAACTTTATCTTTACCCAAACTTAACTGGTGTCTGTGACGGAAATACCAAAAATAGCGTACTTGACAATGCTGATGTTAGGTAAATTATCTTTTGTTTAAGTACTATACGGTTGTGTTTGATATGAGAATATTTCACATATTTTATATACTTTTTAAGACTCGTGTAAAATAGCCAAATTAGACTTTTAAAAAAAAAAGACAAAAGAAAAACGTCATTGGGTCTCTCACAGTTACAGGATTCCGTCATTGGTTCTCTCACAGTTACAGGATTCCGTCATTGGGTCTCTCACAGTTACAGGATTCCGTCATTGGGTCTCTCACAGTTACAGGATTCCGTCATTGGTTCTCTCACAGTTACATGATTTCGTCATTGGGCCTCTCACAGTTACAGGATTCCGTCATTGGTTTTCTCACAGTTACAGGATTCCGTCATTGGTTCTCTCACAGTTACATGATTCCGTCATTGGGTCTCTCACAGTTACAGGATTCCGTGTTTATTTCCAGGTTAGACTCTCCAACTATTTTTCCCCATTTTAAATATTAAATAATGAAAAATAAAATGATTCGGAATTCTACAAGATGTTCATTTATGTGGGCTCGAAATTATCAAAGGACTTTTGTGTTCATCGGGAATACACACGTGTTCAGTTTTCTTCCCAGATAATACACACGTGTTCAGTTGTTTACTTCCCAGATAATACACACGTGTTCAGTTGTTTACTTCCCAGATAATACATACGTGTTCAGTTGTTTACTTCCCAGATAATACATAGTGTTCAGTTGTTTACTTCCCAGATAATACATACGTGTTCAGTTGTTTACTTCCCAGATAATACATACGTGTTCAGTTGTTTACTTCCCAGATAATACATACGTGTTATGTGTATGATTCTGTGTTTAACGTCACTTATCGTTGATACCGTGGTACCGAGTTATTTGTACTTCACAGAAAGTATTTAAACTTGGAAAATGGAATTATGTATGAACTCTGGTTACATATGAAAAGCATTTTCTTGATTAAAGATGTATTTGCATAATAGAATAATGAAATTTGTTTATCACACGGTATTCCAACTTCGGCGTTGTCTGTGATTGTATGTTTGTGCGTGCGCGCGTATTGTCCTTATAATTGGAGTGCAATATTCAGTTAATCATGTGCAATAGTTCATGCTCTCAATACTTTCTTGTATCTATCTTCCAAAGCACGCATCGTTAGGCTGTCGTCATTTCAGAGAATCGCCTTCTCTCTCTCTCTCTCTTCTCTCTCTCTCTCTCTCTCTCTCTCTCTCTCTCTTTTCTTGGAACACCCGTTGTTATATAACACGTTAGTTTTTAAAATCCTTCCCCACCACTTCTCTCTTTCTTTCTTTGCTTTTTCTTGTTGTTCTCTCTCTCTCTCTCTCTCTCTCTCTCTCTCTCTGTCTTTCTCTACCTCTTCTATTCGCTTACTCTCACCTCTCTTTTTGTCTTTATCTGCCTATTTCCCTGGCTTTTTTCAACTCTCTCTGTTCAATTCTCTTTTCTATCTGGCCTATGTAACAAGCTGAGAACATTAGTTGCGACATATACTGTTTCGTCTCGTTTTTTAATTATCCCGACACTCCAGTCAGTATTTTGTAAAAGTACAGCCACGGTTCAACAACATGAATTTTAAAAAAAATTAATCTCGTAAACCAGGGGTGGGCAACAGTTTTTGGCCCGGGGGCCACATTGAGATGCCGTGGTGAGGGGAGGGCCGTATCATAACAAAATTTGTATCGTATTTACTAGTTAACTTGCTGTAAGTCCCCTGCTATATCTTTCGTGGTGCCTCCATGGTTATTTGCACTCTTGGCTATGGTGGGGATGAACGAAGGGCGGTCACGGTAGGGGGGGTGAAAGAAGGGCGGTCATGGTGAGGATGAAACAAGGGCGGTCACGGTGGGGGGTGAAAGAAGGGCGGTCACGGTGGGAGTGAACGAAGGGCGGTCATGGTGGGGGATGAAAGAAGGGCGGTCACGGTGGGGGATGAAAGAAGGGCGGTCACGGTGGGGGATGAAAGAAGGGCGGTCATGGTGGGGATGAACGAAGGGCGGTCACGGTGGGGGATGAAAGAAGGGCGGACATGTTGGGGATGAAAGAAGGGCGGTCACGGTGGGGGATGAAAGAAGGGCGGTCATGGTGGGGATGAACGAAGGGCGGTCACGGTGGGGGATGAAAGAAGGGCGGACATGTTGGGGATGAACGAAGGGCGGTCACGGTGGGGGATGAAAGAAGGGCGGACATGTTGGGGATGAAAGAAGGGCGGTCACGGTGGGGGATGAAAGAAGGGCGGTCATGGTGGGGATGAACGAAGGGCGGTCACGGTGGGGGATGAAAGAAGGGCGGACATGTTGGGGATGAAAGAAGGGCGGTCACGGTGGGGGATGAAAGAAGGGCGGTCACGGTGGGGGATGAAAGAAGGGCGGTCATGGTGGGGATGAACGAAGGGCGGTCACGGTGGGGGATGAAAGAAGGGCGGACATGTTGGGGATGAAAGAAGGGCGGTCACGGTGGGGGATGAAAGAAGGGCGGTCATGGTGGGGATGAACGAAGGGCGGTCACGGTGGGGGATGAAAGAAGGGCGGACATGTTGGGGATGAAAGAAGGGCGGTCACGGTGGGTGATGAAAAAAGGGCGGTCATGGTGGGGGATGAAAGAAGGGCGGTTACGGTGGGGGATGAAAGAAGGGCGGTCACGGTGGGGGATGAAAGAAGGGCAGTCACGGTGGGGGATGAAAGAAGGGCGGTCATAGTGGGGGATGAAAGAAGGGCACTTCAAAAACATTCCCAATAGTGGTTTATAGGATCTAAGAGATTCCATCTCATACTTACAGGGACTTCACACACACGTTTAGGTTAACTTCATTTCATATGACCTGCATGATATCTAATTTAATAGAACAAAAAACAACAGTAATGCATGGAAATGTTGTTGTTGTTTTGTGTTGGGTTTTTTTTTAATAAACAAACGCTCGTTTTAAGGGATCAATAACACGATTGCAGAATTCAATGAAATGGCAACACTCCAGTGTGTGAGTGGTCTGTTTTTTAAGCTGTTCTCGACCAGTTTATAATCGTACATACATTTTCCCCAGTAAATGCTCCAGCCCTATCCATTTATTATGGCTTGCCATATTATTCCATGTTAAGCAACGTTTTTACACACAATCCATGTCCTGACTTGAGGGATTATTTTTCATCGATTCCATACCAAGAATGTCCTCTTTGACAACATTTCCATCTATTACATATCGTTCCAGAAATAAATATCATTGAACTGCATGTTGTGCAAAGTATACCAAACGAAATTTCTGCTGAAGTGTTTCTTTCATCCTCTGACTAAAAATATTCTATATTTATAAAGTCTGTAAACTACTAAATCAGTCGTTCTCAAAGTGTGGTCCGAGACTCATTGGGTGGGTGGGTCATATGTTAATTTTACAGAGACTTAAGTACCTGCCATATGTCAAGATATACACAGAGACTTCAGTATCTGTTATATGTCAAGATATACACAGAGACTTCAGTATCTATCATATGTCAAAATATACACAGAGACTACAGTATGTCATTTGTCAAAATATATACAGAAACATCAGTATTTGTCATATGTCAAAATATGCACAGAGACATCAGTATATGTCATATGTCAAGATATACACAGAGATTTCAGTATCTGTCATACATACGATGACTTTAATATATGTCATATGGTATGTTATACGCACAGAATCTAGCATCGTTCTAGGTTTTTCATTGTAGGAACACTGTTATGGTTTGAAATTAAGGCCATGACCTGACAGCAGCACATATAGTCTAACAGTCATTATTATGATCCTGACAGCAGCACATATAGTCTAACAGTCATTATTATGATCCTGACAGCAGCACACATAGTCTAACAGTCATTATTATGATCCTGACAGCAGCACATATAGTCTAACAGTCATTATTATGATCCTGACAGCAGCACATATAGTCTAACAGTCATTATTATGATCCTGACAACAGCACACATAGTCTAACAGTCATTATTATGATCCTGACAACAGCTTACATAGTCGGTCATCTGGTGATGTCAAGTATATGTATGAGAATAATCTCTGTTTTAAATGTAGATAATGTATGGAATATCTGTTTAGGGTGATAGAAACCATTCCAGGACATTACATTTGTTTAAATAACATTAGAACCATCTTGCCTTTCTTTGACCTCAGAAGAACATGTTTTATGTCTGCAGTACTTAAATGTCGATTTCGAAAAAAAAAAAAACTTCATGGAGGTGTCAAAACATTTTGATGTCTACAGTGCCCACGGTATTGTCGTGTGTGTGTGTGTGTTTGTGTGTGTGTGTGTGTGTGTATGTTTATTTTTATTGTGTTTATTGACTGACTTGAATATTATCTTCATGGCCACGTGACCGCTGCAACGTGTGCAGGGTGCAACAGGTGTGCTGATGACTTTGTAATGATAGTTCCTATACTAAAGGTGCGCGTGCTGAACAAACATTGAACTGACTTCGCCGTTCACTTTGTTTAGGTTGATTATTGAATGCCCTTTTTTTTTCCTTTCCCAGGAGTACATGTTGAATAGTTCAAAGGTCACTGGATCAACTGACCAGCATCCAGGTAAAAAAAAAAACTTATGTTTTTATTTTTATTTTTCATTTCTGTGTGTTATGTTAGCATATTGCGGTGACCAGATTTCTCCGAGTGCAATCTGGGGAAATTACTTACTAGGAAGGTATTGGGTGTGAAAACCTTGGACCCCCTTCCTCACCTCCCCCCCCCCAACCCACCCTCCATTCTACAAGCCCAAAAACTATTCATGAAATTTGACATGCAGGCTTTTGTTAAGATAGAACGAATTTTGCATTGTCTCGATCAGGAATTACAAGTGAAAGTAGGCGAGTTTTGGGGATTAACAATAATATAAACTAGCTGTACCCTCCAAAACCTTTTGTATAGAGTTATATCCCCTTAGGCTTGATCGGTAGGCAGGGTTATTTTTTTGGTTTCGGGCAGATCCGATTTTTGTCATGATTGTATTTTAAACTGCAATACTGTTGTATTAATTATTTACTATCGATTTAACGCAGAGCCCAAATCGCTTATATATATATATATATTATACTTTCTGAATCTAACCCTGAGCGTTACAGTCTTGCCATTTTGGGAGACATCGTTATGAATGATCTGGGCACAGTCCCGGGCTACTGAGACGTCCGGTCATCGTGTTCTTTTTATTAGCCTGGACTTTCATTCGGAATGCCATTAGGGCCTTGCGTCGTTTATTTGGGGATGGATGGTGGGTCTTTTATATTTCTCTGGTTTACTTGTAACAAATGGTTTCATTGGTTCGTCGTTATTTTTATTTTTTTTTTGTAGAGCTTTATATGAGAATATACATTTCGGCTGATGGTTTGTTTCCGTGGGGGGGGGGGGCGAGATATGCCCGGGGGTGGGGGAGGAGGAGGGTCTTTCTGTTTGTGTGGCTATGGCCTTGACCAGGCTCGTAGCGTGCGGGGGCCAGGGAACCGGGCTCCCTGTGTTTTGTCTGGCTCCCTCTGCTTATTTGTTCTACTTAGTAAAATGTATTGCCTGCCCCCCCCCTGCTATTGCCTGGCCCCTGCTGTAGAATGCCTGGCCCCTGCTGTAAAATTTTCACGCTACGGGGCTGGCCTTGACTGCATCGTACTGACCCACGTCATTCGGGAACTGTAAAGACCTGTACCTTTTTTAATTGGGCTGAACAGAGTTTCATACAGTGTGCCGCGACAGCAACAACAACAACAGTGTGATGTTTAAATGTGCATGCGTCCACTGTAGATGTGTGTATGTGTGTGTGTGTGTGTATGTGTGTTTGCCTGCCCGTGTGGAGTGAGTGACTCGGCGACCAGGCGTCAACCACAGAGACACCTCGCTCGGTACAAACATGCGTGTATTTCAAATTAATAACCGCACTACTGACGCCTGGCTGTTCGATCCCCCCCTCCACCCTTAGGGGGGGGGGGGGAAGAAATGCCCTTATGCTGCTGTACACCGGAAACTGTCGTCACAGACCACTTAGCTTGTTACAGAATAGTGTAGTGTCGCGCTACTTTCAATCGGGAGTTCTATATCAACAGCACATGGCCATATCGCGTTACAGCACGGTGTCACAGATTAAGAAATCTTGATGTGTCTCAGTGCCTTTATGTGTGTCCATTATGTTTGTATGTGTCCTCATTTGTGTATGTCGCTGTTAATGTGTATACGTATTTTTGTCACAGCACATATGTATGTTTTTATGCACATGTCTTAGCATGTAATTGTGCGATTTGAGATTATCTAGCTGTAACAAAATTAAAAGTTTGTCACTCGCCCTGAGCGATACAAATGATACTCCCCCTAAGTTCCTCAAATGACACTCCCCCTAAGTTCCTCAAATGACATTCCCCCCTAAGTTCCTCAAATGACACTCCCCCTAAGTTCCTCAAATGACACTCCCCCCTAAGTTCCTCAAATGACACTCGCCCTAAGTTCCTCAAATGACACTTCCCCCCTAAGTTCCTCAAATGACACTCCCCTAAGTTCCTCAAATGACACTCCCCCCTAAGTTCCTCAAATGACACTCGCCCTAAGTTCCTCAAATGACACTCGCCCTAAGTTCCTCAAAAGACACTCGTCCTAGGCCCCCTCGAAAAACACTCGTCCTAGGCCCCCTCGAAAGACACTCGTCATATGCCCTTAATGTGACATCCTCCTAGCCCCCTCAAATATCTGTCTGTGTGTATTTGTTTTCAACATGTGTTTTTAGGTCAATATGTGTGTGTGTGTTGTCATGATGCATTTTAATGATTTATTTTTAAAACAAAAAATGTGCTAGTTTTAAAATAATAACAAATATCGCGAGCTTCAATTTAAGTAAAATAAATATATTCAGAAAAAAAAAATATCAAATTCAAAGTAAAATATTGAAATATATCTCACGGAGTGTGTGTTAGATTATTATGATTATATTTCTCAAAACTTCAAAAAAAAAATAAAAAAGTGGATAGGAGATGAAACACTGAAACAAATATCTAGACCTCCGACTTTTTTATTCCGTCCTGTTAACGTCCCACCTACACATTGGTTCAGGGAAAATTGATTCTGAGATTCGGCCTCGTTCTGGATTTAGTCTGCCAAGTGCTGATAAAACCAAGTTTAAAATGTTCACAATGGACATATTTCGAAATTGTGTCTGTCAGAGGCGGACACGCTTGATGTCGGTGATAGCCGCAGTGGTATATAGAGTAGCGCCAAAGACATTTTAATAAGATTAAACATACAAAAAAAATATTGTAAAAAAAAAAAAATATAAATGTATAATAATTCTGTGAGAGCCGAACTCAACGAAGAGCGGCGTTGGTGATGGTATTTTTGTATAGACACCGGAATACTCTGGTTTGGTCAGTCTATGTTTCTTATTTCAGATGTATATAGAAAACACAGATTACTCTGGCTTGGTCAGTCTATGTTACTTAGTTCAGATCTATATAGAAATAACACGTTACTCTGGTCAGTCTATGTTTCTTAGTTCAGATGTATATAGAAATAACACATTACTCTGGTTTGGTCAGTCTATGTTTCTTAGTTCAGATCTATATAGAAATAACACATTACTCTGGTTTGGTCAGTCTATGTTGCTTAGCTCAGATGTATATAGAAATAACACATTACTCTGGTCAGTCTATGTTTCTTAGTTCAGATGTATGTAGAAATAACGCGTTACTCTGGTCAGTCTATGTTGCTTAGCTCAGATGTATATAGAAATAATACATTACTCTGGCTTGGTCAGTCTAAAATGGCGACTGAAACATGAATTCTACACTTCATCTACCTCGATGAGAGCTAATGGGCTCAAGAGAATTCACTGACTTTACGCGTAGTAATCGAAATGTAGACCAGATTTTTTTTTAAGTAAAGTTTAAATGAAAAACACGTGAAATCCCAGGGACCTTTATTTATCAAAACATGTATCAAAAACACGTGAAATCCCAGGGACCTTTATTTATCATAACATGTATCAAAAACACGGTTGTTGTTGTTTTTAAATCAACCAAGGGCAAACTATGGCCCACTGGCCCTAACTGAACTGTTTCATCCGACCCGCCACTGGTTCCAGAGTGAAGCACAGCAACTAGCCTTTTTATGTTATGTCTTTACTCTTTAGGCCAAAGGTGGCGAACCTACGGCACGCGTGCCACAGTCGGCACGCAGAGCCTCGTCAGTCGGCACGCAGAGCCTCGTCAGTCGGCACGCGACTACAATATCACTTCCTTTAATTTTAATTGGAATGTTGATCAGTCGGCACTACAATGTCACTTCCTTTTATTTTAATTGGCATATTGGTACTGTGCTGTAAATAAGCGGTGTTTTTGGTTGAATTTCGGGCACGCCCCCCCCCCCAAAAAGGTTCGCCGCCACTGCTTTAGATCGTTTCTTGTCACCGCTCCATCCATCTGCCCTTGGTTCGGCCTGCCGTTAAAATTTACGAAACCGATGTGGCCCGCGGCTCAAAATGTTTGCCCACCCCTGGTTTAAATGGAACAGTGCCGTCTCAAAGGGAGGGGGCAGCCCAGACACGTATTCCTTTTTTTTTTCTGCAACTAAGCTGGGCCCTTTGTTGATGAGTTGGGAAAAGAGGTCCTCATGCTGCCAGTGCTTTACAAGAGGGATGGATGGCCGAGTGGTGTACATACTCGACTGTCGACCTGAGAGTCATGGGTTAGAGCCTCGGTGAGGGAATCTTTCCAGGTCTCAGTGAAAGCTGGTTAGTGCCGCAGGTCCAGCCAAGTTTATGTGCTAACCACCCAATCCCTATAAATGACGAGGCTAGAGAAACCGATGAATTCTATACTTCACCAACTGCCCCGATGGCCTTTTAGAGTGAAGGGAACTTTACTAGATTTTTAAGCTGCGACAATGTCCAGCAGTGACAAGAGGGCATTCAGTAAATATAAACAAAAGTACATAATTCTAGTACATGTTTAAAACAACATGTCATAGTATGATAGCTACTTGTGAATCATTTTGTCTTCCTATCGAAATAATTAAGTTACGACTGTGTAAAAATTGACCGTTAAATCTCTTCAAAAAAATAAATAAAAATAAAAGCGTTAACTGGTCTCCAAAAAAGTTACCCTTGCACAGAGATGCCTTAAAACTTTGTGTGGAGAAACCGTTGCCCGTTGGAGTGTGGACAAACTGTTGCCCGTTGGAGTGTGGACAAACCGTTGCCCGTTGGAGTGAGGACAAACCGTTGCCCCGTTGGAGTTCCCTGCTTGACGCCCCTACATCGTGCAGCATCCGTGCAAGTGTCTCGTCCTCTCACGGTTATAGCTTACCGCATCTGCGATAACAGTAACAATAAAAATAATAAATGTATTACAGAAGACGGCATTAACATCTGTCACTGACATTTGGAAATGTTTATACAGTTGGCATATGACAAACGATGTCACTGACATTAGGAAATTTAGAAACTTCTAGTCGGAGTGAAAAGTTCTAGAAACCGATAAGTTTCCCCCCCCCCACCCCCTCCCACCAATCTAAGTACATGTATTTTCAAAGCTTTTCAGTTAAAACTTCACCCTCCCTCGTGTACTTCATTCTCTGCTGTATTGATCAAAGCCGGGGAATTCATTATCCACCGTGGTGTCTGTCGCGAGACTGCTGCACGGAAGTTGTAATT
>JAGDYQ010000177.1:1671976-1695753 GCA_021962125.1 Bulinus truncatus | reverse complement strand
ATTGTTAGAAAGTCTATGTGAGACTAAAATATTAATTCTTCTTGCTATGAACATTTTTCTCCATAAATGTAAACTGTTAGATTAACCAACACACTTATAGTCTATAAGGTGTAGTTTTGATAGAAATTCTATCCGTCTTGGAGAGAGAGAAGAAGTGTTAGAAGAAGAGGGAGTAGGAGATACATAAAGTGAGATGAATGAGGAAATGGTTTAAAATGAAGACAATTTCGCAGGAGTCTTTCATACACACGAACAGACCAAGTGGTGGATGGATTGATAAAATATATCGACCTAAACACATTTTTAACATTATAAACTGTGTACTTTAAAAAACAAAAATAAAATGCAGCTAATTTTACCCAGTAATAATAACTAGCACCTATACTTTTGAAAAAAATTGACTGAAGCCAACAAAATTAGAAACTATCGATTTCCAAGTACTGTAATGTAACACTCTGAAGTATTCGAATACAATTTACTCTTATTTAAAAAAAAAAAGTAAAAAAAAAAGAAAGTCTAAACGATGGCATGCAAAGGTCATACCAAACGTCATCGACACGTATAACAGCGCTGCACTCGGGGAAAATATTTCGAACTCCATATCGCCCGGTGCTGTGAAAATGTCAAACTCTCGCAGATTTACAAAGGTGGCAACATGCTGGGGTCGGGCGATGACGTCATCCATTGGCAGCGTGCCTCAGAATAATGAACAGGGGGGGTACTTGGATCTGAGGGAAGCCGATAAAAACCCTTGGCGGTTAAAAAAAAATCTATCTTTGATTTATTGGCACATCAAAGTACCGCGGGCACACAAACAGTATTCACCTTCTGGGTTAGTAGAAAGAAATATGTGTCAGAACTATCGGATACTTTTGACCCAAAACTGCGGGGTGTATTACCGTTCCAGGGGGAGTGGGGGGGGGAGGGGGGGGGGCTGTGGGGGCCATTCAAGCTTAGGCGGGTCTGCGCGCACACACACACACAGGCAGATGGACGTCGATAAACGAAGGTAGGAGGATGGACATTATGGACAAACAAAAAGGCAGAAGAAGACAGATAGTCAACCATATCAGAAGAGACAGGTGAAATAGCATATAGACAGACAGACAGACAAACAGACAGATAGATAGATATATTAGATAGATAGGGAAGAGAAATGGAATGATATAGTGGGCAAACACTGTCTAAGAATGAAATAATAATGGAACAGTCCCGCAGACTGCTATCCCAAAGTAAGTACTTCATAAAACACTCTTAGTGTCCACTAGCCTCCGGCCCAGAAAGCCTCGACCACTCTGTCCGGTCATTATTCTTTCATTCTCAGACTATCATCTACTATTCTTGACCGGCCTTAATCTGAATCGACCAGCCCCAACCGTGATTGTCTGACTAGGGAGAGAGAGAGAGAGGGAGTCGGTCTATGCATCCTATACTAACACCACCAGGTGTTATGGGCCAAGAGTCAGGTGGGATGGGGGGTGGGAGGGGAAGGTGACCAACATCTGACACCGGCCCTTGTCATTAATTTCACTTCTCATTATAAGTACTGAGCTAAATATAACAACGGTCCCGAGTTCAGAGAGTCGAAAGAATGGTGGAGACATGCGGGGGGGGGGGGAATAAATCACTTGAGCCTACACGGTCATCGCGTTCTAGTCTAGAGGTCACAGATTTTTTTTTACCCTGAGCACATAATATCATGACGTCATTTACGATCTGAAATATACTTTGCATAACGCTACCTATCAACAATCTATGGTGCTCGTGTATGCCAGCCCTGTCTTCTTGCTGGGAATAAAGGCTGAGCCGAAACGAGACAGAGATCCTCAACATGATGTAGCTAAATAATAAATGAGGACGACGTTGAAATGTTTTCCTTTTTTTTTTTTTCAACACAAACCAACCGTAAGACACTACCATTTTTAAAATAATTAAATGGATGACTGGATTTCTTCCTTTCGCTTCGCCCTGTTACGCCCGGGACAAGGTAAAACATTCAAAAGAAGATGATCGAAAAAAAAAGTTTTACCAAAAATAAGAAATGGGAAATAAAAGCAACGAAACAAGCTACAACGTTAGAGAAAAGTTTATTCTACAGGATGGATGTGGAAAGCTTCTTATAAGGACAACATAATACAGATGGGAATCCCCGGAGGAAATACATAGAAAACTCACATTAGCAGATAGAAAGAACATACAGGGGAACAGGGGAAACAAAAAGAGAGAGAGAGAGAGAGAGAGAGAGAGAAAGAGAGAGGATGATTCCAAGGGAAGTAACTTACTAAACGTCAAGGTCAGTGGCTATGTATGGATTTAAATTTTAAAAAATAAATTTTATAGCAGTGAAGAAACTGTAGATTGAAGACAATAAAACAATAATTCAAGGAAATCTTGCAAAGAATAAACCAATAAATAATAATAATTGGAAATAAAAATTTACAAAAAAAAAACCCACCATGTTTACAATAAATGTGATTCCTTAAAAACTTATTAGTGAAAAATATTGTGTTTTATATTTCAGGGGAAAAAAAAAGAACTGTGTCAAATGTATGACAGAATAGGGGAGAACCATTTTCTACAAGTATAACCATTGACAGTTTGCTAAGTGAGTACAACTAAGAAATATTGTCTGTTTCAGACCTCAAAAGTTTCTGATCCAAAATCCAAACTGTGCAACAAAAACTCAATGATACAACTCATAAACTTTATGACCTAACACCATTATCAACTAAACAGTCCCTGAAAGGATGAGAGATTTTATCTCTTAGATCCTATAACCACAATGTGCAATTTGACTGTTTTTATGGTGCTCTTCTTTTCCTTCCCATCATAACTGTTGATAGTGGGAGTGACTATGGAGGCAGCACAGGAGACATGGAGGGAAGACATTCACTGTGACCTGAAAAAATTCCATTGTTTCTCACAGGAGGTGAGACCTGGGACTACTTAAACAGAAAGTTGTACACTTAACTGCCTTACCATCTGTCCCCACAACCCCTGATATTGATTTCTATTCATTTCTACTTCAAAACTTCTAAAGTTCAAGGCCCCAGCCCAATATTCAAACCAAAACTTTGCCTTAAAATCAAAATGGTGTCAATGTTTTACCTTTATGAAAACTGCTTACATACTACTTATATTTATTGTCATTGCCAGATATTTTAGTCAATGCCTCAAATTTTGCTACTAAATTCCTTACTGATTGAAAAAAGTTTCTCTTTGCAGCCTTGAGTTAAAATTTACCTCATAATGAAAAAAATACAGTATTCTCCATGGGTAAAAATGTACTTTTAAAAAATAGAAAATAAAGAAGAGCTGCTAGAGCTAAAGCTTATAGAAATATCTTAAAAGTGATACATTATGTGCAAAATTTTTTTTATTTGAAAAGATTCAAGAACTCCAGGCAGATTTACTAACGGAGGCAACACGCTAGGTATGACTGGCTTTAAAGAAGCTCTGCCAAATATCAAAGACAGACTTACTTTACAAATCCTTCTATATAACACTCTGCCAAATTGATTAGCTCTTCTTGGCTGTAAATGCTGTGTTGCTGTGATGATGGGGGACTGATTAATTTCTCTGATCTGGTCACTCCACTATTAGAATACGGCAGTATTGTACTTGTGAGTTACGTCATTGGTCTACAGAAGAAAAAAAAAATCATATACCATAAAAATATTCCAGTCTGTCTGACCACATTTATTAAGTTAAGATCTTCAATAAATAACTTAAAACAGCTATAAAATTAAATATTAATGAAACAATATTAAAATTGTTAATCAAAATAGACTTAAAAAATATTGTTTCTTATTAGAAAGAAGATCTGATAATGCTTGCTTATTGGTTTTCCCTCATCTCAATATATTGATTTATCTGACAGATATAATCTTTTATAAGAGTATGTTATGTTTTCATATTCTATATAATTATGGTGGTGTGGTTAGCTAATTTTTTTACTTTTCACACCTTATCCAAGTCGTCCATATTGTTCGGGTTAAGTAGTTTCCCTATAGGTCCCATTTTCTTTTTTACCACAGTGTGACCTTCTTGAGGATTCTCAACGATGGACCATTTCCAACAGAGGCAGGATTTACAAGTCTGGAAAATTCTTACAATAATGACAAGCTTAAGTTAAATATAGTATAAAGCATTAAAAAAAAAAACATACTATTTTACCTTTAAATAAAATACTTTGAGTAATATACACAGCAGCTTTTAAAAAAATAAATAAGTAAATATTTTAAGACAGGCAAAATCTTCTTTTTTTAAAAAGACAGCCAGCTTTTCTGAAGATCTACTTCACTGAAAGTAAAATTCAAATTTAGAAAATGAAGAGAGAAAATTTATTGGACAATTTATCAACTTTTTTTTCATCAAATGTCACATAAGTAATTTATATACAAGCCAATGAGAAGTAATGAAGATATGTTTCCAATAAAATAAAGTAGTTATTCAGATTATTTTCAACTAAACTATATAAAACAAGACTAATAATTTGAAAAAAGTTGAGTTTCTGTTTTAGAACACATCAAAATATGGACAAGGACCTCAAAGAACAGGTTTTTCTCTCTGTCACAGATTGTTTTGGATTTCAAACTAAAGCCATGCCAAATAAACACTGTATATTATTTCTTTTTTCCTTTCATATTAATTGAACAAGTAAATGAGTTCAAGAACACAATATGCTTTGGACTCATTCAAATTATCAGCTGATTTTCTAAAGTAAATATAAAACTTAAGAGAAATAGGAGAAGTAAAAAATAAAAAAGTAACTTTGAAATAAGCTAAAAAAAATTTCAGAGCCAAATTTGGTGGTGGAGAGTTAAAGTATAACAAATTTATAGCAGATAAGTGTATAACAATACAGATAAAAGTAAAATTATCAAGAAAGAAAAACCTCCTAATATTGTCACTTAGCATATTAAACACAGTTTAAAAAGTTATTTATTTTTACTTTCATTTGAAACTTATTATTTCATGTATATTCATAAATATTGCTTACAGAAAAAGTACTATTGTAACTGTTATTTATCTTTTTTATTTTTAAATCTAATTAAATAAAATAGTTTAAAAACATTTATGATTTGATGGCCAATTTCTCCTGAAATGATACCCGATTTTCACAAGCCATCATATTTTACAAGCAAGGACACCCATCTTGGAACAATAAAAAAATCGGCATTGTCAAATAATTCAAAAATCTGTTAGCTTAGCTTTTGCAACATTTAAGAGCTGGTTCAAGGTACCAAAACAAAGATAGTGGTATGATCTAAAATGAATTAATCTTCTCCTTTCCTTTGCATTCTGATTGTAAAGAAAACTATTATTTAAATAAGAGTTCAAAATAGTATCACTTTCTTACAAGCACATTAAAGTGAGATATTAGCTCCTAATACAATTGTTACTATAATATTTTATACTAATAGTGAATCTCAAATCTTAAGGCAATGCCTTAAGTGGGGCTATATGATGCAAACACATGTAATGTGTGCTTACCACTGCCAATAAAAAGAATGAAAACATACAAAATAAATAGAAATAAGTATTAGTTATGAAATCGTGTTTCAGAAGAAGGTCATTAAATGAAAAAAATAGTTGAAAAAGGGATTTTTACTGATGTTTGGTGTCAACCGCAAAGAAATAAAATGAAAATGAAAGTATTATCACATCTATTTGTATTACTAAACTTTCAATAAAAAGATAAAGATAAAATGCTGGTAATTTTTAGTAGCATTGAAGTATGAGAAATTTAGTCTGGAATATAAAAATAGATTTAAAACTAAATATGTTGCAAAAAAATGAAAGAAACAAAATCAAAGATTCTTAATTTAATAACAAAGAACATCTTAAACTGCAATTTTTTTAAGTAAGTATATAGTCGAATTTTAGCCTTTTTAAAGCCTTCATCTACTATCATAAAAAGATACCTTTGCCTTACCTTTGCTTAACACCACCAGTAAATCCTCTTTTTTACTTGCTCTTACTCTTAAATATTCCACAAGTTTCCTGAAATACAATTTACAAAGCAGTCTAAAAAGGACCTTATCAGTAATTAATAAATTAATTAATTTATCAAATATTAAGAGACAAAGCAATATTTAAATATTTTTAGTGTGTAATAAACTAAATCAGACATAAAAATAATGACTTCATTATTTGAATCTCTAAAATGAGAATCACTGTCAAACCTCCATTTATATGTAACTTGGTTTTAGAGAGTTTTTGCAAGACAAACAAGCATTTAAAAAATATTATAACTTCATATACCAGCCTTAACAAGCAGTGCAAGTAAAATGTATCTGCTGCTTTTCCTGATGAGGTTTTTTTTTTTTAGTGATTTCAACTAAACCAATCACTCTTCTTTACTTTAGTGAGAGTGAAATATGTCTTAAGCAATTATTAACTTTGATACCATTCTATCAATTTAAAAGAAAAAAATAAACATAAATATATTTATTACTATGTAGGTATAAGAGAAGTTTTAGTTTTTAAAGAGCTGAATATGAAAGTTCTCTATTCTTTTTCTTATGAGGAAATCTTTGATACAAGAATGCTTGTATGAATTATGTTCTTTGACTAAGGTTTTTACCTTATTCTTCTTTAAATAAAGGGCATAATAAAAATGTATGAAATGCCTGGATTTCAAATATTTCTAAATTTATGTAACTATGTTGGGTGGGGAAAGTAAAAGTGCTTTTTATTAGTCCATAAGTTTTGTTCTTTAGATAAACACTAGTTTAAGTTATACATAAGTTTTGCTTACATATCTTCAATCTTCTGCAGGAGTTCTGACCCTTTGTGCTATCCCTCTACCTCTGGCTAGTGGTGGAATGGCTGACTTAGATCTTGGAGGCCAGCTATTGGAATCCTAAAGAAAGATTACCCTAGTCACCTGAACAACCTTTTGAGTCTCTTATCTTTGACCACGGTCTAACCAATGCCCCTATTAATTAATTGTTCAGAAGATATTTTATTATTAATATCCATCTCTGATGAGAGGGGGTTGTGCAGCCAGTACACATTTTGCACTGAGGCCCCATAAAGCAGGTATACATGAACTTTAATAATTCGGTTGTTTTTTTTATTAAGTTATTTATTCATGGGGGCCCATAAGTCTTTGTCACACCAATGAAATGTGTCTTGGCAGCCCTGTTAATATTTAAACTATTCTGGGAAACACTGTAGAGCTATAGCTATGCCCTCCTAATGGATTTTCTAAAGAGGATTTAAACCTGCAAAATGCTAGAATAATTCTTTTTCTTACATTAAAACCAGCAACATAAAATATGCATGTTATATACCGTTTGACTGTAGGAGGGAAGTGATTTCAGTTTTTGTTAAAAAACTCGTTATAAAGAATTATAAAGGGGGCGGCGGAAAAAGATTATTTCTGCATGTCAGTTAGGAGATCATGTGATGTTTATTTGTCCATTGAGAGGGGCGTATTGGCCCCACAGAGTGTATATTGGCTATGTACAAAAAAAAAAACATATGTCAAAATATAAACATAAGACAGGTCTAAGTGTAAATCTAAATCAATGGACAGCAACACTGACTCACAGTCCACAAGAGATGTTAATTATACATTACCACTTACCAGTCCAAGATATATCCCTGTCATATTATCTTGATTTGTAAGAACTGATGCTGATGTGTAAGGCATATTTCTGGTGACTGGAAGCCATGAATTTGCGTGAGGTGGCATATGAATTTGAGGTGCATATTGCACTTCAAATGTTTGTCAGAACTTCTCAATCATACTTCAGCAATGTCAAATATGTAATAAGCTTTTTAAAAAAAAAAAACAAGAAATTATAATATTTCCAGAATCCAAGAGACTGTCACATGCATATAATCATTATATTTAATTATATTAATAATATATAAACTAAAGTTACAGACAAAAAAAAATATTGCTAAATGTTAGGGACTTCAGTGAAAAAAGTGAAGTTAAAAAATGTATAACAATTATTGATATATCATTAAAGAGCTCACCATACAGAATAAGAAGCTAAGTTATGATATTTTAGTGTCAGAAAAACATGGAAAAAATTACACAGCCCAACAAAAAAAAATTTTTTTCGAATTGCCAAGAATGTTTGGATGAATTTATAGCAATTCATGGGGGCTGATTTCAAAACTGCCACTGCTTTTGCTGAATTGGCTCTAGTTTCTGAGATATTGGACATCCTTGAAAATATGATTATACCCTTTGTGTAAAACAAATGCAATAAGTTTGGTGTCTTTTGTTTAATTTAACTATACCAAGTTATAACTTGGTTTATTTTTTTCTCTTTTATGCTTCTTTCTAAAGACATGAGTTCATCACGAAGATGCTGCAAAAATAATCCGAATGTATTCTGTTACATCTGTGGAGAATACATGATTGAAAAGCAAAGAAGAAATATAAACGACTTTTTGCAGCAGGCATATTTGGCTTATTTCGGTGTGAAGCTGGGAGACCAGGTCAAGAAATTTTCTCAAACCAGAAGTTAAAATAACATTTTATCGAAAAAGAGAAGAGTTTTTTCTTCCATATTTCAGCCAAGAGGAAGATCTTGTTTACTGTAATGACATCCCTGGACTTCTGCTCTAAATGGGACTACAAGATTGACATACCGAAGACTGGCGCTTCTTTTATAGGCGATTCCATCAGAAGCTTGAAATGTGTTCTGTTACACAATAGTAACCGTTATGCATCTCTTCCCATTGCTCTACTCAACAACACGTAAAGAAGAGTATGAGAATATCAAAACATTATTGCAGAAAGTCTGTTATTATGAGCATCAGTGGTCAATTTGTGTTGATCTAAAAATGGTAAACTTCTTGCTTGGACAGCAGTCAGGATACACAAAATACCCATGCTTCATGGGCCTTTGTGATAGCAGAGCAAGGCAAGATCATTGGACAAGAGTGACATGGCCCTCAAGGGAAACCATGACTGTAGGTAAAGAAAATATCAACAAGCCACTGGTTGACAAAAAATAAGATCATTCTCGGACCGGTTCATATCAAATTAGGTTTAATGAAACAATTTGTCAAGGCTTTGGACAAATCTGGCAATTGCTTCAAGTATATTTGCAGATCATTTCCCGGATTGAGCCTGGTGAAGCTCAAAGCTGGGATTTTTTTACGATCCTCAGCTTCGGAAACTCATCAATGATCGAAATTTTACTAATTTCATGGATCACCTTGAAGCTTCTTCATGGAACAGTTTTGTTTCAGTTGTCAGGAACTTCTTAGGTAATAACAGAGCAGAGAATTATGAAGAACTGGTGCAAGATATGCTCGCTAACTTCAGAAACATTGGAACAAATATGAGCATTATTGAGCATCAATGTACATTACCTGCACTGTCATTTAGACAAATTTCCAGGCAACCGTGGGGAATTCAGTGAGTAATAAAGGGCGAGAGTTCCATCAGGATATGAGGGTGATGGAGGAGATATATCAAGGAAGATGGGACATACATATGATGGCTGTCTACTGTTGGAGCCTCCAGCGCAATTGCACCAACGACACATACAAAGGAAATCGAGCAAACATGCGATTTGCTAATGCATTATCATAGACAATTAACATAATAATTAATTAATTAATTAGACATAATTAGTTTTTCAAATGGAAATGTTTTCTTCTATAACACTATTACATGTATTTTTGAACAAATTTCTGCATGACTATTAACAGTTTCACTACTATTTTTTAGTATACTATTATACTTCATGCAACTTCTGACAATTTCCAAACACGGTGCATACATTATTTAATAAATTTTAATTATCTCAGAAATAGAGCCAATCTAGCAAAAGCACTTACATATTCTAAATCAGCATAGTTGACTTTGTATAAAATGATTTTAAATATCACTGGCAATGAATTCACTGTTTACCAGTGTTATTAGAGCTTGTGACCTTAATTTTAAATTTGTACACTAAAAAGCTTATAACTTTCGAACCATTTGAGATGAAAATTTAATACTTATAAGTATATTATTTGGTGAATAACATAAAAGATTATTTACTTTAAAAATACATCTATGGTTGAGCTTATGGTCCAGTGGTTCTAAATTTTGCCTTTTTTTATTGACAATTTACCAACTTACTAGGCTTTATTATAGCTTTATAATCATGTAAAATACTAATGTAATATTATGGATTATGTAATATCTTGATATTTATTATCATTTTAGAGACAAAAGTTAAATTTAATTAACAAATCTTGACTAAAAAAGATGGATTCAGAGTGGACTCAGCCTTTGCAATTTTTAATCATTCCTCTGAAAAGCTAGACCTTTTTATACTGTTTCTTTTTTAAATATAGAGTAACAGAGAGGTGCACATTGTATATTGTTTAGATATATGTATTTATATTATATTTATTTTGGCTCTTGTGCACTTTTAAAAATCATGCATTAAAAAAATTTGTTGCATGATGCCTTGTAAGTTTGATGAACCAACTTCAAGTAAATATATTTATTAATAGCTAAGTATTAATGCTGAAGTGTTTTTTTTTAATTATTTTTTTTACTAAATATATTAGACCATAGTGTATTCAATCAGACCATTGCTTATTAATCATTATGACTTTATGTCTATGATACATAGACTTACAAATTACCGGTATACTTATAATATAACTTATATAATATATAGCCTACTTTCTAGGATAATGATAGGCATATGTTGATGATATGAGATCCATCAAAAGAGCCTCAAACCCCTTCCACTACATTCTACATATTAATTATTATTGACGATCTTATTAATATTAGTTTTATGTATTTTTAATAGTGAAAATAATTGAATCAGAAAAGGAGTTTTAAGCAGTGTTTTTTTTAAATGTCAATTAAAAAAATACTGCAATTTATTAGAGTTTAAGACCTTTTTTATAGGACTAAATCATAAGACAAATTTTTCATCCACCTTTTATTTACAAACTTGCATACTATCGATAATAGCGGACTGTTAAAATAAACATACCCATATAACCAAAGCAGGAAAAAAAAGTCACATAGCAACTAGTGATGTGTAAAAAAAAAAGAGTGATTTAGTGATTTAAATCACCAAATCCAATAAAGCACTTATCTATATAAGTTTTACTTTTGACTCCATAGCACTTTAATTGAGATAGCAAAAACCAATTTAATAAACAGGCTACACTGACTAAAATAGAAATTTCAAAAATAAGTGAGAGGTTTAAACTAACATTTGATATGCTATAACTTAAATCATTAATTTGATGCCTTAAGTAAATAATAATGAGCATGTAACTAAGTTTATTTTTTTAAATTATGTTTTACTAGAAAAATCAAACTAAAAAAAAAAAAAAAGGCAAATACACCTAAAATATGCTTTCAAAAAGCTATGTCAATTATTTTATAATAAACATGTTACCTACCCATTCCTTTAAACACCACATTTTTTTTCAAATTGAGTGGTGGAGGAAGTGAAAATTAAGTTTCTTTATTTCGTTGTTTGGTTTATTGATTGTGAATGATAGGTTGAGGCTGAAAAAAAGGCACTTCTTAATCTCTATCAAAGCTAAGAGTGGCACACAGGGCAGACTATAAACATACAACCTTATTCATTTTCCTTAAAGCACAGTAGTGAAAAGGTTGCCTTCCTCAAACAATTACAGCCACCAGACATGTTTGTATGTGTGCATGTTAACACTAATGATTACTAATGCATACATTAGACAAACATCATTAGAAGAATAAACTAGACATAGACCTGCTCTTCAGAACAAAAAATTACAAATGAGTTAATATTTTTTGCTTTATTGCATTTTTGGTTGACATTTTTATCTATGGTTAGAATAAAATTACTTTTATTGATTACCATATAGATTTAAAACGTAATATTTATCAAATAAAAATTGTCATTAATTTGAATTAATATGCAAAAAAAAAATAGTGAAGATTTAAATAGAAAATAATATTGCAATTTATCAGATAATTAAAAAAAAAATATCTATTTAAATTGATAAAGACAAAAAAATTTCAGAAAACCTCAGTAATGTAATGTCATGATAAAAAAAACAATCATCAATCCTATAAAATGCAATTAATGTGCTGTAATAAAATTTGATCTGTATTTAAATTTCCACAGTACATGTTCATCCCTGCCATTATTTTGCAGAAACTTAATAATTATGTTCAAAACCTGATGTTTGAACAATAACATGTATTTAATTCAAAATAAAGTTTGTCACACAGTGTACAAGTAATGAAAATTTGTCACATTTTTTTTTAAATTGGCTAAAACATTTTATTAACTGCTTCCATAAACAAGACTGTAAAATAACGATCCGTTGTCTTGGAGTAATGCACCAGGGGGACTAAACTCTGCTACAGCGCCATCTTTTAGCACAAGAACACGATGACTATCCAAAACTGTGTGGATTCTGTGAGCAATTGTGAGGACAGTACTGTCTTTAAATTCACTTCTAATGGTGATCTGTATCAAAGAATCAGTTTCCATATCAACATTAGCCGTAGCTTCATCAATACAAAGAACCTAGAAGAAAACAACAGAATTTTTGTCATATTCAATTATGCTCGCTGCTGTCCATTTATTCTTGAAAAAAATGTTCAAGTAAAAACGAAAAAAAAAAGAAGAAAATGCATGATATTTTTAAAAAATCACAACTTAGAAAGAAATCTTTAGTCTTAGAAAGAATGAAAAAGAATTGAGTCACCTAAGTGGGATATACGACTACACCTAATGAGAAAAGACAGAAGGGCAGACCAAGCAGCAGATGGATAGATAAGGTCAAGAAAGACCTAAAAGTTTTGGAAGAGAGAAAGGGGATGAAGTTGGCAAAGTATCAGGAAAAGTTAGTTATAGAACCATGTGCAGAAGAAATTTGTATTTATAAATGGCTGACAAACCTTAGCTTGAGTCAAAATAGCTCTTGCCAGGCATAATAATTGTCTCTGGCCAACTGAGAACTCTCTACCATTCTGTGTAATGACTGCTTCCAACCCTCCCATTTGGTCAATACATTCACGCAAGTGACACCTATCAATAGCTGACCAAAGATTGTCATCTGAATGTGAATTCCTTGGGTCTAGATTTTTACGCACTGTTCCACTGAATAAAAATGGATCCTGTGGAATGACAGCTAGCTTAGATCTGAAAAATAGTTTTAAAAATAGATTACATGTTACATAATAAAATGCACAAACAATTATGTATTTTTTCCATTTAATAAAGTATTATTAATCCTAGTCCAAGTTTTATTAACAATAATTGGTATTTATCTAGAATATCTGACTTTTTTACACAGGTTGTTTACCAGCTCTTTTTTTTTTAATCAAACAATCAACTATTTCTGAAATCAAACAATCAACTATTTCTGAAATCAAACAATCAACTATTTCAGAAATCAAACAATCAACTATTTCTGAAATCAAACAATCAACTATTTCTGAAACTAAAAAAAATTATTCATAACTAAAAAGTGATGCACAACAAAATTTCCTGTAAAAACTTTATAATTAATAAATAGAATAATATGATCATCTTTTTTATAAAACTATAAATAAAAATAACCTGATTTCATGAAGATCTAGATATTTTAAATTGACTCCATCAACTGTAATACATCCTTCATAAATCTCAACAAGTCTAAACAGGGACAGAAACAAACTGGATTTTCCAGCCCCAGTTCTACCCACAATTCCTATTTTTTCTCCAGGTTCTGTTCTAAAACTTATTCCTTTTAAAACTGGACTGAGATTGTCTTTGTATCTCAACCAAACGTTGTCAAATACAGTGACACCCGAAGAAGGCCAGAGTGAAGGAGGCTGTGAAATAAATATGTTAAGATCTATTAAAATCAATCTGTTCTATAAAAGATTGTGTTTTTTTTAACTCCACTGTGTTGTGCCTTTGTCAAAAATCCATAAATAACAAATAGCTTCAACAACCTTTATTTTATATGGGGGACAATTAAATCACAATTTTAGAAAGAAGGGAAAATGTCAAATTGTTAGTACATGTACATCTATAAATATTTAATGAATTAGTTTGATGTGAATGTTAACTTAGCGAGAAATAAGTTTAATAATTGAACTAATGATTAGGTGTGGTTGTAACTTAGCGAGCAATAAGTTTAATAATTGAACTAATGATTAGGTGTGGTTGTAACTTAGCGAGCAATAAGTTTAATAATTGAACTAATGATTAGGTGTGGTTGTAACTTAGCGAGAAATAAGTTTAATAATTGAACTGATGATTAGGTGTGGTTGTAACTTAGCGAGAAATAAGTTTAATAATTGAACTAATGACTAGGTGTGGTTGTAACTTAGCGAGCAATAAGTTTAATAATTGAACTAATGATTAGGTGTGGTTGTAACTTAGCGAGCAATAAGTTTAATAATTGAACTAATGATTAAGTGTGGTTGTAACTTAGCGAGCAATAATTTTAATAAGTGAACTAATGATTAGGTGTGGTTGTAAAGGTGAATATCTAATATAAACAATTCTTTTAATAATTGATTGTGTTTTAAATTTTATTATTTTATATTTTGATTAAAGATGGCATTCTGTTTACTTCAATTAACTCTTTAGGATTGTCAAGGTCCCCTTGCGAAATCCCTGCGGTCGTTGTCTATTGGTATGATCACCCACTGAGTTCTGGCCAGCATTTATATTAGTCCCAGCCATGTGGTTATACAGGACGCACAACACAACGATAAATTGAGTAAAGAAACTCAAATGTAAATGACATTACGACATCTATTTATTCACATCAAAAGAAATGCACATCAGCGTGCCCTAAAAAGGACAGTAGCGTTACCGGCTACTTCAAACAATATTATAATACATACATCAAAAATAGAATAGTTACCTGGGATGGGGTAGTTCTAAAGGAACTTAGGCTAACAGCGTATTTCCCCCACCCCGGTGCGAGAGTCTGAGTTCGACCTCTCTGTTCGATTGTCCAACGCTCACTGACCAACGAATTCTAACTGACCCCCCAGTCTTCCCTCGCAATCAACTCTTGCGTTGCGAAACGAGAGTTCACTGACCAATCGCAGTGACTGCGTACGTCACAACCATCACGCGTGATCAGCGGCGCCTCACTCGTGGACAGTTCCAACCTTCAAGATAAAGGGGAGATAAAGGGACACTCCTCTCCCCGCTCGATACAACAAGGGCACAGATTATCTCCCCATATAGACATTCTCTTCCCAGGTGACAACGTGATAAGTGGGTACTAGACAGACCGACCACAGGGGGAAAAACCTGGGAAGCCAAAGCCTTTGTCTATCCTATGTATTATCTTATCTCACCCTCGGGTGATGAAAGCAGGTTAGGGCTTGGACTTGATTTCATTCATTAAATCACAGAATGTGACAACGATCTACATTACTCTTTGTTATGGTCTATTTTGTCACTATCTTAGCCTGCGTTGCCAGGGTTTTTGACTATTATTAAATAACAATTTATCAATATGTTAATAAGGTTTATCCTGAAATATTTTGAACAAATTAAAGAAATAGTGATTGAAATATGAAGTATTTTTTTTATAAAACTATAAATTTGTTAAAAAATGGTTAAAGTTCCAAATAAATAAAATAATATTTGCATGTTTGTGCGTTGGTTTATTTTATACATACAAACAGAGTTCCAGTCCACTTTTCAGATGGAGTTTCAGTGATATATTGCTGGCAACGCTCAACACTGACAAACTCTTTTTCAGTTGAAGTAAAAAACAAAACTACCTGGCCAAGTAAATTTGTCACAGACAAGGAATAGGACAAAGCAAGACCCACAAGACCTGAAATGTAGAGATTTTAACAAGCAGAATTACTTTTCAATGGGTAGGTGGATATTATTTTCATCAGTAAATATTACAATAAAACAAACAGTTGAAACTTTAATGTAGATAAAATTATTTATTGAAAGTCCCCCAAACCTGCATTGACAGATGTCAGCTGATGTTGTAACACAGCTATGAGTGACAAGCATGTAACCATGGCCACCCCCAACATTCGAAGTCTGAAATTGAGCCAGCAAGAAGAGAGCTGAGTAGCAAACTGGGCTCTCTGGTTTGCATCCAGTCTTTGCTTATTCTCATCACAAAATCTGAAACGAAAAATTTGTCATGTATCTACATCTCATCTTTTACTTCTGAAAATCTGTTACTTGACTTTGTGGATGGTAATTTCTAAATATAAACTTTAAATGGAAAAACTTAAGTCTCAACTCTGACCTCTGAGAATGTCTCATGGCCCTAATGGTGGACAGTCCAGTAATCGTCTCAGAGAAATGAGCATATATTGGAGAAAGTGTAACACTGGACAATCTCTTCAGTTCTCTTGACGTGTGACGATAGTACAACTAAGTAAACAGACATGTTAACAGCTCATAAGAAAGACATAAACTTCATGGACTGGTAAGAAGCAAAACAATTTTAAAAAGCGTCGACATTTCTACCAGTAACTAAGTGGATGGATGGTCATGTGATAAAGTGCTTGAATGTCAACCCGAGTGTCACTGGTTCAATATACCTCCCGTGGTGCCACCTTGGCCAATGTACCATCGGTTTTGGTGGGAATGAAAGAAGGGCACCATAAAACAGTAGTCCCTTTAGTGGATTATAGGATCTAAGAGATTTCATCTCATCCTTTTAGGATATTATGTTAAAGGCATTGCTCCCTATCAATGCAAGATTAAGGAATTCAATTTTCTTTAGTAATTATGAAAAAAAAAAAAATTAAAAAATTAGTTAATAAATGTAAAGTGAATTGTTTTAGCAAATAAACAGACTAAAAGTATATCTGTGTTGGGGAAGTAAAATAAATAAATATATATATATATGTGCTAGACATATACCTGTATTTTATAATATAGTGCAGCCATATACCTGTATTTTATAATATAGTGCAGTCATTGGAATAAGGCAGATGGCAAACCATGGCAAACCATAACAAGTGAGAACCACTGTTCCTAGGATTCCAAAAGCCTGGGCCAGGAAAATGTTCAAGGTGAAGGGAAGAGAATCATCAACAGAGTAGAGATCTGAGGAGAATCTGTTCACTAGTCGCCCCAGTGGTGTTGAATTAAAAAAACTCATTGGGGCCTAAAACAGAGTTGAAATGAACATTACAACAACAGTAAATATAGAATGAATACTCATTATTGTTAATTAATGATGTCGATTAATTTTCTAAATACAATTTTAAGCTAAAGTGATTACTTTGAGAATGGCATTTAATAGGTCATTGTGCATGACCCTTGCAGCATTAAGTCCTCCATAGGCAAACAAAAAAGATCTGAATAGAGTAAAGAGAACATTCGCTCCAGACAGACCAGCATAAATTTCAAGATAAAACACAACATTGTCCTCTGATGTTGTCAAGTTTCTCCAAGGCTGTGTACTGGAATGTAATGAAACGTAAAATGTCAGGGATATTCCCATGAGATGTTTTTTTAATAAACTTTGGAAAAAGTAGGCTAATACACAGGTTTCTACCTATGAACCAGTAGTCCTGAAATATGGCTAACATTTCCTGAACCTTCAGGTATTTGTTTGTTGACGCTGTTGGAGACCCAGTAGGACAACCACCAATCCCCAGTGTTTTTAGAAGCTGAAAATTAAAATAAAAACAGATACCTCTATAGACTATTAGTTACTGCCAATATTAGTTTTCTAGAGTTTTATTAAAATAGGATGAAATGGAGCGAATTTTAAACTGAAGATATTTAATAAAGTCAAAGTAAAATTGTTGCTTTAAGCTCCAAGTATTATGTCTCCTGTGACTTAATGATAAGATTATTCATAATATTTTTGTACACATAAATCTTAACTGAAGTCCCTTAAAGCCAAGCTAGGCTAAATTGTTGCTGTAAGCTCCAAGTATTATGTCTCCTGTGACTTAATAAACATGTAATTCTTAATTGAAGCGCTTTAAGCCATATGAGGCTAATATGCAGCAGCTGCAGCTAAATTTTTCATTCAGTAAAAATAAAGTAAGTAATATTCCCTTAGCCCTAATTATGCAAGACACATTTTAAGCCAAACTAACCTAACTCAAAGTGTGGTTCGATTAAAAACTCTTTAAGTTTGTTATGATAATGAAATTATATAAAGTGAATAAGAATGTGTTAAAATTTTTCAAAACAGTGGACGTAAAACTATTGTTTTGTAAGTCACAAATCTTAATCATCATCATTAATATAAAAATCCATAGATGAAGATTTTTTTTAAAACTTTGAAAAAAAAATTCAATTATTTCCAGCAGACAAAGTATTTGAGCAACAAAATATTTGATATGTACTGGAGGGAGCCTGAGAATAGATATAAATGTTCAGAAAATTAATTGATTCTGAGAACCAATGGGAGATGATGCAGGCTCAGAAAAGCTGGAGATAATCTGGAAAGGGCAGGGGAGTCATTTCTTAATGTGAAAAACTAATTTATTGTCTTTTAGTAAACCAGTTTAAGCCTGAACTATTATTGCACCCATTATTCATGAGCCTCTATTTGATAGTAAATTTCATGTATACTTGTTCAATCATAACAAGTGAGTGAACGAATGACAAGGTAAATGACAAGGTAAATTACAAGACAAAATATTTAGTAAACAAGACAAATGTGTCTTACAGTGCTAGAATGCAAAACCCCTACACAACTCAGTGAATCAATCAACCTAAATTTAATTAATCAAATACTATATAAACAAATTATTATTACTACCTTGCATTAGAAACAATGAGACAAGGACCATAGTAGAAAGACATGAGCCAACAGCATTCCAGTAGGCTTTGTAGACAGCCCCTTTCACCACGCCAGTCTCCTTTTCCTCTTCTTCCACTAGTGTGTACTCTTTGTTAGAATCTTGGGTTGTCTCCACTAGTTTCTCTTCAGGAACTTCTTCTTGGTGTTAAACTCCTCATTAAAATATATGTTGTCAAGAACCTCAGCAGGGGATCCTACAAAAATATGTAGAATGAAATAAAATTACTTATTTCAACTTAAGCAGCAGTTAAAAATTATTTTTGGTAAATTTAATGAAAATGACCAGTAGGAAAATTCATTTTTAAAAGACAAGACGGCAGCTAAACCAGCAATTTTCATCTATCAACAGACTAACAGATTTTTGTAGTCATAATTAAAATATTTATCACTTCCTAGATAAAAACAAATGATTTCCTGCTTCTATAAATACAATAAAAAAGACTTCAATTCTTTTTAAGTGACAAAACTAAATAGTGAAAAAAATGAACAATTTTACAGCAAAAAAATTTTTTAAATAAATGACCTTAAATTATCTTTAAAAACAATATCAATCATACATGTTATCATTTAAAAAGTCAGTTACCTGATTTAATAATAGAGCCATTTTCTAATAAAATAACTAAATCTGCTCTTCTCAGGAACTTCACGTGGTGCGTACATAATATACAAGTTTTTTTCTTCAACAAGCCCATTATACAATGTGTATATATGTGTTTTGCTACATGTGCATCAACAGCAGATAAAGGATCATCCAGCAAATATACTGACTTGTCCTAAATGGAAATAAGAGTATAAGTATAATGAACATGAAAATTCATAAGCACAAGTTTTACATTGAAAATTTTGGTTAAAACAACAAAAAAAAGTTGACAGGATTAAAAAGAAAAGTTTAAGTATTCATAAACTAATGTACTAGTCACATCTCCTGATTCTAATGATGAAATGTATTTATTTATAAAAATATGAGGAAATATTTGTTAAAGTAATTGTTTTCTATAAACTGAGAATTAGAGTGAAACAAATGAAGAGAAAAAATGTTACTTCTAAACGAAAAAAAATTCTGGTAAGATTTTCATTTTATTTACACTTTAAGAAAAAACTAAAATAATTTTTAAATGTTAAGAAAAGACAAACATTTTCAGGATATTAAGACATAAATTGTTACCAATTTCATAAAGATTTGAAAACTGCAATTTAAATATGCAAAATAGTAATCCTTAAAGACATTAACAGGTTAATATTTAAATCCTTAAAACAATTCACCTGATAAACAGCTCGGGCTAAAGCAACTCTGGCTTTTTGTCCCCCACTTAAGTTTAAGCCATTTTCTCCTATTTCAGTCATATCTCCAGCAGGAAGTACCTGAGTTAATAAGATGAAATATATACCTATTTAAGATTTCCATAAATAAATTCAATAAAAATGATGGTAAAACAAAATATCATAAAATCTTAACAGCAATGCAAGACCTCAAATATCAAGTATAATTTGAATATTTCTTTTTTATATTGGAATTATCATTAGGAAAGACATGCCAAAGTTTCCCCACTCCCAAATAAAAGCAAAAAAAAAAAAAAAAAAATTTAAAATACCCAACTTAAAACTACTAAATAATAAAAGAATTTACTGAGTTAGCAATGAGATAAAAACACAACCTTCAAATCTTCTATCAAAGCACAAGCCTCCAGAACAAGTTCATATCTCTGACTATCATAAGGATGTCCAAAGAGGATGTTATCACGTAAGGTTGCATGCTGAATCCAAGGCTCCTGAGCTACATAAGCAAAGCCTTCATTTAGGTTATTAACTGCAATCTCACCTTGCATTTTTTTCATTTCTCCTATGATAGCGCTAAGGAAAGAACTCTTTCCAGCTCCCACTTTACCAATTATTCCAACAAACTGGCCCTATGAAATACAAATTTGCCTATGAATTATAAAAAATATGGTTGATATTTCTTTTAACAAGATAATGCATTCTTAGTTTTTTTTTTTTGTTAAAATAAAAATCTCATGTTAATGATGTTCTTAAAAAATAAACCTGAAACAGTTTTAAACTGACTCCATCAAGATCTAGAGTTTTAGTTTTTTTATCACGTTCAGCTGTAGCTCCTGTGTAATTCCCAGGTGTTGTATTCTGTTCATTCGAGCTCTTCTCTAAGGAGCCTCTCATCCATGAAAAACTTGCATTTAAAATCTTTATTAAACTGCCCTGTAAATCTTTGATGTAAAAAAAAAATAGAGAGAGACATAACAGAAGAGATAAGCCAACAATCTACATATGCCAATGCAAGATTTTTATTTTCTTTAAATGTCTTAGCTTCTCTAACCTTGTTTACTGTTGTAGTATTTCTCCGGTTCATTGTCCTCTAAGCAAACAAAGTTTTGTACTCTCTTCAAGGAAACCCTTGCTTCAACCAGACCATTGATCACCCAGGGAAATGAGTTCAGTGGACTTATTAACATCAGAAATAATGAAAGACTTGTGAAGACCTAAGGAGGCAAAAAAAAATAAAAGTTGACACACTTTGTAACCTAAAAAAAAAAGGTTAGCACATTATCAAGAAAGAAAAAGTTTACTCAATATGTAAATAATAATATTATATATATATATGATAAACACAAATTCTAAGAATATCAAATGAAGTCACAGATATTTAATAATTATCTTAGATTTTAAATTATGTAGAAAAAAAAGTAGAATTTAAATGAAAATTCCTTTCGATTTAAACTATAAATTATCATGAGAAAAAAAAAGATAGCCTACTTTTTGGAAATGCGCATAACTATTAATCCTTGCTCAGGATAAATCAGTGTTTCAAATACATGTGAATGTTTTAGTGTCTGTTTAATTTTGTGTGTGTGTGTGTGTGTCTGCACTTAAAAAAAGTCCCTTACTTAATGTGATGCTGACTAGAATTTAAATGAGACATTACTGGCTTATTACCTTGGCTGCTGTCAACTGATGGCCCATTAGGACATAGGTGAGTGGTAGAAATCTTCAGAATGGACATCAAAACAGGTGCAGAGGCCTCAGAAGAATACACATTGCATCTAAATACTTTCTGCCTTTCAAACACTTGGAGCTCTTTTGTTCTTATTTCCCATTGATGTCAGATGTAAAGTTTGATTCCCAAAGTATACATTTTACAACCTTTATACCATGAAGTAGCTCATTTGCTAACTGTTCAAAACAAATATAAAAATATGACAAAAATAGGAGGATTTAAGAAAATTTACAAAAACTGCATAATCGTAAAATGTACAAATATGTTTTAATCCAAACTATCTAATGCTGGGAGTGTTGACAGCAGCACCCGGAATAATCATTCAAAGTCCATAAAAGCCCAGACAAACTTCTGAACTGATTTCAAAATATTTACATTTGACAACATAAAGTGACATATTAAAATCTGGCATAAAAAAATGTTTCCGACGATCAGTAGGAAAAGAATAACAACTTCAAGTCTGAAAGAGCTGAAGAGGATCATAAGAATACACATTGACAATTTATTAAGCTAAGCTACTAAAACAGAAAATCATGAAGTGGTTCTCATTGTTGGGTCACAAGCTGATTTGAAATGGGTTGCAGAAAAAAAGTTTAAAAAATACAATTGCTCAATTCAAATAAATTCTTATAATTTAGCTTTCTTTAATCTTTCCTTAATGATGGGTCTCAAAAACAGAAAAAGGTTTCTCTGTGAGTGTCCCAAATTAATAACAGTTTAAGAGCTACCAGAAATAATGCTATAGGGCAATAAAAAGAAATATTTTCAATAAAACCACCTATTACAGAACATAGACATTGCAAAAGAAATCTCATTTAATTAAAGGGTATTTATAAAAGTAGTTAATTGAATAAAAATACAATAATGTATAATCCAAGTCTATAAATGTTTACTGACCTTGACCCTTCATCTTTATGTGCCATCATCTCTGTACTCAGCTCTCCAATCTTAATTGCAATTGATCTGTTAATTGGAATCAGTATTAAAGCAAAACCAACACCTGCAAGGAATGCTAGCCCAACTTGCTGATACAACAATACTAGTGACACAATAATCTGTAAACGATGAAGTTTCATTGAAAGAATAATGTGCATGGAAAAGATAAAAGAGAAATAAAATAGAATGAATATATTATTGGCATAATTTAATTATTTTAAATTGTAATAGGTTGTACTGTTTAAAACAATAAAAAATAACCTGAAAAGGCAAACTCCAGAAAGCATGAAAACTTGGGCAAAAATTCAAAATTCTGTCAGTATCTGGGTACTCCACTTAAGTTTACTATTTCACCTGAAGTAAACTTAGGAATGCACAGCAGCACTAATGGTAAGTGACTTCCTATATATCGTAGTTATAAGAGCGCATTCGCATTTTGAAAGCTAACACTTGAACATTACAATCAAACTGGGTAGAACAAATTGTACCGATGAATGTAGTGAGGAACAAACCCATGGCAAACAAATAGCCTTCATAAATGTCTTCATCCTTGTTCTCGATAAAACTGACCAGGTAGTTGAGCAGCACAGGACCAGCAAAACCTAAACTGTCAGCCAAAAGTTTAAGAGCACCCAAACTGTAATATTCTACACCAAAGGCTTTGTTCAGAGCTTTAGATAACGTTACATTTCTCATATAAAGGTTCTCTCCACATGATTTCTGATATTATTTTTGATCGATTACAAAGCTATGTGAAAGAGTAGGTGGCATGTAATTTTGATAGGATTCACTAGTGGTGTTTACTATGGAGTTGCTGCCTGCTAATGTTGAACTGGAAAATTTTGAACGGTTGTAAAGAGTGTAGGGCATGTTTAAATTTATCTTCAACGTTTTGTGTATTATATGAGTAAAGAAGTAAAAAAAGATCTGATATTGATGTACTTTTCATTTAGCTCCTCTAGATACCGGGCTGCACCTCCAGTGGAATGTCAACCATGATATGAAGCCAACATTTTTTTCAGCAATCGATAATTGTCATCTTGAGGTGCTGCCACTGAGTTTGTAGGTGGAATGGATT
>JAGDYQ010000177.1:1601368-1671476 GCA_021962125.1 Bulinus truncatus | reverse complement strand
TTTAACTGCTGCTTAAGTTGAAATAAGTAATTTTATTTCATTCTACATATTTTTGTGGGATCCCCTGCTGAGGTTCTTGACAACATATATTTTAATGAGGAGTTTAACACCAAGAAGAAGTTCCTGAAGAGAAACTAGTGGAGACAACCCCAAGATTCTAACAAAGAGTACACACTAGTGGAAGAAGGAAAAAGGAGACTGGCGTGGTGAAAGGGGCTGTCTACAAAGCCTACTGGAATGCTGTTGGCTCAAAAATGTCTTTCTCCCTTTATGGTCCTTATCTCATTGTTTCTAATGCAAAAGGTAGTAATAATCATTTGTTTATATAGTATTTGATTAGTTAAATTGGGTTGATTGATTCACAGAGTTGTGTAGGGTTTGCATTCTAGCACTGTAAGACACATTTAATACTTGTTTACTAAATATTTTGTCTTGTAATTTACTACCTTGTCATTTACAATGTCTTCGTTCACTCACTTGTTATGGTTGAACAAGTGATACATGAAATTTACTATCAAATAGAGGCTCATGAATAATGGGTGCAATAATAGTTGAAGCTTAAACTGGTTTACTAAAAGACAATAGATTAGTTTTCAAATTAATAATAACTTCTACCCTGCCTTTCCAGATTATCTCCAGCTTTTCTGAGCCTGCATCATCTCCCATTGGTTCTCAGAATCAATTAATTTTCTGAACATTATATCTATTCTCGAGGCTCCCTCCAGTACATCCTCAAATATTTTGTTGCTTAAATACTTCTCTCTTCTGGAAATAATTGAATTTTTTTCAGGATTTTTAAAAAAATCTTCATCTAGTTTTATATTAATGGTGATGAATTAAGATTTGTGACTTGGCAATACAATAGTTTTACGTCCACTGTTTTGAAAAATTTTAACACATTCTTATTCACTTTATCACATTTCATTATCATAACAAACTTAAAAAGAGTTTTAAATCGAACCACACTTTGAGTTAGGTTAGTTTGGCTTAAAATGTGTCTTGCATAATGTGTGAGGGCTAAGGGGGTATTACTTACTTTATTTTTTACTGAATGAAAAATTTAGCTGCAGCTGCTGCCATTAACCTCATATGGCTTCAAGCGCTTCCAATTAAGAATTACATGTTTATTAAGTCACAGGAGACATAATACTTGGAGCTTACAGCAACAATTTAGCCTAGCTTGGCTTTAAAGGACTTCAGTTAAGATTTATGTGTACAAAAATATTATGAATAATCTTATCATTAAGTCACAGGAGACATATACTTGGAGCTTAAAGCAACAATTTTACTTTGACTTTATTAAATATCCTTAGTTGCAAATTCGCTCCATTTCATCCTATTTTAATAAAACTCTAGAAAACTAATATTGGCAGTAACTAATAGTCTATAGAGGTATCTGTTTTTATTTTAATTTTCAGCTTCTAAAAACACTGGGGATTGGTGGTTGTCCTACTGGGTCTCCAACAGCGTCAACAAACAAATACCTGAAGGTTCAGGAAATGTTAGCCATATTTCAGGACTACTGGTTCATAGGTAGAAACCTGTGTATTAGCCTACTTTTCCCAAAGTTTATTAAAAAAGACATCTCATGGGAATATCCCTGACATTTTACGTTTCATTACATTCCAGTACACAGCCTTGGAGAAACTTGACAACATCAGAGGACAATGTTGTGTTTTATCTTGAAATTTATGCTGGTCTGTCTGGAGGCGAGATGTTCTCTTTACTCTATTCAGATCTTTTTGTTTGCCTATGGAGGACTTAATGCTGCAAGGGTCATGCACAATGACCTATTAAATGCCATTCTCAAAGTAATCACTTTAGCTTAAAATTGTATTTAGAAAATTAATCGACATCATTAATTAACAATAATGAGTATTCATTCTATATTTACTGTTGTAAAATGTTCATTTCAACTCTGTTTTAGGCCCCAATGAGTTTTTTTTTAATTCAACACCACTGGGCGACTAGTGAACAGATTCTCCTCAGATCTCTACTCTGTTGATGATTCTCTTCCCTTCACCTTGAACATTTTCCTGGCCCAGGCTTTTGGAATCCTAGGAACAGTGGTTCTCACTTGTTATGGTTTGCCATGGTTTGCCATCTGCCTTATTCCAATGACTGCACTATATTATAAAATACAGGTATATGGCTGCACTATATTATAAAATACAGGTATATGTCTAGCACATATATATATATATTATTTATTTTACTTCCCCAACCCAGATATACTTTTAGTCTGTTTATTTGCTAAAACAATTCACTTTACATTTATTAACTAATTTTTTAATTTTTTTTTTTCATAATTACTAAAGAAAATTGAATTCCTTAATCTTGCATTGATAGGGAGCAATGCCTTTAACATAATATCCTAAAAGGATGAGATGAAATCTCTTAGATCCTATAATCCACTAAAGGGACTACTGTTTTATGGTGCCCTTCTTTCATTCCCACCAAAACCGATGGTACATTGGCCAAGGTGGCACCACGGGAGGTATATTGAACCAGTGACACTCGGGTTGACATTCAACACTTTATCACATGACCATCCATCCACTTAGTTACTGGTAGAAATGTCGACGCTTTTTAAAATTGTTTTGCTTCTTACCAGTCCATGAAGTTTATGTCTTTCTTATGAGCTGTTAACATGTCTGTTTACTTAGTTGTACTATCGTCACACGTCAAGAGAACTGAAGAGATTGTCCAGTGTTACACTTTCTCCAATATATGCTCATTTCTCTGAGGCGATTACCTGGACTGTCCACCATTAGGGCCATGAGACATTCTCAGAAGGTCAGAGTTGAGACTTAAGTTTTTCCATTTAAAGTTTATATTTAGAAATTACCATCCACAAAGTCAAGTAACAGATTTTCAGAAGTAAAAGATGAGATGTAGATACATGACAAATTTTTCGTTTCAGATTTTGTGATGAGAATAAGCCCAAAGACTGGATGCAAACCAGAGAGCCCAGTTTGCTACTCAGCTCTCTTCTTGCTGGCTCAATTTCAGACTTGAATGTTGGGGGTGGCCATGGTTACATGCTTGTCACTCATAGCTGTGTTACAACATCAGCTGACATCTGTCAATGCAGGTTTGGGGGACTTTCAATAAATAATTTTATCTACATTAAAGTTTCAACTGTTTGTTTTATTGTAATATTTACTGATGAAAATAATATCCACCTACCCATTGAAAATAATTCTGCTTGTTAAAATCTCTACATTTCAGGTCTTGTGGGTCTTGCTTTGTCCTATTCCTTGTCTGTGACAAATTTACTTAGCCAGGTAGTTTTGTTTTTACTTCAACTGAAAAAGAGTTTGTCAGTGTTGAGCGTTGCCAGCAATATATCACTGAAACTCCATCTGAAAAGTGGACTGGAACTCTGTTTGTATGTATAAAATAAACCAACGCACAAACATGCAAATATTATTTTATTTATTTGGAACTTTAACCATTTTTTAACAAATTTATAGTTTTATAAAAAAAATACTTCATATTTCAATCACTATTTCTTTAATTTGTTCAAAATATTTCAGGATAAACCTTATTAACATATTGATAAATTGTTATTTAATAATAGTCAAAAACCCTGGCATCGCATGCTAAGATAGTGACAAAATAGACCATAACAAAAGAGTAATGTAGATCGTTGTCACATTCTGTGATTTAATGAATGAAATCAAGTCCAAGCCCTAACCTGCTTTCATCACCCGAGGGTGAGATAAGATAATACATAGGATAGACAAAGGCTTTGGCTTCCCAGGTTTTTCCCCCTGTGGTCGGTCTGTCTAGTACCCACTTATCACGTTGTCACCTGGGAAGAGAATGTCTATATGGGGGAGATAATCTGTGCCCTTGTTGTATCGAGCGGGAGAGAGAGTGTCCCTTTATCTCCCCTTTATCTTGAAGGTTGGAACTGTCCACGAGTGAGGCGCCGCTGATCACGCGTGATGGTTGTGACGTGCGCAGTCACTGCGATTGGTCAGTGAACTCTCGTTTCGCCACGCAAGAGTTGATTGCGAGGGGGAAGACTGGGGGGTCAGTTAGGATTCGTTGGTCAGTGAGCGTTGGACAATCGAACAGAGAGTTCGAACTCAGACTCTCGCACCGGGGTGGGGGAAATACGCTGTTAGCCTAAGTTCCTTTAGAACTACCCCCATCCCAGGTAACTATTCTATTTTGATGTATGTATTATAATATTGTTTGAAGTAGCCGGTGCGCTACTGTCCTTTTAGGAGCACGCTGATGTGCATTTCTTTTGATGTGAATAAATAGATGTCGTAATGTCATTTACATTTGAGTTTCTTTACTCAATTTATCGTTGTGTTGTGCGTCCTGTATAACCACATGGCTGGGACTAATATAAATGCTGGCCAGAACTCAGTGGGTGATCATACCAATAGACAACGACCGCAGGGATTTCGCAAGGGGACCTTGACAATCCTAAAGAGTTAATTGAAGTAAACAGAATGCCATCTTTAATCAAAATATAAAATAATAAAATTTAAAACACAATCAATTATTAAAAGAATTGTTTATATTAGATATTCACCTTTACAACCACACCTAATCATTAGTTCACTTATTAAAATTATTGCTCGCTAAGTTACAACCACACTTAATCATTAGTTCAATTATTAAACTTATTGCTCGCTAAGTTACAACCACACCTAATCATTAGTTCAATTATTAAACTTATTGCTCGCTAAGTTACAACCACACCTAGTCATTAGTTCAATTATTAAACTTATTTCTCGCTAAGTTACAACCACACCTAATCATCAGTTCAATTATTAAACTTATTTCTCGCTAAGTTACAACCACACCTAATCATTAGTTCAATTATTAAACTTATTGCTCGCTAAGTTACAACCACACCTAATCATTAGTTCAATTATTAAACTTATTGCTTTCGCTAAGTTACAACCACACCTAATCATTAGTTCAATTATTAAACTTATTTCTCGCTAAGTTAACATTCACATCAAACTAAATCATTAAATTTATTGATGTACATGTACTAACAATTTGACATTTTCCCTTCTTTCTAAAATTGTGATTTAATTGTCCCCCATATTAAAACAAAGGTTGTTGTAGCTATTTGTTATTTATGTATTTTTGACAAAGGCACAACACAGTGGAGTTAAAAAAAAACACAGTCTTTTATAAAACAGATTGATTTGAATAGATCTTAACATATTTATTTCACAGCCTCCTTCACTCTGGCCTTCTTTGGGTGTCACTGTATTTGACAATGTTTGGTTGAGATACAAAGACAATCTCAGTCCAGTTCTAAAAGGAATAAGTTTTAGAACAGAACCTGGAGAAAAAATAGGAATTGTGGGTAGAACTGGGGCTGGAAAATCCAGTTTGTTTCTGTCCCTGTTTAGACTTGTTGAGATTTATGAAGGATGTATTACAGTTGATGGAGTCAATTTAAAATATCTAGATCTTCATGAAATCAGGTTATTTTTATTTATAGTTTTATAAAAAAAGATGGTCATATAATTCTATTAATTAATTATAAAGTTTTTACAGGAACTTTTGTTCAGCATCACTTTTTAGTTATGAATAATTTTTTTTAGTTTGATTTCAGAAATAGTTGATTGTTTGATTTCAGAAATAGTTGATTGTTTGATTTCAGAAATAGTTGATTGTTTGATTTCAGAAATAGTTGATTGTTTGATTTCAGAAATAGTTGATTGTTTGATTAAAAAAAAAAGAGCTGGTAAACAACCTGTGTAAAAAAGTCAGATATTCTAGATAAATACGAATTATTGTTAATAAAACTTGGACTAGGATTAATAATTGTTTTTTAAATGAAAAAATACATAATTGTTTGTGCATTTTATTATGTTACATGTAATCTATTTTTAAAACTATTTTTCAGATCTAAGCTAGCTGTCATTCCACAAGATCCATTTTTATTCAGTGGAACAGTGCGTAAAAATCTAGACCCAAGGAATTCACATTCAGATGACAGTCTTTGGTCAGCTATTGATAGGTGTCACTTGCGTGAATGTATTGACCAAATGGGAGGGTTGGAAGCAGTCATTACACAGAATGGAAGAGAGTTCTCAGTTGGCCAGAGACAATTATTATGCCTGGCAAGAGCTATTTTGACTCAAGCTAAGGTTTGTCAGCCATTTATAAATACAAATTTCTTCTGCACATGGTTCTATAACTAACTTTTCCTGATACTTTGCCAACTTCATCCCCTTTCTCTCTTCCAAAACTTTTAGGTCTTTCTTGACCTTATCTATCCATCTGCTGCTTGGTCTGCCCTTCTGTCTTTTCTCATTAGGTGTAGTCGTATATCCCACTTAGGTGACGCTCAATTCTTTTCATTCTTTCTAAGACTAAAGATTTCTTTCTAAGTTGTGATTTTTTAAAAATATCATGCATTTTCTTCTTTTTTTCGTTTTTTACTTGAACATTTTTTTCAAGAATAAATGGACAGCAGCGAGCATAATTGAATATGACAAAAATTCTGTTGTTTTCTTCTAGGTTCTTTGTATTGATGAAGCTACGGCTCAATGTTGATATGGAAACTGATTCTTTGATACAGATCACCATTAGAAGTGAATTTAAAGACAGTACTGTCCTCACAATTGCTCACAGAATCCACACAGTTTTGGATAGTCATCGTGTTCTTGTGCTAAAAGATGGCGCTGTAGCAGAGTTTAGTCCCCCTGGTGCATTACTCCAAGACAACGGATCGTTATTTTACAGTCTTGTTTATGGAAGCAGTTAATAAAATGTTTTAGCCAATTTAAAAAAAAATGTGACAAATTTTCATTACTTGTACACTGTGTGACAAACTTTATTTTGAATTAAATACATGTTATTGTTCAAACATCAGGTTTTGAACATAATTATTAAGTTTCTGCAAAATAATGGCAGGGATGAACATGTACTGTGGAAATTTAAATACAGATCAAATTTTATTACAGCACATTAATTGCAGTTTATAGGATTGATGATTGTTTTTTTTATCATGACATTACATTACTGAGGTTTTCTGAAATTTTTTTGTCTTTATCAATTTAAATAGATATTTTTTTTTAATTATCTGATAAATTGCAATATTATTTTCTATTTAAATCTTCATTATTTTTTTTTTGCATATGAATTCAAATTAATAACAATTTTTATTTGATAAATATTACATTTTAAATCTAATGGTAATCAATAAAAGTAATTTTATTCTTACCATAGATAAAAATGTCAACCAAAAATGCAATAAAGCGAAAAATATTAATTCATTTGTAATTTTTTGTTGTGAAGAGCAGGTCGATGTCTGGTTTATTATTCTAATGATGTTTGTCTAATGTATGCATTAGTAATCATTAGTGTTAACATGCACACATACAAACATGTCTGGTGGCTGTAATTGTTTGAGGAGGGCAACCTTTTCATTACTGTGCTTTAAGGAAAATGAATTAGGTTGTATGTTTATAGTCTGCCCTGTGTGCCACTCTTAGCTTTTATGGAGATTAAGAAGTGCCTTTTTTTCAGCCTCAACCTATCATTCACAATCAATAAACCAAACAACGAAATAAAGAAACTTAATTTTCACTTCCTCCACCAATCAATTTGAAAAAATTTGGTGTTTAAAGGAATGGGTAGGTAACATATTTATTATAAAATAATTGACATAGCTTTTTGAAAGCATATTTTAGGTGTATTTGCCATTTATTTTTTAGTTTGATTTTTCTAGTAAAACATAATTAAAAAAAATAAACTTAGTTACATATTGATTATTATTTACTTAAGGCATCAAATTAATGATTTAAGTTATAGCATATCAAATGTTAGTTTAAACCTCTCACTTATTTTTGAAATTTCTATTTTAGTAAGTGTAGCCTGTTTATTAAATTGATTTTTGCTATCTCAAAGTGCTATGGAGTCAAAAGTAAAACTTATATAGATAAGTGCTTTATTGGATTGAGTGATTTAAATCACTAAATCACTCTTTTTTTTTTACACATCACTAGTTGCTATGTGACTTTTTTTTCCTGCTTTGGTTATATGGGTATGTTTATTTCAATAGTTCGCTATTATCGATAGTATGCAAGTTTGTAAATAGAAAGGTGGATGAAATATTTGTCGTATGATTGAGTTAGTCCTATAAAAAAAAAAAAATTGCAGTTTTTTTTAATTGAAATTAAAAAAAAAAACACTGCTTAAAACTCCTTTTCTGATTCATTTATTTTCACTTTAAAAAATATATAAAACTAATATTAATATGATCGTCAATAATAATTAATATGTAGCATGTAGTGGAAGGGGTTTGAGGCTCTTTTGATGGATCTCATATCATCAACATATGCCTATCATTATCCTAGAAAGTAGGCTATATATTATATAAGTTATATTATAAGTATACCGGTAATTTGTAAGTCTATGTATCATAGACATACTGATTAATATGCAATGGTCTGATTGAATACACTATGGTCTAATATATTTAGTAAAAATAATAATAAAAAAAAACACTTCAGCATTAATACTTAGCTATTAATAAATATAAATATATTTACTTGAAGTTGGTTCATCAAACTTACAAGGCATCATGCAACACATTTTTTTAATGCATGATTTTTAAAAATGCACAAGAGCCAAAATAAATATAATTTAAATACATAAATTTAAACAATATACAATGTGCAATTCTCTATTACTCTATATTTCAAAAAGAAACAGTATAAAAAGATCTAGCTTTTCAGAGGAATAATTGAAAAACGCAAGGGCTGAGTCCACTCTGAATCCATCTTTTTTAGTCAAGATTTGTTAATTAAATTTAACTTTTGTCTCTAAAATGATAATAAATATCAAGATATTACATAATTCATAATATTACATTAGTATTTTACATGATTATAAAGCTATAATAAAGCCTAGTAAGTTGGTAAATTCTCAATAAAAAAAGTAAAGTTTAGAATCACTAGACCATAAGCTCAACCATAGATGTATTTTTAAAGTAAATAATCTTTTATGTTATTCGCCAAATAATATACTTATAAGTATTAAATTTTCATCTCAAATGGTTCGAAAGTTATAAGCTTTTTAGTGTATAAATTTAAAATTAAGGTCACAAGCTCTAATAACACTGGTAAACAGTGAATTCATTGCCAGTGATATTTGAATCATTTTATACAAAGTCAACTATGCTGATTTAGAATATGTAAGTGCTTTTGCTAGATTGGCTCTATTTTACGAGATAATTAAAATTTATTAAATAATGTATGCACCGTGTTTGGAAATTGTCAGAAATTGCATGAAGTATAATAGTATACTAAAAAATAGTAGTGAAACTGTTAATAGTCATGCAGAAATTTGTTCAAAATACATGTAATAGTGTTATAGAAGAAAACATTTCCATTTGAAAAACTAATTATGTCTAATTAATTAATTAATTATTATGTTAATTGTCTATGATAATGCATTAGCAAATCGCTGTTTGCTCGATTTCCTTTTGTATGTGTCGTTGGTGCAATTGCGCTGGAGGCTCCAACAGTAGACAGCCATCATATGTATGTCCCATCTTCCTTGATATATCTCCTCCATCACCCTCATATCCTGATGGAACTCTCGCCTTATTACTCACTGAATTCCCCACGGTTACCTGGAAATTTGTCTAAATGACAGTGCAGGTAATGTACATTGATGCTCAATAATGCTCATATTTGTTCCAATGTTTCTGAAGTTAGCGAGCATATCTTGCACCAGTTCTTCATAATTCTCTGCTCTGTTATTACCTAAGAAGTTCCTGACAACTGAAACAAAACTGTTCCATGAAGAAGCTTCAAGGTGATCCATGAAATTAGTAAAATTTCGATCGTTGATGAGTTTCCGAATCTGAGGACCGTAAAAAAATCCCAGCTTTCAGCTTCTCCAGGCTCAATCCGGGAAATGATCTGCAAATATACTTGAAGCAATTGCCAGATTTGTCCAAAGCCTTGACAAATTGTTTCATTAAACCTAATTTGATATGAACCGGTCCGAGAATGATCTTATTTTTGTCAACCAGTGGCTTGTTGATATTTTCTTTACCTACAGTCATGGTTTCCCTTGTGGGCCATGTCACTCTTGTCCAATGATCTTGCCTTGCTCTGCTTTCACAAAGGCACATGAAGCATGGGTATTTTGTGTATCCTGACTGCTGTCCAAGCAAGAAGTTTACCATTTTTAGATCAACACAAATTGACCAGTGATGCTCATAATAACAGACTTTCTGCAATAATGTTTTGATATTCTCATACTCTTCTTTACGTGTTGTTGAGTGAGCAATGGGAAGAGATGCATAACGGTTACTATTGTGTAACAGAACACATTTCAAGCTTCTGATGGAATCGTCTATAAAAGACGCCAGTCTTCGGTATGGTAGTCTTGTAGTCCCATTTGGAGCAGAAGTCCAGGGATGTCATTACAGTAAACAAGATCTTCCTCTTGGCTGAAATATGGAAGAAAAAACTCTTCTCTTTTTCGATAAAATGTTATTTTAACTTCTGGTTTGAGAAAATTTCTTGACCTGGTCTCCCAGCTTCACACCGAAATAAGCCAAATATGCCTGCTGCAAAAAGTCGTTTATATTTCTTCTTTGCTTTTCAATCATGTATTCTCCACAGATGTAACAGAATACATTCGGATTATTTTTGCAGCATCTTCGTGATGAACTCATGTCTTTAGAAAGAAGCATAAAAGAGAAAAAAATAAACCAAGTTATAACTTGGTATAGTTAAATTAAACAAAAGACACCAAACTTATTGCATTTGTTTTACACAAAGGGTATAATCATATTTTCAAGGATGTCCAATATCTCAGAAACTAGAGCCAATTCAGCAAAAGCAGTGGCAGTTTTGAAATCAGCCCCCATGAATTGCTATAAATTCATCCAAACATTCTTGGCAATTCGAAAAAAATTTTTTTTTGTTGGGCTGTGTAATTTTTTCCATGTTTTTCTGACACTAAAATATCATAACTTAGCTTCTTATTCTGTATGGTGAGCTCTTTAATGATATATCAATAATTGTTATAAATTTTTAACTTCACTTTTTTCACTGAAGTCCCTAACATTTACCAATATTTTTTTTGTCTGTAACTTTAGTTTATATATTATTAATATAATTAAATATAATGATTATATGCATGTGACAGTCTCTTGGATTCTGGAAATATTATAATTTCTTGTTTTTTTTTTTTAAAAAGCTTATTACATATTTGACATTGCTGAAGTATGATTGAGAAGTTCTGACAAACATTTGAAGTGCAATATGCACCTCAAAACACATGCTACCTCGCAAAATTCATGGCTTCCAGTCACCAGAAATATGCCTTACACATCAGCATCTGTTCCTTACAAATCACATAATATGACAGGGATATATCTTGGACTGGTAAGTGGTAATGTATAATTAACATCTCTTGTGGACTGTGAGTGTGTTGCTGTCCATTAATTGTGATTTACACTTAGACCTGTCTTATGTTTATATTTTGACATATGTTTTTTTTTTTTGTACATAGCCAATATACACACTGTTCAGCTACGCCCCTCTCAATGGACAAATAAACATCACATGATCTCTAACGACATGCAGAAATAATCTTTACCGCCGCCCCCCCCCCTTTATAATTCTTTATAACGAGTTTTAACAAAAACTGAAATCACTTCCTCCTACAGTCAAACGGTATATAACATGCATATTTTATGTTGCTGGTTTTAATGTAAGAAAAAGAATTATTCAGCATTTTGCAGGTTTAAATCCTCTTTAGTGCATCCATTTTAGGATATAGCTATAGCTCTACAGTGTTTCCCAGAATAGTTTAAATATTAACAGGGCTGCCAAGACACATTTCATTGGTGTGACAAAGACTTATGGGCCCCCATGAATAAATAACTTAATAAAAAAAACAACCAAATTATTAAAGTTCATGTATACCTGCTTTATGGGGCCTCAGTGCAATGTACTGGCTGCACAACCCCTCTCATCAGAGATGGATATTGATAATAAAATATCTTCTGAACAATTAATTAATAGGGCATTGGTGAGACCGTGGTCAAAGATAAGAGACTCAAAAGGTTGTTCAGGTGTTATGTAATCTTTCTTTAGGATTCCAACAGCTGGCCTCCAAGATCTAAGTCAGCCATTCCACCACTAGCCAGAGGTAGAGGGATAGCACAAAGGGTCAGAACTCCTGCAGAAGATTGAAGATATGTAAGCAAAACTTATGTATAACTTAAACTAGTGTTTATCTAAGAACAAAACTTATGGACTAATAAAAAGCACTTTTACTTTCCCCACCCAACATAGTTAATAAATTTAGAAATATTTGAAATCCAGGCATTTCATACATTTTTATTATGCCTTTTATTTAAAGAAGATTACAGTAAAAACCTTAGTCAAAGAACATAATTCATACAAGCATTCTTGTATCAAAGATTTCCTCATAAGAAACAATGAGAACTTATGATCAGCTCTTTAAAAACTAAAACTTCTCTTATACATAGTAATAAATATATTTATGTTTATTTTTTCTTTAAATTGATAGAATGGTATCAAAGTTAATAATTGCTTAAGACATATTTCACTCTCACTAAAGTAAAGAAGAGTGATTGGTTTAGTTGAAATCACTAAAAAAAAAAAAACCTCATCAGGAAAAGCAGCAGATACATTTTACTTGCACTGCTTAATTCTGCTGGTATATGTAGTTATAATATTTTTTAAATGCTTGTTTGTCTTGCAAAACTCTCGAAAACCAAGTTACATATAAATGGAGGTTTGACAGTGATTCTCATTTTAGAGATTCAAATAATGAAGTCATTATTTTTATGTCTGATTTAGTTTATTACACACTAAAAATATTTAAATATTGCTTTGTCTCTTAATATTTGATAAATTAATTAATTTATTAATTACTGATAAGGTCCTTTTAGACTGCTTTGTAAATTTTATTTCAGAAACTTGTGGAATATTTAAGAGTAAAGGAAGAAAAAAGAGGATTTACTGGTGGTGTTAAAAAGGTAAAGCAAAGGTATCTTTTTATGATAGTAGATGAAGGCTTTAAAAAAGGCAAAATTTCGACTATATACTACTTAAAAAAATTGCAGTTTAAGATGTTCTTTGTTATTAAATTAAGAATCTTTGATTTGTTTCTTTCATTTTTTTATGTAACATATTTAGTTTTAAATCTATTTTTATATTCCAGACTAAATTTCTCACTTCAATGCTACTTAAAATTAACAGCATTTTATCTTTATCTTTTTATTGAAAGTTTAGTAATACAAATAGATGTATAATACTTTCATTTTCATTTTATTTCTTTGCTGACACCAAACATCAGTAAAAATCCCTTTTTCAACTATTTTTTTCATTTAATGACCTTCTTCTGAAACACGATTACATAACTAATACTTATTTCTATTTATTTTGTATGTTTTCATTCTTTTTATTGGCAGTGGTAAGCACACATTAAATGTGTTTAGCATCGTTAGCCCACTGATAGCATTGCCTTAAGATTTGAATTCACTATTAGTATGTAGTAACAATTGTATTAAAAGCAATATCTCACTTTAATGTGCTTGTAGCAAAGTGATACTATTTTGAACTCTTATTTAAATAATAGTTTTCTTTGCAATCAGATGCAAAAGAAAGGAGAAGATTAATCATTTGTGAAATCATACCAGCTATCTTTGTTTTGCACCAACCAGCTCTTAAATGTTGCAAAAGCTAAGCTAACAGGTTTTTGAATTATTTGACAATGATTTTTTTATTGTTCCAAGATGGGTGTCCTGCTTGTAAAATATTAGCTTGTGAAAATTGGGATATCATTTCAGGAGAAATTGGCCATCAAATCATAAATGTTTTTTAAACTATTTTATTTGGTCGATTTAAAAAATAAAAAAATATAACAGTTACAATAGTACTTTTCTGTAAGCAATATTTATTAATATACATGAAATAATAAGTTTTAAATGAAAGTAAAAATAAATAACTTTTTAAACTGTGTTTAATATGCTAAGTGACAATATTAGATAGTTTTTCTTTCTTGATAATTTTACTTTTATCTGTATTGTTATACACTTATCTGCTATAAATTTGTTATACTTTAACTCTCCACTATCAAATTTGGCTCTGAAATTTTTTTTAGCTGATTCAAAAATTACTTTTTATTTTTTACTTCTCCTATTTCTCTTAAGTTTTAATTTACTTTAGAAAATCAGCTGATAATTTGAATGAGTCCAAAGACACAGTTCTTGAACTCATTTACTTGTTCAATTAATAAGTGAAAGTAAAAAAGAAATAATATACAGTGTTTATTTGGCATGGCTTTAGTTTGAAATCCAAAACAATCATGACAGAGAGAAAAACCTGTTCTTTGAGGTCTAAGTTCATATTTTGATGTGTTCTAAAACAGAGTCCTTAACTTTTTTTCAAATTATTAGTCTTGTTTTATATAGTTTAGTTGAAAATAATCTGAATAACTACTTTATTTTATTGAAACATATCTTCATTACTTCTCATTGGCTTGTATATAATTACTATGTGACATTTGATGAAAAAAAGTTGATAAATTGTCCAATAAATTTTCTCTTTCATTTTCTAAATTTGAATTTTAACAGTGAAGTAGATCTTCAGGCTTGTTTCTTTTTAAAAGAAGATTTTGCTGTCTTAAAATATTTACTTATTTATTTTTTTAAAAAGCTGCTGTGTATAATACTCGGCGTATTTTGTTAAAGGTAAAATAGTATGTTTTTTTTTTAATGCTTTATCATATATTTAACTTAAGCTTGTCATTATTGTAAAAATTTTCCAGACTTGTAAATCTGCCTCTGTTGGAAATGGTCATCGTGAGAATCCTCAAGAAGGTCACACTGTGGTAAAAAGAAAATGGGGCCCAGGGAAACTACTTAACCCGAACAATATGGACGACTTGATAAGGTGTGAAAAGTAAAAAAATTAGCTAACCACACCACCATAATTATATAGAATATGAAAACATAACATACTCTTATAAAAGATTATATCTGTCAGATAAATCAATATATTGAGATTAGGGAAAACCAAAAAGCAAGCATTATCAGATCTTAATAAGAACAATATTTTTTTTTGTCTATTTTGATTAACAAATTTTAATATTGTTTCATTAATATTTAATTTTTATAGCTGTTTTGTTATTTATTGAAGATCTTAACTTAATAAATGTGGTCAGACAGACTGGAATATTTTTATATATGATTTTTTTTTCTTCTGTAGACCAAACGCTCGCTGCTACACTGCCGTGTCTAATAGTGGAGTGACCAGATCAGAGAAATTAATCAGTCCCCCATCATCACAGCAACACAGCATTTACAGCCAAGAAGAGCTAATCAATTTGGCAGAGTGTTATAGAAGGATTTGTAAAGTAAGTCTGTCTTTGATATTTGGCAGAGCTTCTTTAAGCAGTCATACCTAGCGTGTTGCCTCCGTTGTAAATCTGCCTGAGTTTGAATCTTTTCAAATAAAAAAAATTTTGCACATAATGTATCACTTTTAAGATATTTCTATGCTTTAGCTCTAGCAGCTCTTCTTTTACTATTTTTTAAAATACATTTTTACCCATGGAGAATACTGTATTTTTTCATTATGGGTAAATTTTAACTCAAAACTGTAAAGAGAAACTTTTTTTCAATCAGTAAGGAATTTAGTAGCAAAATTTGAGGCATTGACTAAAATATCTGGCAATGACAATAAATATAAGTAGTATGTAAGCAGTTTTCATAAAGGTAAAACATTGACACCATTTTGATTTTAAGGCAAAGTTTTGGTTTGAATATTGGGCTGGGGCCTTGAACTTTAGAAGTTTGAAGTAGAAATGAATAGAAATCAATATCAGGGGTTGTGGGGACAGATGGTAAGGCAGTTAAGTGTACAACTTTCTGTTTGCGAGTCCCCAGTTCGACCTCCTGTGAGAAACAATGGAATTTTTCAGGTCACAGTGAATTTTCCCTCCATGTCTCCTGTGCTGCCTCCATAGTCACTCCACTATCAGTTATGATGGGAAGGAAAGAAGAGCACCATAAAAACAGTCAAATTGCAAATTGTGGTTATAGGATCTAAGAGATAAAATCTCATCCTTTCAGGGACTGTTTAGTTGATATTGGTGTTAGGTCATAAAGTTTATGAGTTGTATCATTGAGTTTTGTTGCACAGTTTGATTTTTGGATCAGAAACTTTTGAGGTCTGAAACAGACAATATTTCTTAGTTGTACTCACTTAGCAAACTGTCAATGGTTATACTTGTAGAAAATGGTTTCCCCTATTCTGTCATACATTTAGTTCTTTTTTCCCCTGAAATATAAAAACACAATATTTTTCACTAATAAGTTTTTAAGGAATCACATTTATTGTAAATATGGTGGGTTTTTTTTTTTTTGTAAATTTTATTTCCAATTATTATTATTTATTGGTTTATTCTTTGCAAGATTTCGTTGAATTATTGTTTATTGTCTTCAATCTACAGTTCTTCACTGCTATAAATTTATTTTTAAAATTTAAATCCATACATAGCCACTGGCCTTGACGTTTAGTGTTACTTCCCTTGAATCATCCTCTCTCTTTCTCTCTCTCTCTCTCTCTCTCTCTCTCTTTTTGTTTCCCCTGTTCCCCTGTATGTTCTTTCTATCTGCTAATGTGAGTTTTCTATGTATTTCCTCCGGGGATTCCCATCTGTATTATGTTGTCCTTATAAGAAGCTCACATCCATCTTGTAGAATAAACTTTTCTCTAATGTTGTGGCTTGTTTCGTTGCTTTTATTTCCCATTTCTTATTTTTAAGTAAAACTTTTTTTTTTCGATCATCTTCTTTTTGAATGTTTTGTCAGGCGTAACAGGGCGAAACGAAAGGAAGAAATCCAGTCATCCATTTAATTATTTTAAAATGGTAGTGTCTTACGGTTGGTTTGTGTTGAAAAAAAAAAAAGGAAAACATTTCAACGTCGTCCTCATTTATTATTTGTGCTACATCATGTTGAGATCTCGTCTCGTTTCGGCTCAGCCTTTATTCCAGCAAGAAGACAGGCTGGCATACACGAGCACCATAGATTGTTTGATAGGTGGCGTTATGCAAAGTATATTTCAGATCGTAAATGACGTCATGATATTATGTGCACAGGGTAAAAAAAAAAATCTGTGACCTCTAGACTAGAACGCGATGACCGTGTAGGCTCAAGTGATTTATTCCCCCCCCCCCCCCGCATGTCTCCACCATTCTTTCGACTCTCTGAACTCGGGACTGTTGTTATATTTAGCTCAGTACTTATAATGAGAAGTGAAATTAATGACAAGGGCCGGTGTCAGATGTTGGTCACCTTCCCCTCCCACCCCCATCCCACCTGACTCTTGGCCCTTAACACGGGTGGTGGTAGGATGCATAGACCGACTCCTCTCTCTCTCTCTCCCTAGTCAGACAATCACGGTTGGGCTGGTCGATTCAGATTAAGGCCGGTCAAGAATAGTAGATGATAGTCTGAGAATGAAAGATAATGACCGGACAGAGTGGTCGAGGCTTTCCGGGCCGGAGGCTAGTAGACACTAAGAGTGTTTTATGAAGTACTTACTTTGGGATAGCAGTCTGCGGGACTGTTCATTATTATTTCATTCTTAGACAGTGTTTGCCCACTATATCATTCCATTTCTCTTCCCTATCTATCTAATATATCTATCTATCTGTCTGTTTGTCTGTCTGTCTGTCTATATGTATTTTCATCATTCTTTCTGATATGGTTGACTATCTGTCTTTCTGTTTTTTGTTTGTCCATAATGTCCATCCTCCTGCCTTCGTTTATCGACGTCCATCTGCCTGTGTGTGTGTGCGCGCGCAGACCCGCCTGCTTGAATGTCCCCACAGCCCCCCCCTCCCCACTCCCTGGAACGGTAATACACCGCAGTTTTGGGTCAAAAGTATCCGATAGTTCTGACACATATTTCTTTCTACTAACCCAGAAGGTGAATACTGTTTGTGTGCCCGCGGTACTTTGATGTGCCAATAAATCAAAGATAGATTTTTAACCGCCAAGGCTTTTCATTTCCCTCGATCCAAGTACCCCCCCCCCCCTGTTCATTATTCTGAGGCACGCTGCCAATGGATGACGTCATCGCCCGACCCCAGCATGTTGCCACCTTTGTAAATCTGCGAGAGTTTGACATTTTCACAGCACCGGGCGATATGGAGTTCGAAATATTTTCCCCGAGTGCAGCGCTGTTATACGTGTCGATGACGTTTGGTATGACCTTTGCATGCCATCGTTTAGACTTTCTTTTTTTTACTTTTTTTTTTTTAAAAATAAGAGTAAATTGTATTTGAATACTTCAGAGTGTTACATTACAGTACTTGGAAATCGATAGTTTCTAATTTTGTTGGCTTCAGTCGAATTTTTTTTTTTAAAAGTATAGGTGCTAGTTATTATTACTGGGTAAAATTAGCTGCATTTTATTTTGTTTTTTAAAGTACACAGTTTATAATGTTAAAAATGTGTTTAGGTCGATATATTTTATCAATCCATCCACCACTTGGTCTGTTCGTGTGTATGAAAGACTCCTGCGAAATTGTCTTCATTTTAAACCATTTCCTCATTCTGTCTCACTTTATGTATCTCCTACTCCCTCTTCTTCTAACACTTCTTCTCTCTCTCCAAGACGGATAGAATTTCTATCAAAACTACACCTTATAGACTATAAGTGTGTTGGTTAGTCTAACAGTTTTACATTTATGGAGAAAAATGTTCATAGCAAGAAGAATTAATATTTTTAGTCTCACATAGACTTTCTACAATTAGGAGGAAGTGTTGAACTATATCAATCATAGCTTTATTTCACAACTGTAAAGTATCAAAATTTGAAAAAAAAAACCCTATTCAAACAATACTTTAAAAAAATGCATAAAAAAAAATAAATACAAAATCTGTATGGGCACCCACGCTTGTATTTTTTTAGTAAAGTCAATTTATGATTTATAAATATATTTTATGATGTAATAATTTATTTTTAACTTTTTCATGCATTTTTTTTCTATAAGAGCTTATTTTTTCAAAACAAGGCAATTGTTAGTTGTTGTTGTTTTTAACTATCACATGAAATATATCAGAGGTGTGGAGGTAACAGAAGAGATTTGTTTGTAATACCCGTCAATGTTGAAGACCCACTCAACTCTACATGTGTGCTCTTGGCGAGTTGTGTGTGCGATTGTGTGTGCGCACCGAGCCTATTTATTATAAATAGGTACCTGCTGTATTGGGACCCAACATGGGTTAGAGCCACAAGCACATCTTTGTTTGTTTTTGTTTTTTTTTTTGAATTTTTAAATCAATGTATTGTTAAATTCATTTTTTTTAATAATCTTGCCAGTAGCTAATATCTTACCCCCCCCAGAGGCGTAGTGAGGGGTGGGCAAGGGGGCATCATGCCCCGGGCGCTACTCACAAAGGGGCGCCAAATGGTATATTTTACATATAATATGATATGGTTTTCGAATGGATGGGGGGGGTGCGCTAAAAATGTATTGTGCCCCTGGCGCGAGTTAAGCTGGCTACGGCACTGCCCCCTCCCCCCCAACCTCCTTGCTCTACAACTTTTATTGTTTACGTCAAAAATCGTAAACACATGTAAAGTGGCTAGACGGACCATCTTTATTTCTCCACTGAATGTTGACTGCTCCGCGCCGATGAGATAATATCCTGCTAACTAACGTGTCTGCAGAGGCCTATTTAAGGACGGGCGCAGCTGGTCCGAATATTTAGGGGGGGGGGGGTCCACATAGCCCGATTGTAAACCCTCTTACACGTCTCTCTTTTTTCTCTAAAGGGCCCGATATTTTCTTCTGAACCCCGGGCTTCACCTGAGTTAAGTCCGTCAATGGCTGCCTGATATTGGATACATAGAAATGTTTTCTAGAAAACTCGCAATTGAAAATTATCTTTTTTTTTTTTTTTTTGATTTATTTATTATCGGGTCGAATAAAGTCAATGTAGTTTTATTTAAGAATATTCACAAAGATCAAAAGGAAAAAAAAAAGTCGATTAACCACCAAAGAAGCTTTGGGCAAAAATCGATCGTCCAAGTCGGACATTCCCGATAACCGATTATTGCCGATATTGATTAGCTATACCAATATATACTGATATCGGTGTTGCTATTTCAGATACACAGGTATCGAAACGCAGGTAATCAAACCGTAAATTAACGATACATGAGTGAACTCGATTAAAGGCCGTTGCCAGAAAATCATCGACCCCCCCCCCCCCACACCACCCCTGTTAACCCACACCCCCCACCCCCGTGACATACTCTGAAACCGACGCCCCCCGCCCCCCCCCCCCACTTTCTCCAAAATGACAACTTATATTTTATAGCAATTTATGGGAAGTTATAGGGTCATAAAGGGGGGGGGGCGCAGGCTCGGTTGTTATATAAAAGCACGTGTAACACTTGATACTCTGCTTTTGATGTAAACTGTTAGCTTTCACTGGAATGTCTTTGAAGGTGTTATGTAGCTGAAAGTGGAGAAGTTGGAAAGAGAGAGAGAGAGAGAGAGAGAGAGGAGGAGGGGAAGGCTATTAACCTATTATCACAATGTATATTTTACTTATATTCTCATTCTGTCATTATCTTCTCTACACCTTTTAGTTATTTTTTTTGTTGTTAAAAATTGTCTTTTTTTTTTTGTTGTAAGCTTTCATAAACATTCCACGTGTTATCTCTGGTAGGATGGTTATTAACCTATTATACTAAAATATCCCCCCCCCCCAACCCATTTATTTTAAACGCCAGCTGCTCATACACCTTTATTGTCATTTTCAATTCCCCAATAACCCATCTCTTTTTACTCTTCCGTCAGTTTTGCTCTAACGACATTTGGGCCATCAGGTCACTCACTACTAGACGTTGGTCAAGTGTGCTAGAATTCATGAAATTAAACGCTGTATTATTTAATGTAAACATTTTGAAAACCGTCTCCACACACACACGCACACACACACACACAGCCTCACAACAACATTTTCTGTCTCTCTCGCCACCGACTCTCGTGCAATCTCTTGTCTCCAGTGAATCACTCACTCACTCACTTTTTGACTTCAGCATTTGTTAAGTTTATTTTTTCTGTTCTCCCGTTTTGCAGGGTAATGACGTGTCGCTGTACAGCCTGTTGCCGGGCAGACGTCACCAGCAGGGCCCTAAACGTGAGGACACCGGGTTCACTGTCAGGTAAGGGATTGCCGGCTTCATTTCTGCACCTGCCCGCATGCATTATGCGCTGCCAACTTTATGTCTACACCTTCTACATCGATTGCTGCCAACTCTCTCTCTATACCAGTCAGTTTTTTTTTTTGTTCTAATGGGCTGCCAACTATCTAAACGTGAACTTGTCACATAATGATGTGTCTGTTACCCCCCACCCCCCTCCCTCCCTCCCAGACAAAGGACTGAATCCATGTGTTAAATGCTTGTTTGTTTGGTATGTTGTTGCATTAAGTAATAGATTCAGAGTGACAGCCAGATATATGAGTGCCCCCCTGACAAACTCTGGGTTGTCCCTCTTTCCTTTCATCTCCAAAGCAAAGATCCCCAGCTAATTAGGTAAACAATAAATTTAGAAATGGACACTCCCTCCTTCCCTCCCTCCCTTCTCCTTTATCGTGTCTCTTCGGTCCTGACAAGTGGACGGGGGGGGTGCCTTCTAGAGATGGGCAGTACTAGACATACTGCATCTTCGCCCCCTGACAAGTGGACGGGGGGGGGTGCCTTCTAGAGACTGACAGTACTGGACATACTGCATCTTCACCCCTGACAAGTAGACCGGGGGGGGGGTGCCTTCTAGAGATGGACAGTACTAGACATACTGCATCTTCGCCCCCTGACAAGTGGACGGGGGGGGGTGCCTTCTAGAGATGGACAGTACTAGACATACTGCATCTTCGCATTAGTGGGTCATTGTTGTTGTTGTTTTTTATTATGTATTTGTGTTTATTGTCGGCTCGTGTATGGGGGGGGGGGCGATGTTTCTTCACTGCTTTCTTATGTTCACGCCTGTTTTTTAGATGTGTCCTTGTAATGTATGTTTCAAATTTCCAATGGCCGGATATACAAAGTGTTAAGCAGGAATCACCTCATAAACATCTCAGACAACTTTTGACTTGCTTTCAACACTGTGTGCATACAAACATGTTTATCTTAGCATTTGCTACACCGGTACATTATTATTATTAACTGTGTGTGTGATTGTTGAGTTTAATGCTGACCATGTTATACCAGTACATTAGATTCACTGTGTGTGTGATTGTCCAGTTATATTCTGACCATGTTATACCAGTACATTAGATTCACTGTGATTGTCCAGTTGTATTCTGGCCATGTTATACCAGTACATTAGATTCACTGTGTGTGTGATTGTCCAGTTATATTCTGACCATGATATACCAGTACATTAGATTCACTGTGATTGTCCAGTTGTATTCTGGCCATGTTATACCAGTACATTAGATTCACTGTGATTGTCCAGTTGTATTCTGACCATGTTATACCAGTGCATTAGATCAGAGGTTTTCAACCTGTGGTCCGCGGACCCCAGGGGGTCCGTGGGGAGCTTCAAAGGGGTCCGTGGGCAAGTCAATGAAAGTAGTGATTTTTCTTGTATAAAGTATTCCTTGGTGTGGTTGATTGGTTAGCTTTTAGCTAAACAAAAAATACTAGCTATTTCAACGTTTCAGGCACAGACTTGAAAACTTCGCTGGTATTTCCTTATATTTTCGTCTGAAGTCGGAACTAGGCTGCATACTACATATACTTGTGCAGTGAGTTCTTGAGTCATGTCATCTTGGCAATATTTCTTACTTACTGAGCCTAGATCTAAATCTAAGCCTAGATTGGCCTAGAAATAATCTTAGACAAAAGTTTTTGATATCAAATTACTAGTATACACTTAGCATGTTAATTTTAAATGACACCAACAGATTGTTTTAGTTGGACGTAGATTTTTCGTAATAGGGACTTTTCGCTAACGCATCGATAAAACGGTGCGAAATTCTAGTGATGAACCTATTGTGTTCTGTTGTTATTTGACGTTGCTTATGTGACAAATACTTTTTAAAATGTTGGTAAACAATTCAAAATATTTCATGAGATTTGTATTTGTTTTATTACAGTCGTCGATTTAATTTTAAAATGTGACATCATCAGAATGTGAAATATTTTTTACAGCTAGTTAGTTACCTCCTTTAACCCTCCCACTCTGAAACGTTGTCTCTAATTTTTCTCCCTGTGAGATCTGAGTCAACGGAACTAAACTGTTGTTGGTCATGTGTTTATCAATATTTGTATAAGTAAACTGTCCACGGCTAGTAGCATGGATACATTTGTGAAGAGGAAGACTGACTAGAACCTGGAAAATTCTGATGATCAAGAAACCAAAGACGAACGAAAAAGAAAACGGAAATCCAGAACATATATCATTCGGCTTCATTGCAATGGGGACCGATGTTGACCAACCTCTTTTTTTTACATGTTTTGCTCGTAACTTAGGCTAGGCCTACCGGTTAGGAGGATTTAAGTAAATTGCATCCGCAGACTTAAGACATATTCTGGCCCAACCTGAGGTACGAAAAGTTGAGGCCAGGGCGCCTTGGGCTATGGGGGTCCGCCACCCGAGCTTGGAATGTTTAAGGGGTCCGCAGGATAAAAAAAGGTTGAAAACCTCTGCATTAGATTCACTGTGATTGTCCAGTTGTATTCTGACCATGTTATACCAGTACATTAGATTCACTGTGATTGTCCAGTTGTATTCTGACCATGTTATACCAGTGCATTAGATTCACTGTGATTGTCCAGTTGTATTCTGACCATGTTATACCAGTGCATTAGATTCACTGTGATTGTCCAGTTGTATTCTGACCATGTTATACCAGTGCATTAGATTCACTGTGATTGTCCAGTTGTATTCTGATCATGTTATACCAGTGCATTAGATTCACTGTGATTGTCCAGTTGTTGAATTCTGACCATGTTATACCAGTACATTAGATTCACTGTGATTGTCCAGTTGTATTCTGACCATGTTATACCAGTGCATTAGATTCACTGTGATTGTCCAGTTGTTGTATTCTGACCATGTTATACCAGTACATTAGATTCACTGTGATTGTCCAGTTGTATTCTGACCATGTTATACCAGTACATTAGATTCACTGTGATTGTCCAGTTGTATTCTGATCATGTTATACCAGTGCATTAGATTCACTGTGATTGTCCAGTTGTTGAATTCTGACCATGTTATACCAGTACATTAGATTCACTGTGATTGTCCAGTTGTATTCTGACCATGTTATACCAGTGCATTAGATTCACTGTGATTGTCCAGTTGTTGTATTCTGACCATGTTATACCAGTACATTAGATTCACTGTGATTGTCCAGTTGTATTCTGACCATGTTATACCAGTGCATAAGATTCACTGTGATTGTCCAGTTGTATTCTGACCAGAGCCGGGGCGCCTGGTCCACATCTGAAAAGTGCAGTAACATTTAGCTCGGAGCCCTGGAGCCCTGTACGGTGGCATTCCCCCCCCCCCACTTCACTTCCTGCTTTTTTGTTTTGTGATATATTGACCGACCTGGAACAGGAATCGTCCAGCTGTTTGACCACTAGGTTGTGGTTAGTTTAGACAGCGCTGAATGTTGAGAATCCGAAGAAGTTGTTATGACCGTGTGTGTTTCAGTCAACAATTGACTGTCAAGTCATGGTTTATCTGCTACTACTGCAAGGAAGCAATTGTTGTAGCCGGGGGCTACTCTGGGAGGGTCGTGGTCAGTGGGGGGGCTGCTGCATCTTTCAAATCTGATGGTATGTATTAGTTTAAATAACGATTCCTTTAAAACAATGTATATATATGTATATATATATATATAGCATAATATATAAAAACAAAAACAATAGAGTATTGGGTATAGTAACGAGAAAGCCGGTTTTTTTTTAGAATCGCTGTGTGTTTCGGTGTATGCATTGACTCACTGTGTATCTTGTGTGCATTGAATCACCGTATATCGGTGTATGCATTGACTCACTGTGTATCTTGTGTGCATTGAATCACCGTGTATCGGTGTATGCATTGACTCACTGTGTATCTTGTGTGCATTGAATCACCGTATATCGGTGTATGCATTGACTCACTGTGTAGCTTGTGTGCATTGAATCACCGTATATCGGTGTATGCATTGACTCACTGTGTATCTTGTGTGCATTGAATCACCGTGTATCGGTGTATGCATTGAATCACCGTGTATCGGTGTATGTATTTACTGGACATTGGTTCAGGTAGAGTAGACCCGTCTATCCCAATCTGGCCAGTTTTAACTTACATTTGTTTGTAAAAAAAAAATACCCTTGGTGTGACACAATATAAAGAGTTGTTTATCACTTCTCTAGTGGCAATAAACTTCCCCACGTCTCCCTGATTTTAATAGATCGTGACTGGAAAGTCCACCTTGTAGACACCTGCCCTGCATAACACAGGTATTAAAACAAAGTGTCACTTGAAAAACCATTTCGGAGGCCGCGAGCTGTCTGTTTACATTTTGTCATTGATGAAATGACGTCATTTTCTTTTGTATCAAGCGTCGACTTCTTTTATGTCTTAGTAAAACAAAATTGTTTGCTTTCATACTTTGTTGCTGTCGTTTTTATTCTCATGTACATATGTATAATGTATATGGGACGGATGGTCGAGTGGTGTAGATACTCGACTGTCCACCTGAGAGTTCTGGGTTCGATCCTCGGTGAGGCCCATGGAATTTTCGGGTACCTGACTTTAGTTGGGGGAAGTAAAGGCAGCTGGGCGTTGTGCTAACCACACAATCCCTTCATATGCCGAGGTTATAGAAACAGGTGATGGGAATTTTTTTTTACATATGTATATACATAGTTGGGCTTAACTGTGTGCGCATTCTTATGACACTAAGTTTGGTTTGATACGTGCAATCTTACGAATATCAGTAGTGAATACCTTCTTACGTGTAGGCTAACATAATAATATGGATGGCTAGGAGGAAAAGTACAAGTGACACCAAGGGCTGACGGCAGTGGCGTCACTAGGGACCGCACCGGGTGACACCCTCACAAGGGGTGACACCAAAATGCAAACTATCTAGTTTTAGGCCTATATTCTTATTTTGTAATTTAAAATAATTCAAAGCCGTATTTAATTTTTAAAAATAAATAAAAATATCTCCGATTATTAACAGCAAATGACTTTATAAGGCTTCGAAAAAAAGTAATGCCATATATAAAAATATCTTCGATTATTAACAGACACTGCGTACTTTTTATTATTAATTATTTTAATGAAATTATTGGTATACTTGCACTGACCTATAGATATCAATTATCGCTAAAATCCTGACCCCGGAAACGGAAAAAAAAAATAATGTCGCGCATGCTCACATATACACGGTCTCTGGAAAAAAAAATATGGAGACCGGGATGTCATGAGAGGGGTGACACCATGAGTTACCGCACCGGGTGACACCAACCCTAGTGACGCCACTGGCTGACGGTCCTTCACTAGTTATGCTACTTGACCCACTATTGTCTTCTATTTTTTTTTTGGGGTCAGTGTTCCTGCTCAATCTACTAAGACTGTGAGCGGCAAAAGATATTGCTTGTTGGATAACTTTGAAAGAAAATATTTTTTTAAGCCCGTCAAAGCGGAATTCGGGGCCCATTGAAGAGAAACTTTTGAGCGTTCTGTGTGTCTGCGCACAAACACGCACAGGACTCATAGGGAACGCTGGCGCTAGGGGCGTCATCCAACATTACCTCAACCTCTGTGAATAGATGACTCCTGGTGGCGCTCGTAACATTTGTGGTCCGTTCACTTGTGGCCTCTCTTGTAACATTTGTGGTTCGTTCACTTGTGGGCCCTCTCGTAACATGTGTGGTCCGTTCACTAGTGGCCCCTAACATTTGTGGTCCGTTCACTTGTGGGCCCTCTCGTAACATGTGTGGTCCGTTCACTTGTGGCCCCTAACATTTGTGGTTCATTCACTTGCGACTCCTCTCGTTCATCGAAACAAATTTAATGATGTCATTTAATGCATGCTTACATTCATAATATGTCATGATAACAGATGCCAAGTTGATATTCAGTACTTTTATCTGTCAGATGTGAAGCGGTGATGATACCATTTTTCATTCTCATAATTTAAATCATAATTATGTGACATGTGATGGAGACATTTATAATTCATTCTGGTACGTCCTTCCGCGCCATCTATCTATTCATTTTTTTTCATGCAAATGTATTTAACTCGTAGCCTAATATGTGTTCTCTTCTTGTAAAAGTTTACCCTTGTAAGACACAGTTTGTACAGTTTCACTATCGCCTGCAACACCAAGCGTCTTCCCATCTGAATGTCTGGATGCGGGGAGGAGATAAACGATTTTCTGTGAATTAAATAAATATCGCCCTCAAAACACATGCAGCCTGACAGTAAATTCTTACATCTGGCTTGTAGGGTGATTCTATTCTGGCCTGCCACCTTTCCATTTGGGTCCGGTGATAACGCGCAATCTAACGATGCACCCGAGCGCAACACACTGGACGGTATGTGATAAAAGAAACTGACACAATCCTTGCCACCAGCCAGTGTGGGGGACTTCTGGGTTGTCTGTCTCTATGAATGGTGGGACTTTGAAGTATATTTATTTATTTATGTATCCTTAGTTGGCCTAAAACATAAACAATTCATTTTTGTATCTGTTTTAAAATTCTAATATTCCAGGGTGACGTCTTCTGGCAGGGCTAGATTTTTTTTTCTCCTCCTAATAGATACATACATTCTTAACTTTATATGTGGGTCAGTGACTTCAGACCAGAGCCGTACTTAGGCTATTTGGGCTCTAGGCGCTCTCAGATTTTTCAGAAGGAATTAAATTAATTCTTGAAGAAGAAGCCCCTTTACATTGCAGCCGCACCCCCCCCGTTCCCCCCCCCCCCCCGGTGTTTGACTAAATATAGGATTGACTCAATACTTCCCCCGATGACCTCAGAATACATTTGTTTGTGGCTGTATGACTTGAGACTAAATCTACATGTTACTTCTGACTTCAGACTAAATCTACATGTGACTTCTAACTTGAGACTAAATCTACATGTGACTTCTGACTTCAGACTAAATCTACATGTGACTTCTGACTTGAGACTAAATCTACATGTGACTTCTGACTTCAGACTAAATCTACATGTGACTTCTGACTTGAGACTAAATTTACATGTGACTTCCTGACTTGAGACTAAATCTACATGTGACTTCTGACTTGAGACTAAATCTACATGTGACTTCCGACTTCAGACTAAATCTATATGTGACTTCTGACTTGAGACTAAATCTACATGTGACTTCTGACTTCAGACTAAATCTACATGTTACTTCTGACTTCAGACTAAATCTACATGTGACTTCTGACTTCAGACTAAATCTACATGTGACTTCTGACTTCAGACTAAATCTACATGTGACTTCTGACTTGAGACTAAATCTGCATGTGACTTGAGACTAAATTTACATGTGACTTCCTGACTTGAGACTAAATCTACATGTGACTTCTGACTTCAGACTAAATCTACATGTGACTTCTGACTTCAGACTAAATCTACATGTGACTTCTGACTTGAGACTAAATTTACATGTGACTTCCTGACTTGAGACTATATCTACATGTGACTTCTGACTTGAGACTAAATCTACATGTGACTTCCGACTTCAGACTCAATCTACATGTGACTTCTGACTTGAGACTAAATCTACATGTGACTTCTGACTTCAGACTAAATCTACATGTGACTTCTGACTTGAGACTAAATCTACATGTGACTTCTGACTTCAGACTAAATCTACATGTGACTTCTGACTTGAGACTAAATCTACATGTGACTTCCTGACTTCAGACTAAATCTACATGTGACTTCCTGACTTCAGACTAAATCTACATGTGACTCATTTATCTTCTGACTACATTAGCACTATGAATGCATAGTGCATTTACTTGTGGCTCAACGACTTTGAAACGACATTTACATGGACTTAATCAATTTACATTCCATGACTCTACGACATCCGAGTGCAGTGTGAGCGATTCATATTCTGAATACACGTACTGGATTCACTGATAGCATGCTTATATTTTTTTAGAGAAATACGTTAATTCTTCCGCTCCCGTTCTCTCCCAATTTCCCCCCTTCTCTCTCCCCCTCCCCCCTCTCTCTCTCCCTCCCTCTCTCTTTCTCTCTCTCTCTCCCTCCCTCTTCCCCTCACTCTCTTTCTCTCTCTCTCCCTCCCTCATTTCTTCAAACTCTACTTCTTCTCAGTTTATAAGCTAATTAATTTTTTTTGTTTTTAAAAAGCGAGTTAAGTGGTGTGTTAACATATTGAGTAAACATATTATAAATGATGTTCAGTTGCCCGAACTATTATTTTTTAACATTGCCGATAAATAAATGGCCAGTGTTTACAAAGTGTCCCCCCTCCCCCCTCGTTTTCATCAACCTGCCCCGCCCTTTATTTCAACAAGCAATACAAATGTTTATTTTCGGCTTCATTTGGCTAAACCTTTTGTTTCCATAGCAACAAAGGTTTATTTATGTTGTTTCAAAAGAAAGCCTTTTTTCCCTTCTTTCCCATTTTATTGATGTTTCACTGTTCCAACCCAACATTAATTGGAAGAAACGGGTTTTTTTTTTCCAACTGCAGTCCAGTGAACAGACCTGATACTAATTGTACCTCTCTATAATACACACAGTTAATAATAGGCCTTATAATAAATACAATTCTACTTTTTGTTTTATTCAATGCGTTTTAAAATCATTAATTAATTATCACCAGGTTATAATTTTTTTTTTTACAATCATTGTGCCATTTATAACGTCTGAGAATACAAAGTAAACCAGCTCGTTCATGTCAATGACTATTTCATAAGGTGGGGGGGGGGGGATAACTAACGAATGTGCTTTGGCCTTACACAGGGTAAGAATTCAGCTCGTGGATGAACGCCGACCCGATTTGGAAATCGGCAAAACATATTGAACTTTGAATCGATGGAAACAATTAACAGCTTAAGCCGTGAATGTGTGTATGTTTGTTAGGTTATTGTTGTTGTTTTTATGAAGAATTTTGGCTTTTGATAGAATACATCGTAGTTCCTACCTTCCCGCCCCCCCCCCCCCCCCACCCTGCTAACTGCACCAGCTGTCTTATAATGTAGTAGAAGAATTTCATTCTGACTGAGATCAATAAATATTGCCAGATTATCATTTTGTAGGGTAACGTATTGTTCCTTTAGAGACTACTTGCCCCAAAATCAACCCCCCTCTCCCAACACACACACACACATCCAATGGCCCAGGGCGCGCCAGAAAAGCTAATTACACTGCTGAACACCCCCCCCCCCCCTTCCCCTTCTCCCAACCCAACTCATCATCACGTAAAACATAACGCGATATTTCGCTCAAGTGCCTGTTACTACAATACGAAAACGTAAGGCGACATCTCGCTCAAGTATCTGTTAACTACCGAAAAAAAACCCAGTAAAAAAAAAACGTATTGATTTGAGAATATACTTAGCTGATTAGGTTCTTTACTATGAAGCAAGTATTCGACATTACTGCGTCAACCAGAAGCCCCGCAATCGAATTCGCCGCCATTGAAACAATGCCCACATCAGCGGCGTTCGTTAATGGGGGGTAAATTTACAGGACCGGAAATCATGGGATACGAAATTATAAGATGGGGGAATCAGTGTCACTGGAACTTGACGCAATCTCGTCTGGAACATTTCTACGTCTGGAACATTTCTATGGTAGATAAATAGAGAGACTGAAATAGACGTGGGGGTAAAATGGCTGGTCGTCATCGGATGACTATTTATAGAAAAGCCAGGAAGCGTTTTAACTGACTTCATAAATCTGAAGATTTGGGTCAGCAGTCCTTGGTAGTCAGCCGTCCGTATTTTGTACTCAGGTACCGAGTGAAAGAGTCAACGGTTTGTTTGTGAGAAATTATCTGCTATGTCCGGACACATGGAAAATAATGGTATTTGTAAATAGATTTTGGTTTGTTTGTATGTTTTTTAAACTCAAGATTACCTTGAAGGAGCCTCGTGTTAGATGAAGTAAAGTTCACGTGTTGTATAAATGCTAAGAGTACTAAGACCAGCGTTGCCAGATTGGGCGGATTTTCCCGCAAGTTTGGGCGTAGCTTTTCGGGTGTTGTTGGGAGTTTTTGGCGGGCTGGCGGAATTTATTTCTTTTTTGGCGTGCTGTCTCTAGCAATGCAGGCTTTTTTTTTTATCTTCCCTGGTCTTCTTTCAATGATGTTGTCAAGATATTATTTTATTATTATTATGCTTTACTTCCAGCAGTATTTAATTATTTATTATTTTTTTTTTTTTCCTTTTGTAGAAATTATGTCCGATATCCCATTTCAGTGAGTGGAATATCCCGCCATCGCATCTTCGGCCTGCCGCCAACACCACCTGGGGCCTTTATTTTGAATTAAATTCCGCCCAGTGCTCACATATTTCGAACTCTCACTGTGACTACAACTGATATGAGCCACTCAATGTAACGCCCACACCACTGGTTCTAAACTTACCCTTTCCCCTGTGAGTCCAAACCTTTCGTCCTGATTAAATTGTCTACATTTGTCACATTGTTATATTAAGATTTAAGAGAGATTGCTTTTTTCCCCCCAGTAAAGCAACAAAAGGGGACAGGTGTGTGCATTTATTTTTATTTTTTAATAATAAAATTGATCACATTGAATACAATGTCGATACAAGTAAGTTTATGTACTATTGTAAAATGAGACCGGAAAGGGAAATAGCTAAAAAAAAAAAAAGGGACTGTGAAATTATTTAAATTGTTATAGCCAGAGCCGTTTATATATACAGTAAGACCCCGGCTTAACGCGGGTATGTGTACTTCAATTTAGAGCGTAATGTGAAACAGCATTCAACGATATTATCTCATCATGTAAATAATGGGGATAGGGGAAAGTTTCAGTTGTGTCACTTGCCTCAGCCTAGGCGGTTGCGCGAATCCAATCCAGCTCTGGACACTGTTACATATATATATATATATATATATATATATATATATACAAGGCCGTAGCCAGGATTTTGTTTTGGGGGGGGGGGGGTTGTGCGAAGAGTTTTATATAAGAAAAAATTGGAACACAATGATAAAGAAGTAAATTTTATAATTAAGTTTGATTTTTAGAATTAATTGGGGGGGGGGTGGCTGCAGCTCCACTAGCCCCCCCCCCCGGCTACGGCCTTGTATATATATAATCCAAACAAGCACACGCTCTTTTTGGATGAATTGTTTTACAATATGCGGTTTGTTGTTACGCGTGTATTCTACTAATTACCATGCTTCTCTGGACGCTCATTGGTCCAGTGAATTTTTTTTTCCAAATCCACTTTTTGATTTGGCGGAAATGAAACAAAAACAAAACAGATATACCAGCCATCGTAGAGGCTGAATGCAAATTAAGGTTGTGGTCGTCAGCTGGTTGAAAAGACAAAAGAAAAAAACAAAATGGTGGATAATCTGAAACTGTCATCACCACATGTCCTGGGGTTTCTAAAAATAGCCTGGGCGTATTTCCCCTTACTGTCAGCAGCTCTTGTTGTAGAGTAGATTCACTGACATATATGTATATATATATATATATGTATATATATATATATATATATATATATATATATATATATATATATATGTGTGCGTGAAGAGAAGAATCGTCCTGTTACGTCTTGTGTGATTCTCTTGTCTATTGATGGGCGGTTAAATACTCTGATTTAAATTGGCAGGGGGGGGGGCGGGCGGGGGGGAGTGATAACCAGAGGTGGGCTCCACTAAAAGTGTTTAGATCTGAGCAGGGGTGGATGTACTTTTTTTTTTTAATACCCGCGTGCCAGCTAGGCTCTCAGTATTAACAGTAAGACCAGACCAAGAGTGGGCGGAGTGTTGACATGAAACATTATAAATTAAACGTCAATATCACTGTGAGTGTACTGAGGAGACCAGAGTTGATGTCCACGTCAAACAGCATAACGGGCTGTATTTCCCCCGCGTATCGTAGCTGACTTTTGAAAACAGTGGAATCAGTAATATTTTTATTAGTCCCTAAACTAAGACCAGCAACTCTTGCGTTCTAAACTAAGACCAACAGCTCCAGCGTTCAAACTAAGGCCAACAAATCATGCGTTCTAAATTAAGACCTACAACTCTTTCGTTATAAACTAAGTAAGACCAGCAACTCTTGCGTTCTAAATTAAGACCAACAACTCTTTCGTTATAAACTAAGTAAGACCAGCAACTCTTGCGTTCTAAATTAAGACCAACAACTCTTTCGTTATAAACTAAGTAAGACCAGCAACTCTTGCGTTCTAAATTAAGACCAACAACTCTTTCGTTATAAACTAAGTAAGACCAGCAACTCTAGCGTTTTAATTCAGTCTACTCTAGCGTTCTAAATTAAGACTGAACTTCTCTAGCGTTCTAAATTGAGACCAGCAACTCTATCTTCTAAACTCTAAACTAAGACCAGCAACTCTGTTGTTGTAAACTAAGACCAGCAACTATTTTAACATTCTAAGCCAAGATCAACTTAATGAAAATAATTAGTGCCTTGACCGAAATAGCTCTCACAAAAAAAAAAATTGTAACATTTTGGTATGCAAACCTTTCCACCCTAAGTTAACGGTTATCCATCCCCCCCCCACCCACCCCTTCTTGAAGCTTACTTCTGTAAACAAGAGAAAGACGGAAAAAAATCTTTTCTTGGCAAATTAATGTTCGTTTTTTTTTTACTCTAAATAAAGCTTTCGTCTGCCTTGACCTCTACTGAATGAAATACTGGAGACTTAAGATGAACACAGGTGAGCTGATATGTCCTTGCTTCCCCCCCCCTCCCCCCACCCCTAGCTCACTGGGGTTGTTTTTTTTTTCTTGTTCACAGACCAGCCTCATTCTGAACATTATCAGTTGCCCGACGTCTGCTGCTTTATCGATTTTTTGGTATTAAGTGTTTTTCCTTTTTTCATTTTTTTTTCTTTTCACTTATCTCCACTTTTATCCCCCCCCCCCTTTTTTTTTGGAGTAACCCCCGGTGGTGGAGGGGGGAGAGATTAAAGACTTCAAGTGAAAAACTAAAAATAACGGGGAGGGGAGAGATGTATCCATGGTAACTAACATATTTTGACACCGACTGGGGCCGTGGTGGCAGTGCTAAAACAACCTATAGGCAGTGCTAATACAACCTACAGGCAGTGCTAATACAACCTACAGGCAGTGCTAATACAACCTACAGGCAGTGCTAATACAACCTACAGGCAGTGCTAATACAACCTACAGGCAGTGCTAATACAACCTACAGGCAGTGTGCTAATACAACCTACAGGCAGTGCTAATGCAACCTACAGGCAGTGCTAATACAACCTACAGGCAGTCCTGTAATTTTTTTTTAAATAAAAAATGAAATCGGCCAAAGGTAGACACAATAAGAACGTATGAATGAAGTAGTGACGTAATGCCCCACAGTAACATCAACACACGGGACTGATCTCATTCAAGTTTACTGAGACCACATGTGGCTGTGTGTGTGTGTGGTGGGGGGGGGGCGGTGCAGCGCGTCATGCGCTCGACCCGAAGAACCAAAAATAATAAAAAGTGAATTTATTTCTGGAACGGCCCCTGTATTTTTTTTTTTCGGGAGTGCGGTAATTTGTTCGTGTGCAGGACTTTCGTGTGATTTCATTCGGAAAGGTTGATTCAGGACAAATGGAGGATGAGATGGGGGGAGGGCGGTGAGCGAGCGAGCGAAGCCGATGATGATGAACGCAGTCAGAAATAAATACATTCGAGACAGAATCGGGAAATATGAAACGCCAAAAAAAAAAAAATGAAACCTTTTTAAAAATCTTTTTTTCTTTGATTTTAACCCAGGCATCTTGTTTGTTTTTAGATTGTGTGCATCTTATGTGTGAGTGTGTCTGTCTGTGTGTGTGTGTTTGTGTGTGTGTCTATATATGAATGTGTCTTTGTGTGTGTGTGTGTTATTCACGAGAGTGGGCCCAACATAAACTTTGAAATAAATATAATGGATGTCATTTTTTTAAAGAACACCCACTTCTTTATCTTTCTCTCCATCTTTCTTTTTACCTGTCTCTGTCCATTCGCAAGTCTCTCCGTCCGTCGTTCTATTTGTCTGTCTACCCATCATTCACCGATCTATTCATAGGTCCGTCCGTCCGTTAATCTGTAATACTGTATTCCTCTCAGTATGTCTGTGTATATCTCACTCTCACTCTTCCAGTGTCTCTCACTTTCACATCGCCAAGATATGGTTCACTGAATACAAAAATGTAGCCTACTCCGTGTCGAACAAAGGGATTTGGAGGCCCGGGGGAGGGGGGCTGGCTTGGGCTTGACCTCATTGGAGACCCCTGCATTTTGGATATTCGACACCATGACATGAGATAATGTACTTAATATTTAGTGTAAAGAAAAAAATTAGGGCGCCCCCCCCTCAAGCTGGGTCCCGGGCGGACTTTCGAATTTTAATCCCTCCTCCCCTCCCCCTAGGTACGCCTCTGAATGTACTCTTCCAATACGTTTTCCTTTTAATAAAAAAACAATATTAAATGACATAAAAGGCGAAGTGAAAAAAAAACAAGCAATTTAAGTCTTTTCCGTTTCGGACAAAGGTCATTTTAGAGCATTTTCGTGTACGCAGATAAATAGAGAGGAAAGTAATCATGTTGAATAACTGTTACAAAAATAAATAATGATTGAGCCCCTTTGATTAGCTTTTATTATTTATATTTAAAATATAAGCAAAACGGTACTTAAACCCCCCCCCACCCCTTTTTCGTCCCTCAGAGGTCAGATCGCGAAATGGACTTTTGCTGCACACATGGCAGGCCAAGACCTACAAAATGATATATACATCATGGGTCTAGGACTTATGGTTGTTGACGGACAGACAGACAGACAGACAGACAAAACGGGGACAATAGAGCATTTTTTTTCGAAAATGCTCTAAAAATTCAGTAAAAGAAGATAACAAAAAAAAAAGATAGAAATTTTACGAGACACATTCAGGCGCGTGCGCGCACACACAAACACACACACACACACATACACAAACCCAGCGACAGACTGAATCCGTTTGTAATATTGTCCATTCCCGTTGACGTCAAAGTTGGCGGGGGGGGGGGGGAATAGCGTGTTGATGACACACACTTGATTGAAATCTGGGCGGCATGCAAGGTATTTCTAACCCTCTTTCCATTTCTACTCCTATCACCCCCCTCCTTCCCCCCCGCAACATCCGATTGCATTTTCCCTAATTCTTTCCGTATTTACTTTCTCTGCCTTCTCCCCTCCCCCCCCCCCCCCCACACACACACAAACGTTTTTTTTCCTCTGATGATTTATCTACAAAATATGGGGGCAGTGCAACAGATCTAGTGTTTATATAACCAGGAGCGGGTAAGTCAGCGCACGTCTGTGTCCCCCTCATTTTGTGTGCCACTTATCCCCCCTTTGCCTAATCCTGTTGCTATTTGTAAACATGTACATAAAGGACTCCCCCTACAATTTACGTCCATCTGTTCGTGCCAATAGGTTTTTTAACATTTTTTCCTGGATTGTGATTAGCATTAACTGAAATAAAAGATATTACCCCCGCCCGGGGGCACACACACACACACCCACCTAACTCACACACACACAGACACGAAACATAAATGCCTGTAAAGAGTATCCACATTACCTGCAGAGCTGGGTTAGGGTACGTAAAGCTTACTGTCGCCCTTGGCACCGTCGCGAAGGTTTTGTAAAAGGTAGATTTTTTTTTTTACCCATCTGTCGTGGCGCCCTGTGCGAGTTACATGTTTTGGCGCCCCCCACCCCCCCCCCCACTCTCAGTCTAGAAAGTGCAAAAACATTTTAAAGAGCTCTCTCGGCGCCCCCCCCCCCACCAACTAGTTCTGAGCTCTGTATTGTATAGTATAATAAGTAGGGTTGCCATATTTTTTCACGGATCAACAGGGACAGTTCTGTCTTTTTTACTTTAGGTTTTGGGATGTCGGTTCCGGTGGGGGGGGGGGGTATGAAAACAGTAATGTAAAAAACACTTAAAATATACAATAGATAATCTTTGTTATTTTATTCATAATGGTACACAAACATGATATTTTTACAAAACAAAACAGTTTTCTACTTGTTGTACCACTCGTATTTTTCACTTCTGTAAATTTGTATTACTGTGTTACTTACCAAAATGTTACTGATCACACAAGAGCAGATTAATCATTCTCTGATCTAATAATTTTGCTCAATTATTTCCAAGAAACTGTGCCCTGAATCTAAACCGGGACAATTTCAACAACCGGGCGGGACACCGGGACAACCCAGTATATCCGGGACTGTCCCGGCGAAACTGGGACGTATGACAAGTCTAATAATAAGCAGTCTTTATATCAGTGGGCCATTCTCTGGCTGTCCCTTCGCCGTGACCAAAAGTACTAAATTTCGGCACATACTGCCCCCTGGCGGGCAGAAAATTTATATCCGACCTTGGAGCGAACCGCTCCATCCCCTTGTTACAACACTGTCCACTATCTGTGCATGTGTGTGTGTGGGCGGTCCATGTAGTGTACCCGGCGTTGCCCGGGATGTCATCGCACCACGCGACACTCGAAACATTATAATGATTATACTGGACACCATTAGAGCAGTGGGGATTGTTATGGTAAAGACATTGCTGTCAACACAAGACACCCGCCTAATATACCATCGGTCACAATTTTTTTTTTTGTTTTGAATAAACTGAACATTGTGTTTACTAGAGTCTTTTTATAGATGGCCACCAAAAGAGGTATTTGTCACACTTTTTTTTTATAGATGGCCACCAAAAGATGGGATTTGTCACACTTTTTTTTATAGATGGCCACCAAAAGAGGTATTTGTCACACTTTTTTTATAGATGGCCACCAAAAGATGGGATTTGTCACACTTTTTTTAGATGGCCACCAAAAGAGGTATTTGTCACACTTTTTTTTATAGACGGCCACCAAAAGATGGGATATATCACACTTTTTTACATTTTTTTATTTAGCTTTGTTTATGTATATATATATATATATATATATATATATATATATATGTGTGTGTGCAGGCCCACCGACAGAAATTTCGGGCCCCTGGGCATGGCTGTCACCCCCCCCCGTGCTGATAATATTTTCTAAAGTTAATTGGCCACCTCAGTCCGGGCTCCTAAAACTCGCCGGGCCCCTCGGCATTTGCCCCTTGCACCCCTCCCCCCTCGGCGGCACTGTATATATATATAAGACGAATATATTCACTAAATAATTAAATTGAAAAGATAAAAGCCAAACTATTTTCATCCCTATGACCGTAACGGTGTATTGATTTCCAGAGAACTATCAAATGTTCTGACGGCACTGTCAGATTAGGCATGACGTAAAACTGAGACTGTCACTCACGCTGTGCCTACCCCCTGGACAGTAGTTTCTGGCGCTTACATTTTAAGCCTTTAGTTCATACTTGAGAGCTCGGGATGGGGGGGGGGGGATTGAAAAAAAAAAATAAAAGAACAATGCTGGACCTTTGTTGCACGCTAGATTGTTACCTATTTGTACTGAATGATACACAGCGGTCACATCATGCTGAATGCAGTAGATATAGTGTTACCTTAACTTTATTGCACTGAATGTTGAATTGACAGCGGTCACGCCCATATAATGTGACTTTATTCACACTACTCAGCGGCTACATGGTTACCCCCCCCCTTCCCCAACAACCAGCCCCCGCGGTAAGAGGTTCTGTAAAACCATGAAAAGCCTACCACTTTCGACTGTCGGCCCTCGCCTAAAATCACCGGGCTCTAATGCGTTCTGGTTTTGGCCTCAGACGCTATTGTTCTTTTTAAATTAACTTCCTTTTCTGTTGGTGAGTGTGTAGCTGGATTTGTTCTGTGAATCTTGTCTTTCAACTTCGGATCTGATCTTATTACGCGAGATAGCTCAAATTCGGCACACGCTTAGATTCTGCATGACGCTACACTATTTTTTAAATAATTTCGAGTCCACGAGTTAACATTGTCGAATCCCAAGGCTGTCCACTATGTAGTATAATGTTCATATTTGTCTTGTCATGTCCAAATAAATAGATGACGACACCGGAACATACCTGTGCAAAATAGTGAAGCTTTATTTTCATTTTTTTGTTGGGCTGATATAAATGTTATTTTTCCTCAGAATCCACCTGTTTCTGTAACCATATGAAGGTAATGTGGGGTTAGCACAACGGCCAGCCAACTTTACATCCCTAACTAATGTCAAGTACCCATTTAAAGACTTGGGGACTTTACACCGAATTTCGTCCGGAAAAAAAAATCCCCTTTTGTTCTAGCCGCGGATCGAACCCGGGACTCTCAGGTTGACAGTCAAGCCATCTACACCGCCGGGCCACCCTTAGTCTTGTAAAGAAAAGTGGAAATATTCTAAGATGGTGTTATACAAACAATAGAAAGTTTAATTCTTTCGAAACTAAAAAGTATACCATTTAACACAAAAATGTAGTTGTTTTTTTTTTTATTAATTATTATACTGCACTAAATAATAAATGATTCATTATATCAAATTTGTATAAATTAAAAGCGTGGGCGAATAAAACAGACTTGATTAAATGTGTCTGCGCTAGTTGATTAAGGGCTGCCAATAATGAAATAATGTATGTTTATATATTGTTTGTCTTTATGTTTGTAGTAATAGAAGAACACTTTGATTAACTTTTTCCATTATATTACGGCTGCCATTTTTTTTCCCGCAATTGTGTCAATCGGGGAAGAGGGGGAAATGTTGCTTAAAATTGTATGTACCTCTCACATATTATATTTCTGTATTACATATGAGGTGTGGGGTAGGGTGGGGGGGCGGGCGGGCTAGGTCGTTCTAATGGATCGGAAGACTAAGCAGCCGCCTTGCTTCCCCCCCCCCCACCACCACCTCCACTGCTGAGGACACCACTGTTGACACATTAATTGTGCCGTAACATAAAATGACTGAAGCTTTAGTCAGAGGAGCCACTGTTGACACATTAATTGTGCCGTAACATAAAATGTCTGAAGCTTTAGTCAGAGGAGCCCACAGTTGAGAAAGACTGTTGAGGGCACGGGTTTTGAAAACGGTGACCTTAGTCTCGTTTTTGTCTGGGTGACCCGAATGTAACATTGCCTAGAGCCCCCTAATGTAACATTGCCTAGAGCCCCCCTAATGTAACATTGTCTAGAGCCCCTTAATGTAACATCGCCTAGAGCCCCCTAATGTAACATTGCCTAGAGCCCCCTAATGTAACATTGTCTAGAGCCCCCTAATGTAACATTGCCTAGAGCCCCCTAATGTAACATTGTCTAGAGCCCCCTAATGTAACATCGCCTAGAGCCCCCTAATGTAACATTGCCTAGAGCCCCCCTAATGTAACATTGCCTAGAGCCCCCTAATGTAACTTTGCCTAGAGCCCCCCTAATGTAACATTGCCTAGAGCCCCCTAATGTAACATTGTCTAGAGCCCCCTAATGTAACATCGCCTAGAGCCCCCCTAATGTAACATCGCCTAGAGCCCCCCTAATGTAACATTGTCTAGAGCCCCTTAATGTAACATCGCCTAGAGCCCCCTAATGTAACATCGCCTAGAGCCCCCCTAATGTAACACCGCCTAGAGCCCCCTAATGTAACATCGCCTAGAGCCCCCTAATGTAGCACCGCCTAGAGCCCCCTAATGTAACATTGTCTAGAGCCCCCTAATGTAACACCGCCTAGAGCCCCCTAATGTAACATTGTATAGAGCCCCCTAATGTAACATCGTCTAGAGCCCCCTAATGTAACATCGCCTAGAGCCTCCTAATGTAACATCGCTAGAGCCCCCTAATGTAACACCGCCTAGAGCCCCCTAATGTAACATTGTCTAGAGCCCCCTAATGTAACATTGTCTACAGCCCCCTAATGTAACGCTCACAGTCCCAAGTGGGGTGGGTAGTGAGTTTCTGATATATAACTGGAAAGTGGAGGAGGGAGGGGGGCTCAATATCGTTAGTCAATGTTTATGTTTTATGTACGTTATGTACGTTTATGTTCTGCCTCTCAAGAGGCAGAAGGATACTTCTGTACTGAGTGTCGAGCAAATGTGACCACATCCTTCAATGGGAAACATATTGTTATGAATTCATGTGAAACATACTTTTATGGAATCATTGGGAAGCATGCTGTGATGACCTCATAGGAAGCATATTGCTAAATTGTTGCAGAGATGTTGGTTATTGAACTTTGACACAGAGGGATGGAGGTCGGAGTAGCGGTGGCTGGACTTAGATTATACAGGGAGTTCTGACAATACGATCTTACATCCTGCCATTATATGATCACTTTGGATGAATTCTATTTTCAGATCCTTTTTTTTTTAAAATCTCCAGATGACGTCATTTTCTCCCAATTACCACAGGAAGTGGAAAGATCAGAATCATTAGAACGTTTTTTTTTTTACGACTTGTTTTTTTTTTTACGACATGTTTTTTTGTTTCTATAGATTTGCTTACATTATCATCATCTTCTTCTTGTTGTACATTTAAATTGTTGTTTTTTATATGTATTGGGGGTTAGGACTGGACTATTAATGTCTGTGTATTACTATCATAACCTTTCCGTCATCCTTTTTACAAGAATCACATGTATATTAACTGTATTTTGTTTGTATGTTAAGCCCTCTGGGTCAAAATATGACATGCATGTAATGTCAAAATGCCTTGCTACATTCTGAGACTCTGTTGTTGTGTCATGTCATAGCTTTGACTTTTGAAATGTATTGCAATAGCCAGGACCTGTGCATTCTTCTCTGTTTCCCCCCCCCCTCCAGGAGCTACATCAACCCTCGCAAGGCTCACATCCTGGCGGAGTTCCACGACCCCAGAAAACGTCCGCCCCAAAAAAACCCGCATGAAAAGTCTCACGACACAGACTGCTACGTTCTTGGGGGCTCCCCGCGGGCCAGGAAGTCAAGGTCACCGCCCAACGCACGGCACCCAGGGCCCGCGCAACAAGGTCAGTTGCTTTGTTGTTGTTGTTTTTTTTTTACTTACAGATGAGTTGAGTGGGTGTGTGGCCGACTCTGCCAATCAGTCCTGTCCTATTGATCGTTGTTTAGCAATCGACCTAAGGCGGCACTACGTCGTTCACTGGCTTCAGACTCTGCTGCGAAAAGTCACTTCTTGAAGTAGCAGGGCCGCAGCCAGAACCTCTGACAACCTATGAGCCCGCTTTCCCTTCAATATCGCAGCAAAAATAAATTAAAAGAAACATAAATGTTGAACGCCACCCTCCACCCCCCTCCACCCCCAATCAGGCTTGGAACCCCTGACACGTGTTCTGGTTGCCCCCCCCCTCCCAGGCTTGGAACCCCTGACACGTGTTCTGGTTGCCCCCCCCCTCCCAGGCTTGGAACCCCTGACACGTGTTCTGGTTGCCCCCTCCCCCAGGCTTGGAACCCCCTGACACGTGTTCTGGTTACCCCCCCTCCCAGGCTTGGAACCCCTGGACACGTGTTCTGGTTGCCCCCCTCCCAGGCTTGGAACCCCTGACACGTGTTCTGGTTGCCCCCCCCCTCCCAGGCTTGGAACCCCTGACACGTGTTCTGGTTGCCCCCCCCCTCCCAGGCTTGGAACCCCTGACACGTGTTCTGGTTGCCCCCCCCCCTCCCAGGCTTGGAACCCCTGACACGTGTTCTGGTTGCCCCCCCCCTCCCAGGCTTGGAACCCCTGACACGTGTTCTGGTTGCCCCCTCCCAGGCTTGGAACCCCTGACACGTGTTCTGGTTGCCCCCCTCCCAGGCTTGGAACCCCTGACACGTGTTCTGGTTGCCCCCCCCTCCCAGGCTTGGAACCCCTGACACGTGTTCTGGTTGCCCCCCTCCCAGGCTTGGAACCCCTGACACGTGTTCTGGTTGCCCCCCCTCCCAGGCTTGGAACCCCTGACACGTGTTCTGGTTGCCCCCCTCCCAGGCTTGGAACCCCTGACACGTGTTCTGGTTGCCCCCCCTCCCAGGCTTGGAACCCCTGACACGTGTTCTGGTTGCCCCCCCTCCCAGGCTTGGAACCCCTGACACGTGTTCTGGTTGCCCCCTCCCAGGCTTGGAACCCCTGACACGTGTTCTGGTTGCCCCCTCCCTCCCAGGCTTGGAACCCCTGACACGTGTTCTGGTTGCCCCCCCCTCCCAGGCTTGGAACCCCTGACACGTGTTCTGGTTGCCCCCCTCCCAGGCTTGGAACCCCTGACACGTGTTCTGGTTGCCCTCTCCCCTTTTCAGAGGTCCTGAAAAAAATATTTCTATAATTATAAATATATATTTTAGTGGTTAGAATGTATATATATATATATATATATATATATATATATATATATATATATATATATATATGGTCGATTTCATGCCAAAAAAAATAGCGTTTTTTCGGAAAAGAGGAAGTTATATACGCTACATTACGCTTCCATCATGACAGCTGCCATGGCTGCTGGAGATAAATATCAACATACGTACAATAATGTACATTTCTGATGACCTATTGGGCAAAGATTGTCCAAAGAAATGAACCAAGTTGATTTTTTTCATACAGTTAAATCTGTTGTTATAGTTCATTTCTACAGGTGCAGCAGTAAGTTATTTATGTCGAGCGATCTAGTGCTATATATGTAGGCCTACTAGTACTATATATGTACGTGTTCCATCATCTAAATATTATTTTTAACATATGATAGTCTACAAGACTCAATATGACATGGTTTAGTCAACATTACATTGCATTATAAGGCACAATAAACGGAAATAGGATATATTAGACTTCAGAAGTAACAAATAACATATTAAGTATGTGTATAAATTAGGCCTGCTGATTAAACTGCGTTAATTTGCAATTAACGCGTCAAAAAAAGTTTGCGATTAAAATTTTTAACGCAACACCCAAATGCGTTAATTTGACCAAAATACTGAAAGTTCAAGATATCGATAAATTAACAGTATTTCACTCAACAATTTGAAGTTTAGGTTTGTTCACTTCTTAAGTAGATCTACCACCCCACCCTGTCACAATCCGCACACACACCCTCACCCCCTGGTATGTCGACAAAATCTAATTGCGTTAAATTTTAGCCAAATTTTGTCATTTCAGAGTTGCGGGAAAATTTTCAAAATTAGTAAATAACCCAATTCTACAACCATAACTAGATCAGACAAGATTTTTAAAAAAGCCACGTTTTCATAAAATCATAGCAGCTATATGACCTTGAAACAATACGATTGTCTTTTCTTAATTCTAATTTATGACATTGAATAATACCATTAGTGAACATCTGCAGTAGCGTTTTCCTAGCTTGATTGACAGGTGCAATGGTTTGAAAAAATGGGACAGAGGGGGTACGGTGGTTGGGTAAGCCATAAGTAACGTCATCTTTGTGGGGAGAGAAGCTGCTAAGTGTGTCAAAAATCAAACAGGGTGGGAAAGGGGGAATAAAAAACGCGTTAATAATAAGTGAGCTAGTACTTTCTGGCTATACTATTATTTTATGAAGGGAAAGGCACATATAAGAATGAGATATAAATGGCGTGTGCATTTTGTTATGGTATTGGAAGTGAAGGCGGTAGGTACGGTAATGGAGGGTTGGGTAAACAAGACTTACGTGGGGACAAAGTGTAGCAAAATATGACAGGAATAGAGGGGAGAGAGGTTGAAATACGTCATCAGCTCGGAACCTATGGTACGAGAAAAACACTTGTTTGGCATTATTGTTGATTAGAAAAAATAACTCAGTTTTATGCTATGATATTATGGCATTCTAGTTGAAACCAAACCATTGTACTATATTGTGTCGATTAAAAAGTGCGTTAATTTGCGATTAAAATGTTTAATTATGCGTTAATTTCGATCAATTTTTTTAATCGAACAGCAGCTCTAGTATAAATGTATATATATATATATTAGTATATATTTATATACATTTAAATGTATATATATATATATATATATATATATATATATATATATATATATAGTTTAGTTATATAAAAGATGCGATAGAATGAAGTTGCATAATCAAAGCACCAAAAGACGAGGGACTGGAAGTTTGTATGGGATACTGGCTTGAAATTCAACCTGCAGATCGTGTTTAATCCATAGTTCGTTGTTAGATTATGGATAGGCTACATATTATAGATAGGCTGCATATTATAGATAGGCTACATATTATAGATAGGCTACATATTATAGATAGGCTACATATTATTAATTAAGATGCAGTTAAATTTTTTTTTCTTATTAATTATCTGTCAATTCAGAAGCGCCTAATGAATATTTAAAAAAAGAAAATCTCAAGTGCTCGATGAGAAACTAATGAGATTCGATGAGAAACTAATGAAATTCGATGAGAAACTAATGAGATTCGATGAGAAACTAATGAGATTCGATGAGAAACTAATGAGATTCGATGAGAAACTAATGAGATTCGATGAGAAATTAATGAGATACGATGAGAAACTAATGAGATTCGATGAGAAACTAATGAGATTCGGTTTCATGCAGATTTTACAGAATTTCTGACCAGAGATAAAAAGCTATATAACAACTCAAAGAAATATTATAATTTCAAAATTCGAAATGAAAGATATGAAATTATATTTGTCTATTCTAAATTTTTTGAACTGAAAATAACATACGTGATTCCAAAATGAGTTTAGTTAATGTGACAGGTGTACCGATTACCGAATATCATCCATTGAGGTTTCGTTATGTCTGTAAACTTTACATAAGTACAATAAGTCTAATTTAGGACGGCACGGGCTGCCACGCGTGGAAGTCGATAATTTGTGAAGTCCCTGTTTGGATGATATGTGTATCTCTTAGATCTGTGAAGTCCCTGTATAATGACGTATTTATCTATTAGATCCACTGTGGGATTGTTTTGGCAGCGCCCTTCTCTCATCCCCACTATAGCCGATATTGCGGTGACCAAGGGAGACACGATGGAACCTTAAAACATAACCTGAAAAATAGTTCTCTTAATTCTCACTGGGGATCGAACCCGCGACCCTCTCTACCGCACGACCATCCCTTCCTCACGGGAGTCGATAAAAGCCCTATACTGCTTTCTTTTTTTAATAAAAAAAAATATCAAGTCTTTGAAGAGCCGCAACGTAGCTAATCAACCAAGGGCCCGTGAATAAAAGTAATTAAATAACAAATGAATCAGCGCCACATGCAGACTGTAGAGACCTGCCCGAGAACCACTGTAATGGTATAGGTGTTTACATATCAACGGCGCCTTTATCTGCTTATGGACAGAATAAAGTGTTTTTTTTTTGTGCTGGTGTAGTTCACCTGCCTTGTGTTGTAGCTGGCATAACTTTACATAACCAGTCGATGTTTTAACAGAAGCTGCATTTTAGCTGGTGTCAGTGGGTGGCTATAGTCGTACCGCGGCCCGTTGGAAGGGAGGGGAGGGGGCGTTGATTATATTTTAGATTGTTCTACAATGCCACTGCCGCCCGCAGCCGCTCAGCTCAGTAAATAAAAAGGAAACAATTTAATGTATCTTGGGCGGCCCAGTACCATTTGATCGACGGACCGTTACCGGCCCGCGGACCGGGGTTTTGGCACCATTGGTCTACTGTGTTCTAGCTCATGTCAATAGATGCTAGTAACCTCCCCCTGTTCTAGATGATGTCAATAGATCTTAGCCTTTTTCTGTGTTCTAGCCATGTCAATAGATACACAAGTACAGCTGTCTAGTTACTATCAATATATATATATATGTATATGTATATATATATATTTGTCATGTACTGTGTTTTGGCTGTCCACCACCCCCCCCCCATCCCCGATGTCTCATGTCATCGTTCAATGATTAGTCCCAGACACTGTCACCACTACTTCTATAAATCCCCAGATCATACCTGTCATTTCCGACAGTTTTGGATCTGACCACCACGTCATCACAGGCCTAGGTAGGAGCCCTGTCGACCTTGAGCCTGGACCACGTATTTCATCGACTGGAGATGATGGTGGGTGGGGGGGGAAGGGGGGAGTGACATATATAATCTTCCATTATGACCTGGTTCTGTAACGTGACTGACACATTTTGGTAGTCTCGGTGAAGTCAAAATTTAATCGATTTCTCTCATTCACTTCCTTGTAATCTTTGTCAGCCTCATGAAACTGTACATCCTTTCAATGGAACTTTTCATAGGGCGATACACTTATTTTTTTTACCGATTACGATTCCAAAATTTCTCTAAACTATTTCTATAGACTTACGATTACGATACCATTGCCGATATTTAATGTCGAAGTAATTAAATAGCAATTTGGTTTGATTGTGTAAAACGATACAAATATAAATCACCCTGAGGCGGTTTTTTGTGGTGCCCTTCGTTTATCCCCACCATAACCGTTAGTACAATGGCCATGGAGGCACCACGGGAGACGTGGGGGAAACTTCAACATAGCCTGAATTTTTTCCTTGGTTCCCACCGAATACCAAACTCGAAACCCTGCGGTCGAGAGTCGAGCGCTCTACCGCTCTGCGGCTGCTGTATACCCTGACGTCGAACTTCGTTGAGTTTAAATGCGACCCCCCCCCCCCATTTGAAATCATTCGATTGTTTGAAAACAAATATTTCGTAATTTTTTGTTCGCTAAATCTTTTTTTTTTAATGAACTTGTGTTGTTGTTTATCAGACAGTACATACACAAATAAAACGTAGCTATCACTGGCCCATTTGTATTGCAAATGTTCTCTGAAACAAAAAAAAAAAACAAAGTTAACCAAATCTAAACGAATAGTTTTATCTGGTGGACCTAGGAGTCTAAATATGGGAGAAAGCAGACACAAATTTGTAATAACTGTTACAAATCTTCGTTCTTTATACTGAGCTTTAATATAAAATGAAGTCCTCAAAAGTGTAATCACTACACAAAATTTAAGTATTGATGCGACAATGTGGATGATCTGAAAAAGTCTCCAAATGGATGGTATGGAATATATTTTCACTGCCAGTATAATCATTTTGAGAAATGGGCACTGCGGCTATATGTCAGAGATGGCTGGCTTTATAATGTTTCTTTTTCGTGCAAATATGTGCCCAACATTTTATCTTTTTTTTTTTTCATTACGTTGGTTTCCAAAGTGTGTGTCCGCGACTTATTGGATTTGGATTGCAGACAGTTGTTTACATAATCACAGCCTATGTTGCCTAATTATTTCCTATGTTGCCTAATTATTGCCTATGTTGCCTAATTATTTTCTATGTTGCCTAATAATTGTCTGTGTTGCCTAATAATTGCATGTGTTGCATTTCAATTTTCGTAAACACGGCGCGTGTTCAATGTGCCAATTAATCGTTATGGCTCACACGGCCGCCGCCACCTCGCATGCAACACGCGCATTAATTTCAGCTTTTAATTTCTTTTTATCCATTCCTTCAACGTGTGGATCTTGAAAAAAAAAAAAACCGAACGGTCGTGTTAGTGCAGCGGCTCTCAACCTTTTGTTATCGCGACTGTACCCCGTAGACAGGGTGTGGAAGTATGGCAGCGGGTACACCCTCGCTCGTAAGTTGGTACATAGATTGGGCGATGAGTCACGTTACTCACCTAGCAAACTTGCGACCTTCTTCAAACTCTTGGTTGTTTTTTGCACGAAAATTATGTGTCGCTGCTTACCGCTTGTGACGTGTAGAATGTACCCTCTCCTCCACCATCCCACATATATATATATTTCCCCAGGTGACACTTTCATCCCCTCCCTCTCCCACGCGAATGCCCAATCCTAAACTCACCATTCCATACAACAATAGAGAAGATCACGTCATCCAACCAAGTTCACCGCTGGGTCGACATTCCAAGAGTTTAAATATTCTGTAGGGTCATTTGAGGTACCCGCTGTATACATTTGCTCAGAGTCTGTTCACTCCCATCATTGTCGTAGTAAAGTTCAGTATATAGTTATCACACACACACAATTATAAGCGCATAACATATTTGGCGAGCCTATCAGTAATCCCCAAAATTATACAGCAACACCCCTGCATAACGTTTTCCGGACCCCTTTGGGTATGCGTACCGCCTGGTCGAGAAATTTCCTTTGTTAGGGCTTAGAAGATTGTACAATTTTATTTTGTTACAGTAATGTTCGCAACCATTCATTTGTTACAGTAATGTTCGCAACCATTCATTTGTTACAGTAATGTTCGCAACCTTTCATTCGTTACAGTAATGTACTAGGCAAACCATAAAACATTTTTCTTTTCAACTATCTAGCAAGTAGCAACACATCAAAAAAATGTATTTAATATTCTTCAATTTATTTTTTTTTTTTTTTACTTTTTCCATTGAATCTGGACTGTCTATTTTATAACACGCCATCCGTATATATAAAGTATATTTACATTCATTCATTGAAGCAAGAATAATTTTTCTTCGTAATTTTCTCAAGATTAAAAAAAAATGACATTAACTTTACAAATGCAACTTATCTGGCTTCTTCATTTGACTCTACACCCATATTTTGTTCCAGACCCTACACCCATATTTTGTTCCAGACCCTACACCCATATTTTGGTCCAGACCCTACACCCATATTTTGGTCCAGGCCCTACACCAATATTTTGGTCCAGATCCTATACCAATATTTTGGTCCAGACCCTACACCCAATATTTTGGTCCAGACCCTACACCCAATATTTTGGTCCAGACTCTAGACCCAATATTTTGGTCCAGACCCTACACACATATTTTGGTCCAGACCCTACACCCAATATTTTGGTCCAGACCCTACATCAATATTTTGGTCCAGACCCTACACCAATATTTTGGTCCAGACCCTACACACACTATTTTGGTCCAGACCCTACACCCATATTTTGGTCCAGACCCTACACCCAATATTTTGGTCCAGACTCTACACCCATATTTTGGTTCAGACCCTAGACCCATATTTTGTTCCATGCCTTGTCTAGAATCTTGAGCGTTTAAATACTGGCGTGTAATTCAAATGTCTTGAACAAGTTGAGTGAAAGACGGACGGAGAACGCGGACTGTGACACAGGCAGTGACTCACGTTGTCATCAACTCATCTCGGAGACACTGCCATCAGCCCTAGAGCTGTTTGGTCATCAGACAAATCCAGGACCAAGAAAATCGATTAGCGTTTAGGTTGTTGTTGTGTTTTTTATGCCCCCTCCCCACACCCTTTCCCCCACTTTGGTTTAACTACGTTAAAAACCTAACAATACCTAAGACTTTTGTGATGACCTACACGTTATGTGTTGTGGTCTTGACCATAAGATATGTGTGTTGTGGTCTTGCCCAACAGATATGTCTGTTGTAGTCCTGACTCTTCCATCAGTTGTTGTCCGGATAAAAATCTGTGTGTTTGGAAGTCATGGTTGAAATTATTTGTTGTTTCCTTTGCCACTATTGAAGTGTGCTGTGGTCATGGCCACAATCCATGTTTTCTGTGTTCAAGGCCACTATTGAAGTATGCTGTGATCATGGCCACAATCCATGTTTTCTGTGTTCATGGCCAATATTGAAGTGTTCTGTGATCATGGCCACAAATAAGGTGTGCTGTGTTTATGGCCACTATTGAAGTGTGCTGTGATCATGGACACAATCTATGTGTGCTGTGTTCATGGCCACATTTTAAGTGTGCTGTGATATTGGCCACTTTGTAAGTGTGCTGTGATCATGGCCACAATTTCTGTGTGCTGTGTTCACGGCCACAATTTATATGTGCTGTGATATTGGCCACTTTGTTAGTGTGCTGTGTTCGGAGTCACAATGTATATGTGCTGTGATATTGGCCACATTGTAAGTGTGCTGGGTTCGGGGCCACACTTTATATGTGCTGTGATATTGGCCACTTTGTAAGTGTGCTGTGTTCGGGGCCACACTTTATATGTGCTGTGATATTGGCCACATTGTAAGTGTTCTGGGTTCGGGGCCACAATTTATATGTGCTGTGATATTGGCCACATTGTAAGTGTGCTGTGTTCAGGGCCACAATTTATATGTGCTGTGATATTGGCCACATTATAAGTGTGCTGTGTTCGGGGCCACAATTTATATGTGCTGTGATATTGGCCACATTATAAGTGTGCTGTGTTCACGGCCACAATTTATATGTGCTGTGATATTGGCCACTTTGTTAGTGTGCTGTGTTCGGAGTCACAATGTATATGTGCTGTGATATTGGCCACATTGTAAGTGTGCTGGGTTCGGGGCCACACTTTATATGTGCTGTGATATTGGCCACTTTGTAAGTGTGCTGTGTTCGGGGCCACACTTTATATGTGCTGTGATATTGGCCACATTGTAAGTGTTCTGGGTTCGGGGCCACAATTTATATGTGCTGTGATATTGGCCACATTGTAAGTGTGCTGTGTTCAGGGCCACAATTTATATGTGCTGTGATATTGGCCACATTATAAGTGTGCTGTGTTCGGGGCCACAATTTATATGTGCTGTGATATTGGCCACATTATAAGTGTGCTGTGTTCGGGGCCACAATTTATATGTGCTGTGATATTGGCCACATTGTAAGTGTGCTGTGTTCGGGGCCACAATTTATATGTGCTGTGATATTGGCCACATTGTAAGTGTGCTGTGTTCGGGGCCACAATTTATATGTGCTGTGATCATTTTATCTGTGCTGTGCTCATGGCCACAATGTATGTGATTTCATGCCGTAAATGTATTTAAAGTTTCTGCTCATGATCAGTTTTGTCTAATTGTTCATGGTCATTTTATATCGGTGCTAAATTCGATACTATCTCACTCTTTCACCAATGTCTTTCCGAGTTAACTTCCAAATGTGCTGATGTTTAGTTTAGATGTAGTTTTCAAACTTAAAAATGAATTTTTACTTTTTCACTAATGTATTTTTGAATGAAATTTGTTTTTGAACCATGAACTGTGCGCTATAAAAATTGTACACATTTAAATTGATTGTTCTACTTTCCATTTGAGTATTATCACCATTTCCCCTGACCTATTATTCAGTAATATGTGGTTCACAAAGGTTGTGTCTTTTGTACTTTTTTTTAAAAATATTTTTCTTCTTTTTAATTAACTTTAAAATCAATGAACGGTTGTCATAGCAACGAACTGCAACTCCTACTCCCCGCTGTCCGAAACAGAAATTATCATTAAAAAGCTGAATTATTGCACTTTTTTTAAAAAAAAAAAGGTTACAGAAAACGAAACAAAAAAATCCTTTAACTGAAACAAGCGTGTAGAATATCTCTGACAACACAGCCCAGTGCCAGCAGACCGAGTTAAGTTTTATTTATTTGTGCGTGCATGCGGCCCCCCCTCCCCCACCCTACCTCCCTTTTGTCCACTATAGTTTCTCTCTAGAGACTCCATTTTGTCCCCAGAATAGGAGATTATATTAAGAACCCGGGGCTTAACTTTTATGTTCGGACATCATTTCACTTTATGGGACCATGGCTGGGGAAACGGCATGCATGCGTGTGTGTGTGTGTGTGTGTGTGTAGAGAGTGAGAGACTGTGTGAACGTTTGTGTGTGTGTGTAGAGAGTGAGAGACTGTGTGTACGTTTGTGTGTGTGTGTAGAGAGTGAGAGACTGTGTGTACGTTTGTGTGTGTGTGTAGAGAGTGAGAGACTGTGTGTACGTTTGTGTGTGTGTGTAGAGAGTGAGAGACTGTGTGTACGTTTGTGTGTGTGTGTAGAGAGTGAGAGACTGTGTGTACGTTTGTGTGTGGGGGGTGGGTAATTATGTCTGAGAGATGTATTGCTAAGGATGTTTAGAAAAATGGTAAGAAAAGAAACGGAGGAAAAAGAAAACGGCGCCTTTCTGGTGGAGAGGCAAACTATTCAGCCCGGGGGGGGGGGTTGAGGCTGGGTCACATGATTAAATATTTTATCCGAGGGCCCCCAGATGTACTATTTTTGTCTAGGGCCCCCAGATGTACTATTTTTGTCTAGGGCCCTTTAAAAAGGTTAGAACGGATTGCTGCGGGGAAAGAGTTGTTGTAGTTCACGTTAGAATTGTTCCAACACAGCGAAGGTGATGTGTGAACGTACATGGTCAAATACTAGTCAGATAATGGGGTCACAGAGGAATATTATCCATGCGCAAACAGGATACCCCGCCCCCTTCCCCTATGGTATGGTACAATCTGACGGCCGTGAAGGTCAGCCAGGTTTGCGTATGCCGCGAGTTCGAATCACTGCAACGGCTTTCACCCTTGTCAAGTTTTACAAGTGTCATCTGTCGATAAAGGATCCACAGGTCGCACAGCATCGTTCTTAAACCGTGGGTCCCTTGGTAAAGGCACATTTGGGGTCCTTGGTAAAGGTACATTTGGGGTCCCTTGGTAAAGGTACATTTGGGGTCCCTTGGTAAATGCAAATTTTGGGGCCCTAGAAAAAGGAGAATTTGTAAGCCATAATCTAAAACGTTCATAAGGCCGCCTACTGCCAATATTGAGCCCATGCATAATTCTTGAAAACTGAGGGGTGAGGGGGGGGGGCTTCTGGAAACCTCCCCCCCTCCCCAAATTATTTTAGTGCATAGAGTGCCTGCCCTTCCTAGCGGCTGACAAAACAAAAATGGGGGGGGGGGGGGCTGTAGCCAGTCATGTAGTTTGGCTATAATAACGTCTCTGAGGTGGCATCTCCCACTTTGAGATTGCAATGAGTGAAGGCCAGTTTAAAAAAAATAGTACGTTTTAAACAGGGTCGACTTTTAGGAGACTTCTTGGGCTGCGGGGGGGGGGGCATGTTTTGCGGATTGGGGGGCGTTGTCATAACTTTGAGTGGTTTGTCATGGTTTTTCGTCTTAACATGTTTTATTTTACATAAATACAAAAAAAAAAAAATAACGCAATCAATTTTAAAATGAGAGTACGTTTCTTTTTTTTAATTTCTTTTTCAAGTTATGGGCGGATTTCTTAATGAGTTTCCGTAATTTTCGTTTAAAGAACATCTAGCGACACTGGCTAGTCATGACTAGCGCATTCAATGAGAATTACATTACTGTTACCCTTTTAAAGATTGAATTTACTTACTCGTGATTTTGGAAGAATTATAAAACATGACTTATATATTCCTTTAAAAAAAAACACGGGGTAAAAAAATCTTGGATCCTCTGGGGCAGTGCCCCCCCCTCCACTTTCCCTCCTGCAAAGGACGGTCCTGGTTTTAAAAACACCGTATTCACACTTAATGTCTAAACTAACATGTACTAGCGAGCCGGTTAACCGAAGACCAGTTTTTTTTTCCGTGCATTCTATTCACGCGATTCAACCGCGTGACAAGTTCCAGCAAATTAGACGCCATCTTGCACGTGACAGGTTCCAGCCAATTAGCCGCCATGTGTCACGCTTGGTTTGTTTCGCGCAGCGTTCATCAGTGTTGTTGTGTTGATTCCGCTCCATGGTTAATTAACACAATTAAATATACATAACTCTCTAGCACAGGATTCCTCCGCCGTGCCTGCTTATTATTTGAAAACATTTTAGTTAGAGATTAGAGGGGAAAAGCCAAAGAATTCTTTATGTCTAGTTTGAATTCTACAAGATTCTGCCGTAGAAGACGGGGATTATATTTATTGGTTCACTTTATATTAGCGAGGGGTGATATCAGAATTAAAAAAGTAAAAAAATTAACTTCACTTTTTAGGGACGGAAATTCGGCTGTTTTATAAATATTTTCCTATTGGGGAGTGTGATTTTTCTTGGTATTAAGCGATTTTTTTTTTCTATTTTATAAAAAGAAAATGTCTGGCTAAACTGTATTGCCCGGCGGCCAAAATAATATATAGGTACTGTTAATTGTTGCTGAAAGAACAATGTTTTAATCATCGCTAACAATTTTCTCCAGTTGCACAAGTTGCGGAACATTTTCTGAAGTACACCTCGCTAAATCTGAAGTACACCTCGCTGGATATTTCTTGTGTTTATGATACGGATCATAGTGGTATCACCACGATAAACAGTTTTATAATCATTGGTTGACACGTACTTGTTACGCGGTCACTTCATGGTGCACAGTCAGTTCTTTGTTCCCAATCAGTTCATTGTTTTCAATGAGTTCACAGAGGACAGTAAGTTCATAGTCCACAGTGAGTTTTTAGTTCCCAATTAATTCATTATAGTTGTACACAATTAGCTCATAGTTCCCAATCAGTTCATATTACTAGTATAAAATTAGCTCATAGTTCCCAATCAATTCATATTACTAGTATAAAATTAGCTCATAGTTCCCAATCAATTCATATTACTAGTATACAATTAGCTCATAGTTCCCAATCAATTCATATATATCTAGTACACAATAAGCTCACAGTTCTAAATCAATTCTCACTTGGTACACAGTCACTGTATGGTGCAAACAATACGTTATCTGCATGGTACTATATTGAAAATACAAGACACATATACACAGGCAGACATTTCAGTATTGCCTTTTCGTTGCACACAGCACAGCATAGGGCGCGTTGAGCCTGGAGGCACTATCGGGGCCTCCTGTCCTGTGTGTGTGTGTGTCTCTATTGAATCGTGACTGCAACGAATCATCGTCGGTCATTGCCTCCCCTCCCCCCCCCCCCGGTCAATGATTCGAACCCTTCGACTGTGTAAGGGAGATCGGTCGTGCGACCACAAGGCCGAGGAACCAGTCCAGCTAACTGTAACAGATTTATGGCCCCTTGTGAGTTATTTATAGCCGGAATCTATTTCTGGCTTTCAACATTTGAGAAGATTTCTTAGTTGCTGTTTTCTTCTGGTTTTGTTTTAATGTACTTTATGGGTGGCAATGTTCGTTTCCATTTTGTTTTTCTACAGCCGTTTTAGCTTAGTAACATGTTAACCTTTGTTCATTGTCTCTGTTGTTATCTGCTATTGGCTATCATCTCTTGTGTTTGTGTGTGTGTGCTAGGGCCCAGCGTGGTGAACACAATCACTTCTAGGGCCCAGCGTGGTGAACACAATCACTTCTAGGGCCCAGCGTGGTGAACACAATCACTTCTAGGGCCCAGCTTGGTGAACACAATCACTTCTAGGGCCCAGCGTGGTGAACACAATCACTTCTAGGGCCCAGCGTGGTGAACACAATCACTTATGGGGTCTCTCAACCATCGACAGATCTCAGTCTCTACCGAGTATTAAACACCAAGTATAAATATTAAAGTTAACTTTGAATGATATGAACAAGGGACAGGGGGCGGAGCGCGGGATGGTTAAAACAGCCGACCAGACTTAGCTCGTGGTAAGCAGTTTCCCCCACGTCTGTGATCATCTAATCGGCCACTGCGACAAACTAATCGGCCACTGTGACAAACTAATAGGCCACTGTCACAAACTAATTGGCCACTGTCACAAACTAATTGGTCACTGTGACAGACTAATCGGCCACTGTGACAGACTAATCGGCCACTATCACAAACTAATCGGCCATTGTCACAAACTAATCGGCCATTGTCACAAACTAATCGGCCACTGTCACAAACTGCATTGGGTAACAGTGCCAAACATTAAGTATACAACACTTTATGACTACAAAACATTGTCTGTGTGTACAACCCGTTACAACTGTGCCAAACATTGTTTGAGTGTACCAGACTTTGTGATTGTGCCAAACATTCACACAACGCAATGAGGTCATTTGTAAAGAATGAATATTTTTTTTATAAACAGATTTCTGTAAGATTTGCTATTTTAAAAACTCTAAAAATCTCTCTGCTAAATATTGTGTTGCCTCATATATAACATGATCTAATTACTTTCAACGCTCCCCTGTGCCAACTTCATTTCTGTTGGTTGGATGCTACATGTACTTTGCTCATGCGCACTAAATTAACCACTGTCTATCAACGCCGATTCTCAGTAAACGTTTTTGTTGGGTTTTGTTTATATGAACACAAACTTGCAAGCTTACAAACATATAAACAGCATACAGCCCGAAATAACAGATAAACAGCATACATCCCGACAAACATAAACAGCATACATGCCAGATACCGACCATAGTCTGCTTTTAAACAAGCAAAACAAGGGCTTACATACAAGGGCTTACATACAAGGGATTACATACAAGGACTTACATACAAGCGCACAAACATGCTAACAAACAACAAACGTGCAGGCTTACAATCAGACATACTGGACTAAAAAAAAAACATTTTGTCTTACAAAGACCTACATGCTCACATACACAAAGAAGACAGACATACCTACCAGGGCTCGATTTACCGCCGGGGATGCCGGGGATATCCCCGGCATTGATACATGTCATCCCCGGCTCTGCTTTAGCTAATATATCCCAGGCGGGGATGAAATCATAGACATTAATCCCCGGCTAAGCAGAATTATTTTTTCATCTCCGGCACTGGTTTTTTCTTAAATCGAGCACTGATACCGATAGATTAAAAGACTTACAGGTTCACATACACAAAGACAGACAGACATACCGACATATTAAAAGACTTATAAGCTCACATACACAAAGAAGACAGACATACCGACAGATTAAAAGACTTATAAGCTCACATACACAAAGACAGTCAGACATACCGACAGATTAAAAACAGGTAAGGTTAACAGACAGACATACCCAGGCAGATAAAAGAATGAAGTAAATTAATGACTCTAATTAATAAAATTAAAAAAAACCACCACCACCCCGTCCTACGGCTCCAGGTGAGCGAGGCAATGGGCGTGAAAGAACTTCATAGCTTCCGGATATTTCTCCTCAGCACGGCGCTACATCGTGGACTTCTTGCACGTTACAATTCCGAAAGAGAGTTTCCTCTCTCTCTCTCTCTCTCTCTCTCTCTCTCCCCCATCACCCCCCCCCCGCTCTCTCTCTCTCTTTTTCTCTCTCGCTGTCTCGCCTATTGATTTGCATGCCTGGTGTCCCGCCTTGGTGAGCGAGTGAGTGAGTTGGTGGATGCCACACTTCCCTTCGCTTTCGTTTTAAAAGGACTTGACAATAAAAGGGACCTGGATAGTTTTATTTTCATTTATATTATTATTTTTATTATTTAAAAAAAAAATAGAGGACTTACGCAGTTTTTTTTTTTTGGATTTGATTTCATGACGTGTTTTGTTTTAATTCACCATGCCGACATGCTGTGGGATGTTTACTTGGCATAGAGCTGATTAAAAAAAAATTTGAAAGAAATTAGCAATCTTAAGGTGAGTTCTGGAGATGAGATATAATTAACCCTTACACCCAACTCACTCTCGGTTTGATTTGTTCTTAATTAAAAGTTTGTATTTTATTTCGTTAAAAAACTCCCAAAGTAAAATGTCTTGATGGCGAATTTTACTTTAAAAAAAAAAAATTAATAATAATTGAATTTTTTTGCCTGCCGGGTGTGCGCGCGCGCGCGTGTGTGTGTGGGCGTGACGCTGTTCGTCCGTGTTTGTGATGTGTCAACATTTATTATGGTCATTGACGTCATAGCCGACACCATCGACACACACGCACAAACACACGCCCCCCCCCCTTCCCCTCCACCCCCCCCCCCCCGCCGATGTGCAGTAAGTGATTACTTTGATACAAATAATGGATGATCTCACGGCGCCATGTGGCAATGAACCCCCCACCCACCCCCCCCCCCGCTCCCGCCGTGCACTCTTTCCCCCCATTCCTCCAGCCACCCATCCGATAAAACACTCTCTCAAGATGATGTCGGGTAGGGGGGGGGGAGGGGAAGATCAACTTCAGCTAATCGCATCCATAATTGATTGTATTTTGTTGTGTTTAATGTGTTCAACAGCTGCGATGGTACTTAGTTCATGCCCTTTGGTCCTTTCCTAAACACCGCAAGCGATCTGTGTCCTCGTCTTATTACTGGTCTGATTCATTCAAAACGGTTTCATCTTCCTAGTAGCACCAGTCACTCACTTCCTGTTGCCTCCACAGGTTGTCGTTGGCCTGGAAGGATTACTCTAGTTTTTTTTTTTTGGTTGTTATACTTTGGGCCAGGATTTTGTCCGTATATCAGATCAAACTTTAATTATGCTGCTGTTATTTAACTGACGATGTAGATAGAATGTATTCATTTATTTATTTTTTTTCCGGGAATAAAATTAATCTCAGAGATACAGCAAAACCAAAATAAATATCTGAGTTGATTGAAGACCGATATTTTTTTTTTTAAACTGATCTCATTAATTTTCTTTAAATATTTCTTTCGAGTAACCGGAAATGAGTTTCTCTGTGCCCAGTAATCCAGATAAGTTATGCTGTTCAATCGACATCTATGTCTTCCAGACAGCATTCCGTTAGCTTGTGAAGATAGTGTGGCTCTACCAGAAACAACGTTTTAGCTACACCAGGACTCTGTAGCGTAAATGGGCATTAGTGCCCCCCCCCCGGATCTGACTCTTAAAAAATGCCGCCCTTCGCTTGTGGCTAAGTAAGTACCACATGGGGCGTAACGACCAATCCTCCATAGTAAAGCCACTGTGCTAGTACTACTATCATAGTGTGTCTGCTTATCCGTGCGCAAATTCTTGCCCGTCAAAGTGACTGCATTTGGCTGTGCTAGTGTGAGTCTGTCTGTGCGTAAACATAGGTATTTAATCACCACGTTAACGAAAATTACATTTTGTTTTTAGTATTTCGAATGCAGCTAATGTTTCTTCCATTTTGTGCCGCGAGGTAAATAAATAACCATTCCCTGCTATGCTGTTCTGTCAGGTGCTGGAGTACAACCACTCCCTGCTATGCTGTTCTGTCAGGTGCTCGAGTACAACCACTCCCTACTATATTGTTCTGTCAGATGTTGGAGTAAAACCACTCCCTGCTATACTATTCTGTCAGGTGCCGGAGTACAGCTTCTCTCTACTGTACTGTTCTGTCAGATGTTGGAGTACAACCTCTCCCTGTTATACTATTCTGTCAGATGCTTGAGTACAACCACTCCCTGCTATGCTGTTCAGTCAGGTGCTGGAGTACAGCCACTCCCTGCTATACTGTTCTGTCAGATGCTCGAGTACAACCACTCCCTGCTATGCTGTTCTGTCAGGTGCTGGAGTACAACCACTCCCTGCTATACTGTTCTGTCAGATTCTGGTTTACATAAATTCCCTTTTAATGACTTTTTACAAAATGAAGGCTTTTAGAATGGCACATGACATTTACAGTATGAAGACTTGTAGAATGACACATGACATTAAGGCTTGTAGAATGACACATGACATTTACAAAAATAAATTATTTAATCGTTGCCAGTTTGCCTGGGTCATTGTGACCCTTGCATACCTTTTTTCTAGACCAGGTAATCTATCAATCAGATGTAAATACTCATGTCATATTTACGAATGGTTTTATTTCATTGAGGGTTGTGGAATGTTTGTGTATACGTGTACTTCTATTGGAATTCTAAAATTTTTCATATTCTGAGAATGAAATTAACTTTGCTTTGAGTGATTTTTCACACTCAAATAATAAGTGATGCTAGTGTAGGTCATGATGGGAAATGTAATTGTGTTGCTAAATATAGGTCAATGATGGGAAATGTAATTGTGTTGCTAAATATAGGTCAATGATGGGAAATGTAATTGTGTTGCTAAATATAGGTCATGATGGGAAATGTAATTGTGTAGCTAAATATAGGTCAATGATGGGAAATGTAATTGTGTAGCTAAATAAATATAGGTCATGATTCAAGCAGTGGCGTCGTTATTGGGATGGGGATTATTGCTTTAAGACCCCCCTCCCACCCTTTTCAAACAGAGGGTGCCCACATTGTAGCCAACGTCACTGAATGTAGGATCGAGAATGCGGCTAAATGCGGCAAGTGGATATATTTAATTGTTTTAATCTATGTGGTCGATGTAGAAACAAACCCACGACACAAATCTGACTTAACCATCGCCGTTTACTTCACATATCACAACATATAAGTGACATACTAGAAGGCCTGTCGTTGTAAATATCACACACACACACACACGAATGACGTCATCTGGTGTAGTGAAATGCAGTCACTTATGACTTTAGAGACGTGTCAAAGTTGTGCTAGACATCGCACCATAAAAGAGACAAGACTAAATTGGAATGTTGTATGTCGCCTGTAGTTCTACACACTTGAATGATGAATAGGTACAACACTCTCAATGGGGCCCTGCAAAAGCGTAACTAGGGAGGGGGTCCAAATTCAAAAGTCCCCCGGGCCCCAGCTTGAGGGGGGGCACCCAAAAGACTTTTTTTTTATTAAATACTAAGTACATTATCTCATGTCATGGTGACGAATGTCAAAAGCCAAACTCCCCACCCCACCCCCCGGGCCCCCAAATCCCTAGGTTTGGCACTGAGGCCCCGTGTAGTTCTGGATTATTTTTTTTTGTTTCGTTAACGGAATAGGAAAACAAAGAGCAAGAAACGTAAACACGAAATGCCAACCAAACAAAAGAACAGCGTACCTTGATGTATCTGTATCAGCTGTTGTACGTTGGAATGTAACTTTGAAAACACTGTGCTTCAAGTGTCCCTATGGCTAATTACAAAGATATGACTTAGCAAACAATACCTATGTATATATAGATAGACAGTACCTATATTTATATATAGATGGATTATACCTATATATAGAAAGATTATACCTATTTATAGATAGACAATGCCTATAAATGGATGTCTTCCATTTATTACGTCAAGAAAACAGGAGGTTCTGAATAAGTTCTGAATAATATTGTTAGTTTGACTATTGTTGATATGGGGATAGGGAGGGGGGTTGATGATATGCATGTATTGAGGTCAACAATAACTACCTTTTGGAAAATTAAGTCTTGATTGGTTCGTGAACTGAAATCTTCTGTTATAGTCAATTTGAATAAATTTGAAAATGTGTTTAACAATATCTCTTGAGATGTTCATGTACCAGCTTTATATATATATATATATATATATATATATATATATATATATATATATATATATATATATATATATATATATATACATACATATATATACAGTGGATTCCGCTTAATTGGGACACCGCTTAATTGGGACAGCCGCTCTTATTTGGGACAAATCTCCAAGAAGCCAATAGTAAATTTGTATGTTTAATTGGGACAGTCGCTTAATCGGGACAAAATGCCTCGGTCCCGATGTGTCCCAATTAAGCGGAATCGACTGTATATATATATATATATAAACTAGTGATATTCATTTGACAGGGGTAGCCACTCGTGGTGTCGACGGGAGACGCTCTGTGGTTGCGGTTGTAGTTTTATTCCAGTAAAAATAATTTTAAAAGTCGCATCTCAAAGTAAATTTAGAAGCAAAAAAAAAATAGGGAATGAAATGATTAAATAGCAATAAAAAAATGGCCCAATGGTAGCCACCCAAATTATATTGGCTACACCTCTGTTGTATATTATATTGGCCACACCTCTATCGGCCACACCTCTGTTGTATATTATATCGGCCACTTCTGTTGTATATTATATTGGCCACACCTCTATTGCATATTATATCGGCCACAACTCTGTTGTATATTATATTGGCCACACCTCTATTGTATATTATAGTGGCCACACCTCTATTGTATATTATATTGGCTACACCTCTTTTGTATATTATATCGGCCACACCTCTGTTGTATAGTATATCGGCCACACCTTTGTTGTATATTATATTGGCCACACCTCTATTGTATATTATATTGCCACACCTCTATTGTATATTATATTGGCCACACCTCTATTGTATATTATATTGGCCACACCTCTATTGTATATTATATCGGCAACACCTCTGTTGTATATTATATTGGCCACACCTCTATTGTATATTATATCGGCCACACCTCTATTGTATATTATATTGGCCACACCTCTCTTGTATATTATATCGGCCACACCTCTATTGTATATTATATTGCCACACCTCTATTGTATATTATATTGGCCACACCTCTATTGTATATTATATCGGCCACACCTCTATTGTATATTATATCGGCCACACCTCTGTTGTATATTATATCGTGGGGGTGTGATCCGAATTTTCGCTAAAAATCCGTTACATGGGGGTTGGGGGAAATGGTCGTTTGATAATGTCATTTAAATATGAAAATTTGATTCCAATTATTTTATTAATTAATGGGAATCAAATAATTCGAGCTGCATGCTATATAATTCAATATCTACAGCGTGACGATAAAACAACATAACAACGTGAATTTATTCAAAAAAAAACATTATCGATGACAAATAATAATTATTCATATAAGTAGGGTCGTCGTCGTATACAATGTGGTGGCCCTGTTTGCTGGAGGGGGGGGGTCCCTCATTATATATTTAACTCCCCTTGTCTGGAGCCCGTGTCTTTGCTCACACTGATGACCCTACTACATCCTATCCTAATCAGTGTATGTGATTCTAATGTGATGTTTAAAATGTTTCTTATGAGCTGTTATCAAATTGCACTGTATTTTTTTTCTATTATTGTTGCGATGGGGCGGGGGTGGGGATTGTCTTGAATTAGTTTCACATAACGTTGTACTGGGGGTGGGGATTGTCTTGAATTAGTTTCACATAACGTTGTACTGGGGGGGGATGGGGATTGTCTTGAATTAGTTTCACATAACGTTGTACTGGGGGTGGGGTTGTATTGTCTTGAATTAGTTTCACATAACGTTGTAACGTTGTACTGGGGGTGGGGATTGTCTTGAATTAGTTTCACATAACGTTGTACTGGGGGTGGGGATTGTCTTGAATTAGTTTCACATAACGTTGTACTGGGGGTGGGGATTGTCTTGAATTAGTTTCACATAACGTTGTACTGGGGGTGGGGATTGTCTTGAATTAGTTTCACATAACGTTGTACTGGGGGTGGGGATTGTCTTGAATTAGTTTCACATAACGTTGTACTGGGGGTGGGGATTGTCTTGAATTAGTTTCACATAACGTTGTACTGGGGGTGGGGATTGTCTTGAATTAGTTTCACATAACGTTGTACTGGGGGTGGGGATTGTCTTGAATTAGTTTCACATAACGTTGTACTGGGGGTGGGGATTGTCTTGAATTAGTTTCACATAACGTTGTACTGGGGGTGGGGATTGTCTTGAATTAGTTTCACATAACGTTGTACTGGGGGTGGGGATTGTCTTGAATTAGTTTCACATAACGTTGTACTGGGGGTGGGGATTGTCTTGAATTAGTTTCACATAACGTTGTACTGGGGGTGGGGATTGTCTTGAATTAGTTTCACATAACGTTGTACTGGGGGTGGGGATTGTCTTGAATTAGTTTCACATAACGTTGTACTGGGGGTGGGGATTGTCTTGAATTAGTTTCACATAACGTTGTACTGGGGGTGGGGATTGTCTTGAATTAGTTTCACATAACGTTGTACTGGGGGTGGGGATTGTCTTGAATTAGTTTCTGGGGTGGGGATTGTGCTTGAATTAGTTTCACACTGGGGGTGGGGATTGTCTTGAATTAGTTTCACATAACGTTGTACTGGGGGTGGGGATTGTCTTGAATTAGTTTCACATAACGTTGTACTGGGGGTGGGGATTGTCTTGAATTAGTTTCACATAACGTTGTACTGGGGGTGGGGATTGTCTTGAATTAGTTTCACATAACGTTGTACTGGGGGTGGGGATTGTCTTGAATTAGTTTCACATAACGTTGTACTGGGGGTGGGGATTGTCTTGAATTAGTTTCACATAACGTTGTACTGGGGGTGGGGATTGTCTTGAATTAGTTTCACATAACGTTGTACTGGGGGTGGGGATTGTCTTGAATTAGTTTCACATAACGTTGTACTAAATTGGGGTGGGGATTGTCTTGGGTGGGGATTGTCTTGAATTAGTTTCACATAACGTTGTACTGGGGGTGGGGATTGTCTTGAATTAGTTTCACATAACGTTGTACTGGGGGTGGGGATTGTCTTGAATTAGTTTCACATAACGTTGTACTGGGGGTGGGGATTGTCTTGAATTAGTTTCACATAACGTTGTACTGGGGGTGGGGATTGTCTTGAATTAGTTTCACATAACGTTGTACTGGGGGTGGGGATTGTCTTGAATTAGTTTCACATAACGTTGTACTGGGGGTGGGGATTGTCTTGAATTAGTTTCACATAACGTTGTACTGGGGGTGGGGATTGTCTTGAATTAGTTTCACATAACGTTGTACTGGGGGTGGGGATTGTCTTGAATTAGTTTCATAACGTTGTACTGGGGGTGGGGATTGTCTTGAATTAGTTTCACATAACGTTGTACTGGGGGTGGGGATTGTCTTGAATTAGTTTCACATAACGTTGTACTGGGGGTGGGGATTGTCTTGAATTAGTTTCACATAACGTTGTACTGGGGGTGGGGATTGTCTTGAATTAGTTTCACATAACGTTGTACTGGGGGTGGGGATTGTCTTGAATTAGTTTCACATAACGTTGTACTGGGGGTGGGGATTGTCTTGAATTAGTTTCACATAACGTTGTACTGGGGGTGGGGATTGTCTTGAATTAGTTTCACATAACGTTGTACTGGGGGTGGGGATTGTCTTGAATTAGTTTCACATAACGTTGTACTGGGGGTGGGGATTGTCTTGAATTAGTTTCACATAACGTTGTACTGGGGTGGGGATTGTCTTGAATTAGTTTCACATAACGTTGTACTGGGGGTGGGGATTGTCTTGAATTAGTTTCACATAACGTTGTACTGGGGGTGGGGATTGTCTTGAATTAGTTTCACATAACGTTGTACTGGGGGTGGGGATTGTCTTGAATTAGTTTCACATAACGTTGTACTGGGGGTGGGGATTGTCTTGAATTAGTTTCACATAACGTTGTACTGGGGTGGGGATTGTCTTGAATTAGTTTCACATAACGTTGTACTGGGGGTGGGGATTGTCTTGAATTAGTTTCACATAACGTTGTACTGGGGGTGGGGATTGTCTTGAATTAGTTTCACATTAGTTTCAACGTTGTACTGGGAATTGGGGATTGTCTTGAATTAGTTTTTCACATAACGTTGTACTGGGGGTGGGGATTGTCTTGAATTAGTTTCACATAACGTTGTACTGGGGGGGGATTGGGGATTGTCTTGAATTAGTTTCACATAACGTTGTACTGGGGGTGGGGATTGTCTTGAATTAGTTTCACATAACGTTGTACTGGGGGTGGGGATTGTCTTGAATTAGTTTCACATAACGTTGTACTGGGGGTGGGGATTGTCTTGAATTAGTTTCACATAACGTTGTACTGGGGGTGGGGATTGTCTTGAATTAGTTTCACATAACGTTGTACTGGGGGTGGGGATTGTCTTGAATTAGTTTCACATAACGTTGTACTGGGGGGGATGGGGATTGTCTTGAATTAGTTTCACATAACGTTGTACTGGGGGTGGGGATTGTCTTGAATTAGTTTCACATAACGTTGTACTGGGGGTGGGGATTGTCTTGAATTAGTTTCACATAACGTTGTACTGGGGGTGGGGATTGTCTTGAATTAGTTTCACATAACGTTGTACTGGGGGTGGGGATTGTCTTGAATTAGTTTCACATAACGTTGTACTGGGGGTGGGGATTGTCTTGAATTAGTTTCACATAACGTTGTACTGAAATTGGGGATTGTCTTGAATTAGTTTCACATAACGTTGTACTGGGGGTGGGGATTGTCTTGAATTAGTTTCACATAACGTTGTACTGGGGGTGGGGATTGTCTTGAATTAGTTTCACATAACGTTGTACTGGGGGTGGGGATTGTCTTGAATTAGTTTCACATAACGTTGTACTGGGGGTGGGGATTGTCTTGAATTAGTTTCACATAACGTTGTACTGGGGGTGGGTCTTGATTAGTTTCACATAACGTGTACTGGGGTGTGGGATTGTCTTGAATTAGTTTCACATAACGTTGTACTGGGGGTGGGGATTGTCTTGAATTAGTTTCACATAACGTTGTACTGGGGGTGGGGATTGTCTTGAATTAGTTTCACATAACGTTGTACTGGGGGTGGGGATTGTCTTGAATTAGTTTCACATAACGTTGTACTGGGGTGGGGATTGTCTTGAATTAGTTTCACATAACGTTGTACTGGGGGTGGGGATTGTCTTGAATTAGTTTCACATAACGTTGTACTGGGGGTGGGGATTGTCTTGAATTAGTTTCACATAACGTTGTACTGGGGGTGGGGATTGTCTTGAATTAGTTTCACATAACGTTGTACTGGGGTGGGGATTGTCTTGAATTAGTTTCACATAACGTTGTACTGGGGGGTGGGGATTGTGCTTGAATTAGTTTCACATAACGTTGTACTGGGGGTGGGGATTGTCTTGAATTAGTTTCACATAACGTTGTACTGGGGGTGGGGATTGTCTTGAATTAGTTTCACATAACGTTGTACTGGGGGTGGGGATTGTCTTGAATTAGTTTCACATAACGTTGTACTGGGGGTGGGGATTGTCTTGAATTAGTTTCACATAACGTTGTACTGGGGGTGGGGATTGTCTTGAATTAGTTTCACATAACGTTGTACTGGGGTGGGGATTGTCTTGAATTAGTTTCACATAACGTTGTACTGGGGGTGGGGATTGTCTTGAATTAGTTTCACATAACGTTGTACTGGGGGTGGGGATTGTCTTGAATTAGTTTCACATAACGTTGTACTGGGGGTGGGGATTGTCTTGAATTAGTTTCACATAACGTTGTACTGGGGGTGGGGATTGTCTTGAATTAGTTTCACATAACGTTGTACTGGGGGTGGGGATTGTCTTGAATTAGTTTCACATAACGTTGTACTGGGGGTGGGGATTGTCTTGAATTAGTTTCACATAACGTTGTACTGGGGTGGGGATTGTCTTGAATTAGTTTCACATAACGTTGTACTGGGGTGGGGATTGTCTTGAATTAGTTTCACATAACGTTGTACTGGGGGTGGGGATTGTCTTGAATTAGTTTCACATAACGTTGTACTGGGGGTGGGGATTGTCTTGAATTAGTTTCACATAACGTTGTACTGGGGGTGGGGATTGTCTTGAATTAGTTTCACATAACGTTGTACTGGGGGTGGGGATTGTCTTGAATTAGTTTCACATAACGTTGTACTGGGGTGGGGATTGTCTTGAATTAGTTTCACATAACGTTGTACTGGGGGTGGGGATTGTCTTGAATTAGTTTCACATAACGTTGTACTGGGGGTGGGGATTGTCTTGAATTAGTTTCACATAACGTTGTACTGGGGGGTGGGGATTGTCTTGAATTAGTTTCACATAACGTTGTACTGGGGGTGGGGATTGTCTTGAATTAGTTTCACATAACGTTGTACTGGGGGTGGGGATTGTCTTGAATTAGTTTCACATAACGTTGTACTGGGGGTGGGGATTGTCTTGAATTAGTTTCACATAACGTTGTACTGGGGGTGGGGATTGTCTTGAATTAGTTTCACATAACGTTGTACTGGGGTGGGGATTGTCTTGAATTAGTTTCACATAACGTTGTACTGGGGGTGGGGATTGTCTTGAATTAGTTTCACATAACGTTGTACTGGGGGTGGGGATTGTCTTGAATTAGTTTCACATAACGTTGTACTGGGGGTGGGGATTGTCTTGAATTAGTTTCACATAACGTTGTACTGGGGGTGGGGATTGTCTTGAATTAGTTTCACATAACGTTGTACTGGGGGTGGGGATTGTCTTGAATTAGTTTCACATAACGTTGTACTGGGGGTGGGGATTGTCTTGAATTAGTTTCACATAACGTTGTACTGGGGGTGGGGATTGTCTTGAATTAGTTTCACATAACGTTGTACTGGGGGTGGGGATTGTCTTGAATTAGTTTCACATAACGTTGTACTGGGGGTGGGGATTGTCTTGAATTAGTTTCACATAACGTTGTACTGGGGGTGGGGATTGTCTTGAATTAGTTTCACATAACGTTGTACTGGGGGTGGAATTAGTTTCACATAACGTTGTACTTGGGGATTGTCTTGAATTAGTTTCACATAACGTTGTACTGGGGGTGGGGATTGTCTTGAATTAGTTTCACATAACGTTGTACTGGGGGTGGGGATTGTCTTGAATTAGTTTCACATAACGTTGTACTGGGGGTGGGGATTGTCTTGAATTAGTTTCACATAACGTTGTACTGGGGGTGGGGATTGTCTTGAATTAGTTTCACATTAGCGTTGTACTGGGGGTGGGGATTGTCTTGAATTAGTTTCACATAACGTTGTACTGGGGGTGGGGATTGTCTTGAATTAGTTTCACATAACGTTGTACTGGGGGTGGGGATTGTCTTGAATTAGTTTCACATAACGTTGTACTGGGGGTGGGATTGTCTTGAATTAGTTTCACACTTAACGTTGTACTGGGGTGAGGTTGTCTTGAATTAGTTTCACATAACGTTGTACGCTGGGGGTGGGGATTGTCTTGAATTAGTTTCACATAACGTTGTACTGGGGGTGGGGATTGTCTTGAATTAGTTTCACATAACGTTGTACTGGGGTGAGAGTTGTCTTGAATTAGTTTCACATAACGTTGTACTGGGGGTGGGGATTGTCTTGAATTAGTTTCGCACTTAACGTTGTACTGGGAGTGGGGATTGTCTTGAATTAGTTTCACATAACGTTGTACTGGGGGTGGGGATTGTCTTGAATTAGTTTCACATAACGTTGTACTGGGGGTGGGGATTGTCTTGAATTAGTTTCACACTTAACGTTATACTAGGGGAATTGGGGTTGTCTTGAATTAGTTTCACATAACGTTGTACTGGGGGTGGGGATTGTCTTGAATTAGTTCCACATAACGTTGTACGCAGGGTGGGGATTGTCTTGAATTAGTTTCACATAACGTTGTACTGGGGGTGGGGATTGTCTTGAATTAGTTTCACATAACGTTGTACTGGGGTGGGGATTGTCTTGAATTAGTTTCACACTTAACGGTGTACTGGGGGTGGGGA
>JAGDYQ010000177.1:1339412-1600868 GCA_021962125.1 Bulinus truncatus | reverse complement strand
CTGACTCGGAGGTTTGACCAGAGTCCAGTGGTTGCTTTGATTTCGGGAGAAGAATAGTGGGCGGGGCGTTACGCACATCAAAGCCTGACTCGGAGGTTTGACCAGAGTCCATTGGTGCTTTGATCTCGGGAGAAGAATAGTGGGCGGGGCGTTACGGACATCAAAGCCTGACAATAGAGCTTTGATTTCGGTCACTTGAAACTTTGCTTAAGGGGTTGGGATGAAAGGAACGTAATATGAGGTACTGTGGTGGAGGGGGGGGGTCCGATCTCAACAAACGGCTATAAAACATCAATCATTTTGTTTAATTAATCAATAATAAACAAATCTTAATCATTCAGGCTATTTATATATACTTACATATATAGCGTATCTAATTTTTGGGTATAAAGGATTGAATCTAATTGAAGTTCAATTCTGGGTATTTTGGGCAGCATTGGCTTTGGTGCTTCAACAGTCGTGTGTGAGAGCAGTTTCTCAACGCTCACACGAATGCTCACCCCATATTGCAGATAAATGTTACAAAAGCGTTTAAGCAATCTTTTCCTGCTTGCATTTGAAAAAGATTTAACAGACAAACTCAATGCTGAAGCATTTTTAGGTAAATTCAGTGCTAAACCCAGGCCCGTAGCAAGGTCGAAGTAAGCAGCGAGGCACCAATACCCAGCAAGGGGGCACCTTTACTTTTCTTTATTTCTTTTCTTTATTTTTTCCTCTTTTTCTTCTTTTTTAAGTGGGGAGGCACTCCACACCTAGTGGGGGCACGGTCCCCCAGTGCCCCCCTTGGCTACGGGGCTGGCTAAACCACGAAGTTTGCAATTTTGAAACATATAATAATATAAGTTTGCAGCCAGTGCCGACGAGTTGGGGGGCAGGGGGCAATGCCCAGGGGCCGGCGAGTTTTAGGGACCCGGACTGAGCTGGCCAATCAACTTTTTAAAATATTAATATCAGCCCAGGGGCCCGAAATTTCTGTCGATGGGCCTGTTCGCAACCTTGTAATAGTTTTATATATTGATATCTTCTGAGGACAACTAGCAACTTAAAAAAGTTAATAAATTAACATTGGCTTCTGACTTCATTTTTATAGCCTACATATGTATAATAAAATAATAAAGTACAAACTCCGTGATTTCTGAGTGATGTTATTTAATTTGTAAATTTACTTTTTAGCAGAATTAATTTTATTTCAAATTGAATAATTGCGACTCTTGTTGTTGATAGATCTGTTCTTTGTTTTCAATATTTTATAAGAAATATCACACAAATAGCTAAGCTTTATTCATGCATCTTTGTCGTTCTTCCCGGGTTGTACGTTAAATAAACAGTATAATAATAAAAATCAGGTATCTTTTATGTAACAATTATGTAGCAGAACTATTGGTCAATATATTTATAACAGGAATCAGAAATTGCTCAGCTCAATAAATTTTTATCTTTAAAACTCTTTACTATTTAAATTATTTTTAACAAAACTGCAACATGCCATGCATTATTGAAACGTAGTTAAAATTATATATTTCTAATTAATAGCTAAACAATCGGTACTAAAATGCACCATTCCAGATATGAAACTGCAAAAAATTTCTTCGGGAGGGGACTCACTGAGATCCCCTCCCCAAACCCCTCATCTCCGTTCGCAAGCTTTCGGCGCTTCGCGCCTCCATTTTTGCCCCCTCCCCCCACCGTTATCTCAAGTTTAGGTAATACATCATTAAATTTTCGAAATATTTTTTGTTCTAAGATCAATTTTCAACAATGAAAACAGTTTTGCCCCCCCCCCAGGGTCAATGTTTTGCCCCCCCCCCGTCAAAGTTGTCTAGATCCGCCCGATAATTTCTTCGGCACCACCCCCCCCCCCCGAAAAAGAATTCTTCCCGAAAATGTCTTCGACCCCCCCCCCCCAATCCAATATTCCTGGCTACGGGCCTGCTACTAACATTTTTCGAAGTATATATATATATTCATCGTCTACGTGGTATTTTTTTAATAACTACAAAGCGATAGAGGTTTTTGGATGTGAAAAGGTTTAACTAGTCTTTTTTACAAGTAGAGCTTATCAGTAGGGAGCGACCGATAATCGGATCGGTATCGGTATCGGAACGATATTGGCACTATCGGTTAATATCGGATCGGCCGATTGTTGTAGGGAGCGACCGATAGTCGAACCGATATTGGCACTATGGGTTAACCGTCGGACCGGCCGTTTTTTGGCTGGCGATACATTGTTTTTTTTTTTCACAAGTGAGTTGCAGAAAAAAAAATCAGTAAATAACCCAATTCTATAACCAGATCCGACAAGATTTAAAAAAAGGAAAAAAAAAACCCGTACACAGAAATTGTCACGTCTACTTCAGAGATATGACCTTGAAACAATAGGATTGGCATTTCTAAATTCTAATGTATGACTTTGAATGATACAATTAGTGAACATCTGTGCGTATTTTTTGTTGGGATGGGAAGTTGGGGGGGGGAAACAAGACTTACGTGTGGGCGAATTGTCACGAAATAAGACAGGGAAGGGGTAAGCATGGGTTGACATACGTCATTAGCTGTAGCACGAAAAGAGCACGTGTTTGGCATTGTTGTTGATTAAAAAAAAATATCGGTATCTTGGGGGGGGGGGGTAAACAAAACACGCGTGGGCTAAGTGTTACAAAATATGTGAACATGGGTTGAAATACGTCATACAACACAAGAATAGCACGTGCTTGGCATTGTTGTTGCTTAAGGAGCTGTCCATTAATGACGTCAACAAAATAGGGGGTAGGGGGGATCAGAAAATTTTTGACAATTGTTGACAAGAGGGAGGGGGGAGGTCAAGATAAGTTGACGTCAACAATGTTACTTTTTTAATTTAATATAATTACTTAATAAATAGGAAAATTAAGCAGCATTTGTAGTTCTGTGTTACACACTCGCTTAACATTCAGTATTTTAATTAAACTAACTATATTCCTACTAATTTTGCCACATAAACATTTTGGAAGCCACCTTTTATAGGGGGGGGGTAATCAAATGTTGACGTAATTTTATAGCGGGGTCTCTGGAAGTTTGACAAGTTGTTGACAAGGGGGAGGGGGGAGGTAAAAATCGCCAAAAATTTGTTGACATAAATAATGGACAGCCCCTAAAAAGAAAATATCGGTATCGGTAAAAATGCTGGGGGAAAATATCGGTATCGGACTATCGGTAAAAAGGCATATCGGTCGCTCCCTACTTATCAGTAAACAGGCTATAATAGGTGTAGACATACTTTATAAATCGCGGAACACAACGTGCTTTTAAATTTGACTTACAGGGTCTGACCAAGAGAAAATGTATGGGATATATATAAACTAATAAAAAATTGTTAATTAACGTTCATTGGCCTACATACTGTATAATGACAATGCATGCACTAAAATATGTTTAGAATTAAAAACACTGTAAAGATAAAATTTAAAGAAATTAAGTTTTGGTCTAAATAATAAACACATGTATTTAAATTTTAAACTGATAAATAGTGTGGAGAACTTATAGATGTTATGTTTGACAAGTTCTAGCTAATGTTGTATTTAAATTTAAACTGATAACTATTGTGGTGATTTCGTAGATGTTATGTTTGACTAGTTCTAAGTAATGTTAATTTTACCGAAATCAAAGGTAATGAATTTAACAGATGATGAATTAAAACACATCTCCACAAAATATCAGATACATTTAAAAATATATTCGTGCTAAGTTCAAAACTGTAAAGAACATGAAACTACATTCGACTTAGAAGGAGTGTATGTAACACAGTACAGCTGGATCAGATCATAGAAGAGCTGTGTTAGAGTAGAGAATTGTCACAACAATATACAAAGTAAAAATCGGTGGTTCTTAATAGCTAACCATCATAGTGAACTTTTTTTTTAAAATTAAAAAAAAGAAAACTAGTGCTCAGACGATGTCTTAAACCAGAATTGAATGAGAAAGTAAGCGATCAATTCTACTTCCCTTTTTTGGGAGGGGGGATAGGCAGGCAAAATCCTGTTGGAAACAGGGAGGAAGACATGCTTGATGCGGCTCCTCATATCACCAAAGTGAAATAAACAATAGTATATAATTGTATTATTAATTTATTTCATTTAGCAATTGTATTTAATTGTTGCTTACAATAAATGGAACGTTTAGAGTCACAATAAAAATAACCACAATAGAATATCACAACGTACAATATTTGTTTGCTAATAAACAATAACATTATTCGCATATTTAAACTTAATGAAAGTGTCACTCTCTGATGAATGAAAAAAAAATATTGATTCTAGAAAATTTATACCACGTATTTGACATGGATTTTAGTATACAGTGTACTAGTATATTTAAATTAGTACAATAGTATCTCTATACTTATAAGACGCATTTGCCGTCTGTCTGTCTGTCTGTTCCCTTATATCTCAAGATCCAGACAACCAAATAACGTGAAATTTGGTACACGTACACATAATTACATGGGAAAGTTCATGGGACATGTTTCGTTTCATCTCGATGGGTAGTTTAATTGTAATTAATTATTTTTATTTTAGTATTTTACTATATTAAAGTAATCTCGACGGCGCCATAAATAAAACTCCTCTGTGACGTCATTTCCTGATGATACATTTTACATTTTTAAATTTTCCTACTAATAAAGCCGAATAGAACTTGCGCGCTGGTGCTGTATCGTGCCTTTGTGCTGCAAAGAATTGTTGTTTTTTCATGCTCCCTGATTTGCACAGTTTGAGGAAGGTAAAGGAATGAAGAAGGATTTTAGAAGAAGTGTAAAGCCATAATAATATGTATATCTATCTATCTATCTATCTATCAATCTATCTATATCTCTCTCTCTCTATATATATATATTTATATATAAAGAGAGAGAGAGAGAGACAGGGAGGGAGGGAGATAAAGAGAGAGAGGGGGCAGGGGGAGAGAGAGGAAAGGAGGGAGGGAGGGAGGGAGTGGGAGAGACGGAGGGGGAGAGAGAAGGAGAGAGGGAGAGAGAAAGAGTGAGAGAGAGAGAGGGAGATGAGAGAGGGAGGGAGAGAGGGAGAGAGAAAAGGAGGGAAGGAAAGATAAAATAAGGGAGGGAGATAGGGGGTAAGTAGGGAGATAGAGGGGATGGAGGGAGAGAGAGGGTGGGAGAGAGAGAAAAAGAGAGAGGGAGGGAGAGAGATAAAGAGAGAGGGGGCAGGGAGGGACAGAGAGGGAATGAGGGAGAGGGGGAGAGGGGAGGGAGAGAGAGGGGATGGGATAAATGGGAGGGAGAGATAAAGAGAGAGAGACGGGGGCAGGGAGGGAGAGATATGGTAGGAGGAAGGGAGGAAGGGGAGAGAGGGAGGTTGGGGGAATGACGGGGTAGAGGGGGGAGAGAGGGAGAGGGAGATGGGAGAGGGAGGGAGAGAGAGGGAGGTGGGAGAGGGAGGGAGGGAGGGAGAGGGAGAGAGGGATGAGAAAGGGAGGGAAAGGGGGAGAGAGGGGAGGGAGGGAGGGAGAGAGAGGAAGGGAGAGAGGTGGTAAGGAGAAAACAGAAGGTAAACGGAAAACCTTATTTTAAACCCGGGCAAAGTCGGGTGCTTGCAACTACTATATAAATAATTACTGGCATATATAAATGAACTCCCTTAGAACAAATTACATCTTGAAATTGCCTAATATTTGTATCAGTTTGCGAACTCTGTCAGATACACATGTAGTGACGCTCTCTCAGCAATCTTAACACTGGTACTGCTTAGAAATTTTACAACCGTTTATTTTGGACATTTCAAGTTTGATGTGATCTGGCAAAATAATCCATATTCAAAAACAAAACATTTCTTAAATTAATTGTATTATTTACTTTTTAACTGTAATAAATTGTTAACTGGAAATGTATCGAACACTGTATGGAAAGTGAATCAAAAATTACTGAGCCTCGAGAATTTTGGCGCTGGCCGTATTAATTTTACAAATAAAATTATGTTAAAGTGAATAACTCCGGTTATTCTCTTAGACCTTGTGTTTTCAATCAACATCTTGGATTATTTGGCATATTTTATAAATTAACTAAATAAAACATTTATCGTTTATTCTAAAAAAAAATAATTATAATCCTTTTTTACATTTGTAGTGAAAAACTAATTAACAACACAAGATGATATGTGAATGAGACCGACACCAATTAAGTATCCTACAACATATAATTTCACTTAATATTAATGGCGTTTGAATACGTACTAAAATATTAAATTAGGGAAATTACCATTTATAATTCAACACTTTCGGAAATGTCTTATATGATAACTTGTCTTACATGTAATATAGGGAATACCCCAATACAATAAATAGAAAGAAGACATACACACTAGTGATTTTACAGTTTCAATATCACTAATCCTAAAGCTTACTTTGATGTAAAGGTAATTTTGTCACTGTTGAAAGTTATTTAAGCATGTATATGTGCTATATGATTGTCAGTCGTGTTTATTCTTTATTTCTTCTTTGAATATTTCTTCAGTAACTATACTAAGGCGTTTTTATTTAAAGTCGACTGCCTAGGGCCCACAATTCTATGACTGCATTCCAGGCCGAAGATTTTATTTTATTCAGCAATCTTTTTAGAAATTAAAATTGTATTCGGTAGTTGTTTTTAAAGTGCACAATTCCACAAAACACAATGTTGTGAGATGGTCAACCGTATTCCACAAAACACAATGTTGTGAGATGGTCAACCGTATTCCACAAAACACAATGTTGTGAGATGGTCAACCGTTTTCCACAAAACACAATGTTGTGAGATGGTCAACCGTATTCCACAAAACACAATGTTGTGAGACGATCGACCGTACCTTGATTGTATATTAACAAAATAAGCATGGCGTCTTTTTGTTTTGATATCAGTTGTTAGGAGTGTCAACAATAATTCGAGGTCATTTGTATGGATTATTATTGAAATTAGAACAGAAAGTAAGAATATCTCAAATCAATATATTTATGAGAGAATTTGTAATGATAAAAATACGTTAACGCTAGGTGCATTTTAATTAGGACATACATATATATATATATATATATATATATATATATATATATATATATATATTAGGGCTGCTGATTAAACTGCGTTAATCTGCGATTAACGCGTCAAAAAAATTTTGCGATTTAAATTTTTAACGCAACACCCAAATGCGTTAATTTGACAAAAAAACTGAAAGTTCAAGAAATCGATAAATAACAGTATTTCACTCAACAATTTGGAGTTAAGGTTTGTTCACTTATTAAGTAGATTACCAATCCACTCTGTCGCAATTCGCACACACTCTCTCCCCCATGTACGTCGACAAATCCCCACATGTAATATACATGAAGATGTTTTTGTTATATAGCCCTTCGACAGGTAAACCTCCTGCTCCATTCCCGGTCGATGTAAAAAGAGAAAACTTCCATTCACTAGTTTACATTGTATACTGTAGTGTTTTGTTGAAGTCAACTTGAAGGTAAAAACAAATTAAGTGTATAATGAGGCAGGTTATAATTATATCAAAATAACGAGATGCTGGACATTTTGTATCATCATTTTTGCGCAAAATTTTTTATCGCATTTTGATAATAAAGCATTAGGCTGGTCACGTCTGCAACAGCTGCACTAATAGTTTCATATACATGACACCTGTCAATCAAGATCTAGACTAGGCTGATGCAGACCTGTACATGAGACAGTGGTTGTATTTTTTTAGAACTATTGTGACACTGAGCTAAATTTAATGTTTATATAGGGCTGTTGTTTAACTGCAATTAAATCGTAATTAATGCGTTAAAATATGCGATTACATTTTTAACGCAAACACCTAATTGCGTTAAATTTTGTCATTTTCAGAGTTACGGAAAAAAATTCCACAATTAGTAAATAACTCAATTCTATAACCATAACTAGATAAGACAAGATTTTAAAAAAAAGCTAAAAAAAAATACCCGAACACAGAAACTTTCACGTTTTCATAAAATCCTAGCAGCTATATGGCCTTAAAACGCAGTAGCGTTATCTAGCGAGTTGACAGGGTATGGTTTTGAAAAATAGGACGGAGGGGTACGTTGAGTGGGGTACGCTATAAGCTATCAGTCATCTTAATGGGAGAAAGCTGCTAAGTGTTATTAAATCTAACAGGGTGGGAAAGGGGAAATAAAAAACGCGTTAATAATAAGAGAGCAAGTACTTTCTGGCTATAGTATTATTTTAAGAAGGAAAAAGCACAAATAATTAGAAAGTAAACATGTATTTTTGTTTTGCAGGATGGGAAGTAAGAGCGGTATATTACGGTAAGTGGAGGGTTGGGTAAACAAGACTTACGTGGGGGCAAAGTGTAGCAAAATATGACAGGAATAGAGGGAAGAGAGGTTGAAATACGTCATTAGCTCGGAACCTATGGTACGGGAAAAACACTTGTTGGGCATTGTTGTTGATTAAAAAAAAATAACTCGCATCACTTGACGTGATTGATACTTGTCAATAAATTGGTCTCAATAACTAGTTCAACAGAAATATATGCTAATGCTTAATAAATCTGTTACAATTAATTATACCTCTTTCGTAAGTTAATCTGACTTGTTTATTATACCAGCTTTACGCTATGATATTATGACATACTAGTTGAATGCAAACAATTGTATTATATTGTGTCGATTAAAAAGTGCGTTAATTTGCGGTTAAAATCTTTAATCATGCGTTAATTTCGATCATTTTTTTAAATCGAACAGCAGCTCTAATATATATATATATATATATATATATATATATATATATATATATATACCTACATACACACACCTGCATACTGAAACTAGTAGCCTCTATATTTTATGGTACATCACATGTAAGTTGGCCTTGGGCCTCGATAAATTACAAGCTACACCTGCTCTGAGACAACTATTAATTGTATTTATAATGAAAAAATAAAACAATCAACGACTTTGTTAGCTATGTTCTAAACTAATTCTGGAACTTTGTTATTTTGATTAAGATGAGACCAATCAGAGAATCAAAGATAATTACTTTTCATCTGGAAAGTTTCGTGGACTTAAGGAATCATCTGGAAGTGTTATTGAATAAAATATGCAACGTAATAACATTTAAATTTTTTATTGATTACTATTCAAATCCAAATACAACATTAAGTTGCATTAAAAATATATATATATATATATATATATGTTCGTTGAGTATTTTATACTAGTATCTATCTATCTATCTATCTATCTATCTATCTATCTATCTATCTATCTATCTATCTATCTATCTATCTATCTATCTATCTATCTATCTATCTATCTATCTATCTATCTATCTATCTAATTTATCTACCTATCTATCTATCTATCTATCTATTTATCTATTTATCTATCTATCTATTTATTTATTTATTTATCTTTCTATCTATCTATCTATCTATCAATCTATCTATCTATCTATCTATCTATCTAACTATCTAACTATCTAACTATCTAACTATCTAACTATCTATCAATCTATATATCTGTATCTATATCTATATCTATCTATATCTATATCTATATATTTATTATATATATATATATATATATATATATATATATATATATATATGTATATTTTTTCATCAAGCTTACTATTATGTGCTTCTATGTATCTCTCTCTTTAAATATATAGAGTGATTGGAAGGTTAATTAGAAAAAAAAAATCATTTTCCCTAAATCATCTAATATCAATAGCAAAAGTTAATATAAAAAGTTATATTCTGTTATATGGTTTATCATTTTTAAGATTTTAGCTACAGGCGAATCCTGGCTTCAAGGAAATGAAGAGTTTGGGACATTTTAAAAATAAATAACTTTCTAGGTTTTGAACTATCATCTTGTTTGAATAAATTAAAAGACATTGCAGGTAGGGTCGTGGTTCTATAAAAGAAAATTCGAAAATAATTTTAATCGATACAAAATTATTTTTAAAATAGCTAAGCATTAGTATCACTATTAAAACATAATTTTACAATTTTTAACTTTTGAAAAAAAAAATACGAAAGGAAAAAATGAAGCACGTTGGAGACTTGCAATTACGATCAGTGAAACGATTTTCAAAGAAACTATAAAACAATCCTGGGAGATACAGCCAGAAAACCAGCCACAGAGTATCTTGTTTGTAAGTTAAAAATGTTACTATAAATAGATGTAAAAAAAAACAACAACAATGTTATTATTTTTATTTAAAATGTTATAGAGTAATTGATTTAAAATTTTTACTTCGTAGTAAAGTAAACTTGAGATGTATGCAGTGATCTATATAAAGGGGCAGGAGGAGATAAGCGCAGGTAGTACTACTGTTTGACAGAGAGGGAGTTACTTTGGTGTTTTGCCAGCCGTGATAACCTCAGATTAGAAACTAGTTCAAATGCATTGATTCAAATCGCAAATAGTTTCGAATTATTCATTCCCCTTCATAAATGACATAAAATGAAGAATCAAGAATCACACTTTCCTATGCACTATTACTTATTGCGTGTCTATTCAACTCAGAGTTTGATAATAATCATTCGAATTAAAAATAGGTTGTGTATGAGTTTTTTTATAATAATCATATAAAGAAGATGAATCCAGTGCTAGATCCTAACTAAAGCTCGATTATTTACATCCTTTTTTATGTTACTTACAATGGGCGGCATCTTCTGAACGTTGTTAATGTAACAACTCTGACACCGTGGATAGTGTGTGTGTGTGTGTTGGATTGGGGGATGGGGCGTTTGCCATAATTAAATGGAATGATACCTAGCTTAATGAGTATAAAACTGTTTCAATTTCATATTAAAAAATCTTTTATCGATTTTTCTTTTTATTTATTTATAAATTATATACAATGGGTCATTTCATTCTTGTCAACAAAACACCAAGTCTTACTTTGTTTGGGCATCATTCAGGCTTCTGTTGTACTTATATTATAACAATTAGTTGTACTTATATTATAACAATTAGTTGTACTTATATTATAACAATTAGTTGTACTTATATTATAACAATTGGTTGTACTTATATTATAACAATTAGTTGTATTTATATTATAACAATTGGTTGTACTTATATTATAACAATTAGTTGTACTATATTATTAATTAATTTAGTACTTTGTATATTATAACAATTAGTTGTACTTATATTATAACAATTGGCTGTACTTATATTATAACAATTAGTTGTACTTATATTATAACAATTAGTTGTACTTATATTATAACAATTAGTTGTACTTATATTATAACAATTAGTTGTACTTATATTATAACAATTGGTTGTACTTATATTATAACAATTGGTTGTACTTATATTATAACAATTAGTTGTACTTATATTATAACAATTAGTTGTACTTATATTATAACAATTAGTTGTATTTATATTATAACAATTAGTTGTACTTATATTATAACAATTAGTTGTACTTATATTATAACAATTACTGGCACCGTAGTGACATAGGCATCTGCCGTCGTCAGAGTTAAAAAAAAAACAACATCACAATTCTTTTAAGAAAACCTCATAATAAATGGATCTGTTAAACAGATCTCCTAAACTAAATGTTCCCTACTTTGTACAATTTTAAATATTGTATATACCATATTCCAGTACAACGTAGCTCCCATTCACGGCTTATTCCACTGAGGACAAAAGATCGAATAACAAGCCATTCTATTTCTTTTTTTACCCTATTTTTCTCACTTGTTTAATTCGAATTGATCCGTCGCGAATACTCACAAAAAAAAAACAACATTTTTTGACGAATTTTACCCAGCGATCAGATGGTCAGCATCTGCCCTAAGATATCCAAAATGTCTGTTATATGTTAAGGATAATTTGAATTTTGTCGGTAAGTAATGTATCAAATAATAGCAAAGATTTTTAAATATTCGCATTATATTAGAACTAATTTAAAGTCTTAGTTTTAAAGTACATGTATGGAACATCACCAAGGTTAAAGTAAAGTTTTATGATATAAATAAAAAAATCTTTTATTATATGATTAAAAAAAAATCCTTTCTTCAATATAACAAAAAAATTTAATTGCAAACTTTAAAATGTTTATTCCCGTTTCTAAGGTGACAAGGATGCTCAAAACGTGAACAAATCATTGCAGGATATTATCGATAAAATTTCCACGTTAGAACAAACTGTTGAGACCAATAAAGAGAATCATTCGTCATTAAATACAAAACATGACAAACTCAACAAATTATTGGACAAAATGTCGACAAAGATAAAAACTTTACAAGAAAAGCTTGAACTACAAGACGAGAACTTTGAAACCAAATACAACACCAGATTTAATGAGATTATGGCAGAACTTCATACAGCTAGTGATTTTATTCAAGATAAGACTGAATCTTTTCCTGAAAAAAATAAGGAAACTGAGCAAAAATTGAATGCAGAGCTAAATGTTAGGTGTAAAAATATTCAATCTGAATTTGAAGATAAAATTGAAGCTGTGATCGAGAAACTGAAGGGATATAATACTGAATTACAAACACAGACAAAAAATATTGCTGAAATAAAACAAGAAAAAGATTGTTTTACATCTGAATTGAAGAACAAATTTTTATATATTACACAGACTGTTGAAAACATGAGAATTTTACATGAAAAAGATACACATAGTAATGAGAAGGTATTTTTTTTTTATTTACATTTCATAGAACTTTTACAATTCTTACTTCATAATGGAGAATTTTTAGAGCATTTTCGAAAAAAAAATGCTCTATTGTCCCCGTTTTGTCTGTCTGTCTGTCTGTCTGTCCGTCATCTCAACAACCATAAGTCCTAGACCCATGATGCATATATCATTTTGTAAGTCTTGGCCTGCCATGTGTGCAGCAAAAGTTCATTTAGCGATAGGACCTCTGAGGGCCGAAAAAGGGGGCGTATTAAGTACCGTTTTTTACTATATAAGCTATATTAACAAAGGAGCGCCCTATATCTCAGCAACCATAAGTCCTAGACCCATGATGTATATATCATTTTGTAGGTCTTGGCCTGCCAAGTGTGCATCAAAAGTTCATTTCGCGATCTGACCTCCCAGGGCCAAAATATAAGAGCTTCTCATGTACCGTTTTTGCTTATATTTTAAATATAAATAATAAAAGCTAATCAAAGGGACGTAATCATTATTTATTTTTATAACAGTTATTCAACATGATTACTTCCCTCTCTATACGGATTTCGTCCGGCGTAACCGTAACGAAAATGCACTAAAATGTCCTTTGTTCGAAACGGAAAAGACTTAAATTGCTTGTTTTTTAATCTTTAGAATATCACGATTTAATTAAAACACGGGTATAATTAATTTATCACTGTAGATATTCACTTCGTTCATGGTAACATCAATAAGTTAAAAATAGCACACACACTCTTTAGTATTTTCTCCATCTCTATGCTCGAGTATTTTGTATTGGACAATAATAGACCTTTACATGTACCAATCACTAAATGTATCTCTATCCAGTGCCCTCACTATGGTTGGTGTCAATCGGTGCAGAAAATTCAGGGTGTCACCTCCCCCCCCCTCTCTGCTTTATTTCAGAAAGATGTAAATTACTTTCATTAAACTGTGTCATGAAACCACGTGACTACATGCATCCTTTTTTTTTTCTATATGGCGACACCCTGTGCTATTGCTTGTTTTTAACTTTCATCGGTTATAAAAATCGAGTATACCGAGTTCTGTCTTCTATGATATATATAGAGTTGTTAATTTTGGTGTCACCCCTAGAATGGTGTCACCCGGTGCGGCCCGCCACCTCATATTAATGTCGCTCTCTCTAACCACTTCTTTAGTCTGTATTTTCTGTCTTCTCACCTAACTCAGTCACTTCTCTCACTAATTCGGTTTTGTATTCACACTCCTACACATTCTGATATCACTCACCTTTTGTTAATCTGTTTTCTATTTTCTTCACCTCCCAATCCTGTTTTTCTTTCTAGCCAGTCGTTTTTTTAAATTATTGTTTACAATTCCCTTTTCTTCTTTCTCCCACTTTTCCATTTTCCATTCTATAACTTTCCCCATCTATTTTTTGAATTATCTTTTGACATTAATTCGTGATAGTTTCAAAATTAGAAACTCGAATGTATGAAACTAGATAGAAAAATAAAGAAACATCAATATATTGATACGTATATTATTTCACATTATATGCACATTTTTATTATATTTTGAACTGTGCAGAAAATGTATCTGGAAACTTAGTAGAAAAGAAAGATTCATTATGAGGCTATAGCCACTTATACACAACATTTGTCTAACTAAGTTAGCATTAGCTTTTTATACTTCCCCCTAACAATTGAATAATTTGTTATAATGATATTTGCAAATAGTGTTACAAGAATTTTAATTTAAATGGTTGTAATATAGTATAAAAAAATCTTTTCTGTTAATTTGAATATCTTTTACCTTCGTTTAGTTTGCTGTGCTTGATGAATCATTCTTTTCCAAAGGTAATTTTTTTTTCTACAATAAGTTTTTTTTTTAATTACTAATTTTTTTTTTTTGCCGGTATTTTAGTCTTAAATATCTAACACATGAACAACATATTTTTATAAATACTTTTATTGATAACAGAACGTATAAGTTTGTTCGCAGATCTCGAAAAAAAACAAAAAAAAACCATCAAACAAAGGTATTAATTTACAATAACCTCACAAGACACTTGTGGAAATATCAAAGGATCCTTTGTTATTCAATTTCTGTGACGAATTTTAAGCTTAAAATAAACTGACTTACAGAGAAAGAGAATTTTATAATTTTGATTTATTTGAATAATAGTCATTTATTAATAATACACGGCAAGTCTGAATCATGAACTACCGGTAGGTGAAATGTTTGTTAGTGTGAGAGATAATGTCTGTCAACACGGTGTGTGTCAATATGGAGCCTCCATAAGACCCATTCACTCATTACGTAACGTTTCTTTTTATTACCTCCCCAACAGCGTTTTTTATTTCTAACCGTTTTCTCCTCATAAAACTTCTATTCATTTATTTGAATGCTGATATGGCTTTTTGTAATCAATTTTCGCGGCACTTTTATAAGATGGATTTTCTTGAAATTTCGCATACATGTTTATTGTTCAATTTGAATGCATGATCAATAATAAATTCTGCAATTAATTAAATACTTTTTTATACTGATTAAAAAAAAATCCTCATTATACTATACTAATCGAGGGATATAACCGTGTTTAACTAGGAACAAAGACACTAATAGATGGGCTACTTCCCTTGCATTAATAGTATTACAAATCCTTAAATAAATAAATACATAATCGTCTCCCTCAGGTAGTTTTCATATCGTGCGGTGTATGTGTTGTAACCGTTAGTCTCCCTCGCGGGTAGTTTTCATATCGTATTTTTTTCAATGCAATAAAACCCAAATGGATTTTTCTATTACTGTATTTCATACATTTCTTTACTATTTCTATTCCTATCGTATTCTGTTCATGGCAATAAAGGTCATATGCTCTTTTCTATTGCAGTATTTCGTATATATCTTTGTTATCCCTTCTGTCGGATTTCGTTCAGCCAGCTTCAGCAGGCTTTTCCACTAGTATGAGATAATAACTTAGATTTCACAAATCAATTGTTGAAAAATGGGTGATGGTTTATCTGACATGAGGAAGAATTTCATTGCCCCATAACTTCTGCTATCTAAACATAAGATGACAATTTATTGCAAAATTGATTTTTTTTTGGAAAACGAATAGTTATAACATTTTATCGTGAATTGTTTAAGCTTCTACTTGAGCTCTAGAAAATGTCTGTTAAAACGATAGATCACATCTGTCAACAACCAGAATGTATATATAGCCATGACATTATGCCTTTTTTCCTATAGCTAACAAAGGACTGGGTTAGAACCACTGTAGTTCCTAATATGATTGAATTAGCTGTCACTGTATACTCTCATTTATGCTCAGTCTTGATTTTGGGCTATAACTATTTAGTTTCTTTTTAACATTGTGCGATAAGTCGCCTGTCGATGCAAAGCTAACAATAATTTTGACTTGTGTCCACTGAGTCTAGAACAGTAAATATCAAACTGTTTCCAAAATGGCCGTCTTAGCAAAATGAAAAATCCATTTAAAATTTAAATAAAAATTTGTGTGTATTATTATCAGTTCCTGAGTTCGGAGTAGTGCTGTATATAACGATATATATTCACAAAATACACTAACATTGAGTTTTTGTCCGGGGGGGGGGGGCTTTTGTCAAAGTAATAAAAAAAAGAATAAATATTTAATGCGGAATATCTTTTTTTTTTAATTTATTTTTCCATTAAATTGTTTTATGTAATCCAAACGTGTATCTGTATCTCGATCTGTCCAGGTTGTCATGAAACTCTGATGTCAGAAGGTGGAGAAGCTGATCTACATGAACATTTTAATGGATGTACAAAAAATTCAGGTCATACAGGGTTTATACCTGTTGTAAACTTTACCGTAACTCAGATGCCTGAAGGTCTTTGTAGCAATGCTTTGTACAAATTCGTCAGAGATGCCGCTGCCCTGACAGTTAGAGTTGATGTTAAAATGACCAGCTATCACAGACAATCCTCAGATCCATTTTACGACATAAGAGGTACGACAAACTTAAGAACAGGCAGTGGGAGAGTGACGCTTGTGTGGAGTTCCGCTTATGACTTTTTATCTAAGACTAAGTTTTGTGAGTGTAAAAAATGTCTAAAGTCAGGCACAAGAAGCAAACAGTGGTGTGAATTTTATGTGTACACAGCAGCACAAGTTGTTTATGATGACCTCGAGGCCAGTCACACGTCGATCAGACTGTTTTATGATAGTGAAACGAGTCCAGTGGTCAGTGTTGATGATGTCAAAATTGTCGATGTAAATCTCGCCAGTGACTTGTGCAAGTTAAAATGTGTCACGTGCGATGAACAAGTCACAGAAAAAGTGCTCAGTGTGCAAAAATATTTTTTTAGTTCATGGAATTCAATCAAGGATATCTACAAAGAAACTCGAGATATTCACAAAGTGAGCTTCATAGTTTCACATCCTCATGGATGTTCCAAACAAATCAGTTTTGGTCGTTGGGTCAACAGATATCAGTTAGGACTTTATAATAAATTTACCTATACAATATGTACATGTCCAGGAAGTAGTGGAGCCACAGTTTATTGTTTAGGATTTGAAGAGGGAGGTCAGGATGATCAACTTGTACACAGTGGAAGTTTAAACCCTAAACTTAATTACAGCGGTGCCGGGGGAAATTTTGAACTCCGTTTGTACTAATAATATAAAGGATATCATTTGTCTTCATTTATGTCACTAGTTTTTATTTATTAATAATTTTATTTTTTTGGAAAATAGGTATATTTTTTAGACAAATGTTCACTCCTCTAATAAATGTACTGATTTTTTATTGAGTAAAAGATACAGACAGATGTAGAAATCTTATTTAACAAATAATAATAATAAAAAGAAAATATAAAAAAGAGAATATTCAATTTTATTTAAAACTGTGATTGATGTTCCTGTAAGAATGAGATGTTTATCCAGTGTTTTCTTACCCCAGGACCGGTACCGGTCCGTGGATCAAATGGTACTGGGCCGCCCAAGAGTCATTAAATTATTACTTTTTTTATTGACTTTGGAATAATTCTCTCAAGAAATTGTGTGATGGACGATAGGTTAACCGGGAGCTGAGTGGCTGTGAGCGTCAGTGGCGTTGTGAATCAAAACAAACTAAAATATAAATAATATTGACACCCTCCTCCCCTCTTTACCTGGGAGCGATACAATTTTCATTCGTTCAGCGGTTCGCAGTGAAATAAAAATTACAATATAAAAAACATATTTTATAAAAAACAACGTTTTTCTTGCGTACTAAAAAGCAGAAAATAATTTCTGAATAAATTGGTCACATGGTAATAGTAATAGACTTTATAATAAGAGCTTCTATTTTTTATTAAACGAAAAAAACGTTGGGCGCATGAACACAAACATCCAGACCTTTCTAACATTAATTTCTATAAATGAAAACCTGTTTAATATATTGATTCAATTGACTTAACAAGTATTAAATTCTATAGCATGAGTTTAGGTTATAAGGCACTAGAATTAATTTACATACTCATATGCAATTTGTTATCGACATTCTAATAAATGATCTGCAATATCGTGATATTTCGTAAACTTTCTGTAATAATTCTTTTGGGATTTAATTGGTAACATTTGATGATTCTGATACTGTAATACAAACATTCACATAATATAAAATTCATGCGCCCAACGTTTTTCGTTTTGTAAAAATTAGAAGCTCTTATAAAGTCTATTACCATGTGACCAATTTATTCAGAAATTATTTTCTGCTTTTTAGTTCGCAAGAAAAACGTTGTTTTTTATAAAATATTTTTTTTTATAATATAATGTTTATTTTCTACTTTTTAGTTAAAATATTTTTTTTTCAATTAATACGAAGAGTTAAAAAATGTTGGTTTAAGACAGACCCGATTTAACTATATATAGTTTTGCTCGAACATACTCGGAGAGATCTGACGTCACATGTATTAATGCGCAGAAAATCAAAGAAAATATTCGAGTATCATGTTTATCGAAAAATACTTAAGAAACTCATCAAATCATATTGAAATAGTAAGAATATTGTATTGACATCGGGTTCATAGTTATATTCAAAGTTTCAGAGCTATAGCTTATCTGAAAGTGGTCTGAAATTGTAGCCAAATTCCGTTACTGTGTGCTATATTTAGCACCAGTAGATTCCCTTGATTTAGACAAGATTGTGACCTATTCGCCATACATATTTAATTTTATTTATTAAAAAGTCATCCAATCATAATGAAATAGTAAGAATATTGCATTGCCATCGAGTTCTGAATTTTATTGAAAGTATCAGAGCTATAGCTTATCGGAAAGTGGTCTAAAATTGGATTGTCTAATTCCGCGGACTAACACACAAACAATCAATCAACCGGACAAGAAGTAAAGTTAAGAAAAACGTTGCAGAAAAGGTTCGGGACCACAGCTATAAACCACTTAAGGGACGTTTTTATGATGCCCTTCTTTCATCCCCACCATAACCGATAAGTGTAATGACCACGAAGGCACTTGGGGAGATTTAGGTGACTAGACATCTGAATTAACTCAAAACAAATCTCCACAACATATCAAATACAATTAATAATGCATACTTTTTTTAGTTCAACACTGTAAATAACAGGACAAGACTACATTAAACTCACAAGAAGTACATGTAACATTTGTCTTCTTTGTAGACAGAGAAGAGCCGAGCTGAGTAAATCTGGATCTGAACAGAGAAGTGCCAGAGCAGATGAATTCACGAACGGTTCTAGACTGTAGTATGCAGGGGTACGCGGCGACAGATAATGTTCGTTTAAAAAAATGAAGAGCTTGAAGAAGATCGTCAGTTTGCTGCGAGACTCATTGCTAAACCACGTGACCAGTATGAGACAGGTAATCACATTCAATAATGGAACCAATAATAAATATTCTCAAACTTACGTGTGATGGGTTCCCGTGGACATTATATCGCACCCTTTGGGGTACAGTTGCGAAAAAGTTTAAAAACTGCTGTTCTAGAGAATGCAAGGTATAATACAGCAGCGAATTCGTTATTGATGAGCAGTTATAACAAGTTTAACTAGCCAAATGAGTCAGTTATAATAAGTTTAACTAGCCTAATGACTTAGTCATAACAAGTTAAACTAGCCCAATGAGTCAGTCATAACAAGTTTAACTAGCCTAATGAGTCAATTTATTGAATATAGAATTTAGTTTCGCCTGGACAATTATCTACCTGCAGATTTTAATTATTCATTATAATTATTGTAATTAGATATTATATTATTTAATTAACTTACCCATGTGTCATAGATTCCTTTCCTTGAAACAATATAACAATATATAAAGAAAAATTATGTGGTTCGTAATAGTTAATCATCATAGTGATTTTTTTTAATAAAGCAACAAAAAAAAGAAAAAAAGTAAAGTTCAGATGATATTTTAAACCAGTATTGTCATAATGGCAATTTCAAATGTCTTACTAGAAAATATGCTTACTTTGTAGGCCTAATAAGTATGGAGGAATGTATTAATTAATTAATTTCTTTTAGGGATTGGGGGGGGGGGTAAATCCTGTTTGTCCCCGGGAGGTAGATCGATAGGCTTGACAACATAAAATAAACAATATTATAAAGTTTTGTTATATTTTTTTATTGAGGAAATTATTGCTTACAATGAATGTAATGTTTTTTTTTTGTCCACAAAACGTCTGCCCCATTTCATTTTAAAAACGAGGCCATTTCATATGCGTCCTCTCTTTCATCGAATAAAAAAGGTGGTCAATTTATTATGTACTAATATTAAACGTTTTTCTTCTTCAACATATATTTTTTTTTTAATGTAATAAATTTGCTGATTCATAATAATCTTAATTCAGCTTTCTATAAAAATGTTCAGATTCCACACAGTAAAATAATGCATAGTATTTCCAAAATTTCCCGAAAAATATTTGTGTGCGTGTAGCTTTGGGAATACCCACAAACAAGCTCTTAAGGTGGTGCGGAAGGGAAGAAAAATGCACTATGACTAAATATTTTTTTTTTACATTTTTAAATACTAAAACATACCAATAATAACTGTGAATTAACTGTATTGCAGAAAAAATATTTAGATCACTTAAAATGTATCTTCAGAACGTTACTCATTCAAAATCTTCAATAATTTAAAAACTTAAAAGTCATTTTTTCTCTGAAAAAATATTTGTGACATTTTGCTACACTGTGGCAAGAGAATTTCAAAAACGACATGTCAGATTTTGATGAAACTTCTAATTTATATTTAGAAGAGGTGTATATGGAATGCAAGAGGCTTTTAAAGAAATTGTACCCCTCCCCCCCCCTATTTGGCATTTTTAAAATTTTCAAAATTAGCAAATTTCTGCTAATTTTCATCATACAAAATTTTAAAAATTCATAAAAAATGTATTTATTAAATTTTCAAAAAAAACTACTCTGATATGCCCTATATAATTTTTTCCTGATTATAAAAATGTACATTTTATATGAATCAGTCCATAAATATTTCAGAAATATTTGCCACAAAAAGGTAATAAATTTCAAGATGGCGGCATGCCACACCCACAAAAATCAATATTTTAATTTTGTTTTTTTTTTGCACAAAATTAATATAAACCTATTATATCATTACTGTGATAGAAAATGTCTTCAACTTTAATAATAAAAAGTTTTTGTTTTGACCCGGTACCCCCTTAACGGTTTAGATAAGTTTTTAAGAACGATTCGTATAATTCTTAAAGGTCTACGTACAATTCTGGAAATTTAACCTTTCAGTTTTGTGTTCATCACTACAGCAGCTGTACACACCTAACAGTTACATTGTAGAGTTAGCGGTAGCCAATGTGGACTTGTAAATTTTTATTTCTTTGGGAATAAATTTAACTGGCAAACATATGGAGATTTGTTGTTAACCTAAGAGTAATTTATTCAGATAATCTGTTTATAATAGTTTAAATTGTCTTTAAATAGTGATATATTACGATAATAACACAAAGTCGGATGTGGATTCATCAATACATGTAACCAGAAGATAGATTGCAATACAATTAAATATCAAAAGTACAGGAGAGTGTGAAATCAAGTGAAGCATGGAATACACATTTAGCTTGCTTCATTTCATGACAATTACAGCCCAGTTCTTCAGTCCTGATAGAGGATACATACAGAGCAGGGATGGCATGCAGAATTTTTTATTTTGTATTATTTATAAAGGTATGTGATGCATATCACTGATATATTATAAACTACTTATGGGAGGGTTTTAGAGAACCCTGCATTTGTACGCACGTAGCTGATAGTCAGTGCAGAACCTAGTGATGTGAGAGCCCGGGGCTTGGCCTCTTTGGGGGCTCCTGCATTGACATTCGATACCATGACATTAGATAATGTACTGAATATTTTATGTAAAAAAAATTGTGGGACCCTTCTCAAGCTGGGGCCCGGGGGTACTTTCGAATTCGGACCCCCCTCCACCACCCTAGGTTCGCCTCTGCCGAAGGTGCAATGACACTAAGGCATAATTCGTAGTTGATTTGTATAACACACATGCTTACTCAACTAATTTCAGGTACTTGTTTTTAAGTTGTGTAATATTTGAAACTTAACCATGACCGACATCCTGTACAAACTAAAATGTTACTGACTATTGTGACTATAATATTCTTCACTATTTAAACTTTTCATACAATACATTGTCAAATTAGACAATGATATTCCAATATTTTATTCCAGTAAAATGACAGATACCAAAATTTTATTTTTATGAAACACTTATCCCACTTATCACTCTTTGATCAGATAATTAGTTATTCTAAAACTAATCTAAAGTGAGACACATTGTGGCAGTGAATGATGGGATATGTATCAGAAACAGGGCACATTGTGTCAGTGAATGCTGGGATGTGTGTCTGAAGTGTGAGTCAATGTGTCAGGGAATGTCGGGATGTGTGTCTGAAGTGTGAGTCAATGTGTCAGGGAATGTCGGGATGTGTGTCTGAAGTGTCAGTCAATGTGTCAGGGAATGTCGGGGATGTGTGTCTGAAGTGTGAGTCAATGTGTCAGGGAATGTCGGGATGTGTGTCTGAAGTGTGAGTCAATGTGTCAGGGAATGTCGGGATGTGTGTCTGAAGTGTGTGTCAATGTGTCAGGGAATGTCGGGATGTGTGTCTGAAGTGTGAGTCAATGTGTCAGGGAATGTCGGGATGTGTGTCTGAAGTGTGAGTCAGGTAATGACTGAAGGAAAAAAAACCTTACGTAATAATCAAATGTCTCTATATAAGAAAGTATAATAAATATAGGTCACAACTGTTTCATATTTAATTATTTAAAAATGACAAGTATCAATAACATTGAAATTTTTTTTTACAATCGTTAGATTCAGTGGTGTCACTAGGAGTTGGAGGGGGGATGGGGGCAGCACCGGGTGATACCAATATAGGGGTAACGCAAAAATGAACAATTCAGATTTCATATTAGAAGGAACGGATCATAGTTAGAAACATTAGCAGTTCCACAGAGTTCCACCATGCAGAACAGTAACCTAGGGAACCACCGTGCAGAGCAGTAGCACAGTATGCCACCATGCAGAGCGTCTGGAGCTTAGGTAAATGAATACAGTTCTTGAGATGGTTCAGATGCTTTCAAATATGACTCATTTTTAAAAGAGCAACTAGTGAGAACAAAGAGGACAATCTACATGTACAATGAATAAATCCGTATCTTATTTATAACTCAATATACCTTTACACATTTCCTGGCACATCATTTAAAGAAATCTTATAGGGTTACAAAGGCTGCTAAGTATTGTGTAATTTTGTTCGACAGCACACCTGACATATCACACACTGACCAGATGTTGATCGCTCTCATTTTTCTATGATACGTTACTGGAGTAGAGCTTTTAAAAGAAATACGAAGGCTGAGAAAATATTCGAATGCAGCAGATATTGATCTTGACAACGCCAAAGTGTTGTCAGTATCGGATGTTTTGAAATTCATTGCTGAAGGGCAGGGGGTTCCTAGAATTTATGTCATCTCAGACTGAGCCTGCAACTATTTATTTTTAACATGGTAAAAAAAAACTGAAAGTTGATTTGTTTCTATCATTATTTCTGTATTTGACAATAACCCTAGCCCGATACGTGGTGCTCAATAGTTCTACATTATATGTGACACATGCTCTAACCTCATACGTGGTTGTCAATAGTTCTACATTATATGTGCCACATGTTCTAACCTCATACGTGTTTCTCAGTAGTTCTACATTATATGTGACACATGTGACGTCAATACTAAATAGCGCTACATTATAGGTGACACATGTGACGTTTATTCTATACGTCATGTCTATGTTCCTGTTTTGTCTTCGTGACGTCATTAAATGAATATTGAAAACTTTACAAACTTTTACAGCTGGCGGTCAACCAGAACTGGATTTAAGACATATTGCCCTTGAATTTCGAAAGCCCATTGAGCCCAACTTTATAATCTTTAGTAAGTTACTCTTTTTTAGTATCTCGCCATTAACTTCTGCGTCCAATACCTCAACTTCCCAATCACGGGCTTGACCCAAGGCTACATTCCTTTTATGTACCAATTCTCCATGTGGAAGTTTTTTGCGTTAGGTCAATTCTGTTTTACGACATATACCACGTGACACCGCCACCATCTCCCCCATCACCCTCACTCTCCGCATGTCTTACCCAGCTATTCATTAAACCATGCAAAAAAAAAGTAACATCCAATAACATAACATGTGATATAAAGAAAAAGGTTGCTATTAACAGTCATTTATATTTAAACAGTTAGATAAACAGACAGACAGAAGCATTGATGGATGGATAAAATGTGTTTATGTATAATGTATTCTATCATGTCTTTGGTAAAGCCGTGACTAATAAAACGTACCAATACGACGATAATTTCAGCCAGAGTAATGTCCCTTCGACTGTTAATCAAGTGCTTGCTACTGCTTTTGACCAGGCTTGCGGAGCCGCCAAATTTTTTTTCCGGCACCGGCTCCGACAAATTTGACAGCTCCGGCTCCGGCACGGCTCCGGCTCCCTATTAAGATAGTATCACACGAGACAAATTTTTTTGTAATTGCGCCACGCAAACATGCCGCTGATAAAAAGTTATGCAAATTTTGCCTCGTTCAACCACATAGTCAGGAACTTGAAAAATATACGCATATCGGTTTTAATAAAAACAAACCATTTCAGTGCATCCAGAATCATATCATTATTTTCGACCGAGGTTTCACTAGTCGCCGTTTTCATAAGTAATAAAAAGTTATTTCAATGATCATAGTAAAATGATACATTATTTAAAATATTTTAAAGACTTCAGTATTTATTTTTATTATTTATAAATTCGAATTGACTATTCGGACCCGGGTACCAATAAACTCCGATTTTTATTCGGACCCCGTCCCAATAAAGTCTGATTGTTATTCGGACCCGTGGCAAATATGCACTTAGCTTAGCTATACAAAAACTTTATTATTGTTTTTTGTTTATTTATTTTTTGTATAATTGCTTCAATTGTATGATTTAATCGTTACTCAGTGTCCAGGGTTCCACTAAGCGGACTCTGTATTATTATTTTTTCGGGTTCCGTCTAATAAAAATTAAATATAGCTAAGTGCATATTTGCCACGGTTCCGAATAACAATTGGATTTTATTGGGACCCGGGTCCGAATAGCCACAGCCTTATCAATTTATCTACTCTATGTCAGATATTCTGTTTATAATAAAATTGTTAAATACAGAAAGCGACCATTTTGTCTTTAGTCTATTACAAATTCGCGGTCAAATAATAATACAAAATGACGCGTTCTATTTGTCGTCGTAGAAAAATTTATTTTAAATGATTGATACAATTATTCTATGAAATAAAGCTGTTTTAACTTTATATATACAACAAAATAACATGCCATTAAACAAATTTCGGAGGGTAAAAAAAGATTTAAAAAGAACACAAAACGATTCCCCATTAGCGTGCACGCTATCATTTTTGCTGTTACTGTTGTGGCGTTCGTAAAAATGACAACATTTCAAATTGTAGGAAGCAACAATCAAACAAATTTGGAATTTTAAAGCTAAAAAAAAAATCTGCTGTAAAAAAAAAAATTGGTAGCCGTGGAGCCGCCAGATTTTTTCGGCTCCGACTCCAGCAAAAAGTAGCTGCTTCGGCTCCAGCTTCGGCTCCGCAAGCCTACTTTTGACTGCATGATTTACACCTCTCTATTTTTTTATTTTCAACCAAATGAGGATAAACATTACCTGTAGCCATTTCATTTTTTCACACAAAATAAAATTTAAACAATGAATTGTGGATTTTTTTTTAGTTTTAATAAGAAATTGCGAATGTACCTTTAATTAGATTTCAATTAAAAGATAGATTTTAAAAAAAGCGACATAATTATTTTATGTTAATTTATTAGTGTTATTAGTTGTTTTTTTATGGCTGCTGTACAACAACGCAATGCACATTGTACATGTATATTTATTTCTGTCTGTATAAACAGATCACATAGTGGAATTATCTTTCACTATCTAAAACAAAGATATTGTTAGCTAAACAATGGCAGACAGACAAACAGACGGACAAATTGAAAATAAATAAGTTTACCTTTCACAATGCCTGAATAAAAACATAACTTAAAAGAAGAATTAAACAGTGTTTTAATTGTGACATTAATTATAACTACACAGGGCCGCTTTATCAACTAGGCACAGTAGGCAGTGTGCCTAGGGCCTACAGACTTTTCAAGGGCCTACACGAAATTCAGAACTTAAAGTGAAAACAAGTTCAGAATGCCAGTAAAATTTAATAATGTTTGTATTAAAGTAACTATATATATAACCGTGTGAGATGAGCACCCGAGCAAGTCAAGCTGCACTACCTTAGATCTGTAAATTACAGTATGTTACCTTTTCGGCTCTTTGTCTTAGCAAAGTCACATATGAAGTTCTCAATTGTCATTTCCCTCATAAAATCTTTTTCAATTCAAAAATAATGCCGGGGAGAATAGTCGTGTTTGTCCCATCGTTGACCGAAGATCGTTTTTTTTTATCAATTTAAGATTAATAAAGGAACGTTCCCCTTCAGCACTAGTTCAAAAAATTGAAAGATAGATCCGAAAAGCAATATTTACATTTTGGAAACTTGTCATCAACCAGTTTTATTGTCAGAAAACATCCGTGAGAACAAAAGAAATTCATCAGTAAATGCATCTTCCAGATTTGATGGGTACATCTCAGTTAGTGACATGGCTTTCGAAACTGTTTGATCAGTTGACAGAGATCTGTCCAGAATAAATTTGAACCTTTCATGTAGTGTTGTGTAGGCTGCTCAGTAATAAGTCTATCTATGATAACATAAAAAGACTGAGTACGGAATGTTTCTCTAGGACACATACCTAAAACTGGATCATTATTATCCACCACTTCATGAAATCGGTGTCGCTGTCGTTTGCGTTGTGTGCATTCTTTATAGTCCGTTTGTGGAAGCAGCGTGACGGTAGTGACAATAAATGGAAGCAATGTGACAGTAGTGACAATAAATGGAAGCAGTGTGACAGTTGTGACAATAAATGGTATCAGTGTGACAGTAGTGACAATAAATGGAAGCAGTGTGACAGTAGTGACAATAAATGGAAGCAGTGTGACAGTAGTGACAATAAATGGAAGCAGTGTGGCAGTAGTGACAATAAATGGAAGCAGTGTGACAGTAGTGACAATAAATGGAAGCAGTGTGACGGTAGTGACAATAAATGGAAGCAGTGTGACAGTAGTGACAATAAATGGAAGCAGTGTGGCGGTAGTGACAATAAATGGAGCAGTGTGGCGGTAGTGACAATAAATGGAAGCAGTGTGGCGGTAGTGACAATAAATGGAAGCAGTGTGACAGTAGTGACAATAAATGGAATCAGTGTGACAGTAGTGACAATAAATGGAAGCAATGTGGCGGTAGTGACAATAAATGGACGCAGTGTGGCGGTAGTGACAATAAATGGAATCAGTGTGACAGTAGTGACAATAAATGGACGCAGTGTGACAGTAGTGACAATAAATGGAATCAGTGTTACGGTAGTGACAATAAATGGAAGAAATTGAATGCCCAACTGGCAGACGCTAAAGTCAGAGGTGGGGACAGATGGTCGAGTGGTAAAGCGTTTGACCGTCGACCTAAGGTTCACTATTTCTATCTTCGGTGAGGACCAATGAATCGGGTATGATGGGGATGAAAGAAAAGCACGGCATGAACAGTCCCATTAGTAGTTTATAGGATCTAAGAGTTATCATCTCTTTCTTACATGGACTTCATACACAGTCCCATTAGTAATTTATAGGATCTAAGAGTTATCATCTCTTACTTACATGGACTTCGCACACAGTCCATTTAGTAATTTATAGGATCTAAGAGTTATCATCTCTTACTTACATGGACTTCGCACACAGTCCCTTTAGTAGTTTATAGGATTTAAGAGTTATCATCTCTTACTTACAAGGACTTCGCACACAGTCCCTTTAGTAGTTTATAGGATTTAAGAGTTATGATCTCTTACTTACAAGGACTTCGCACACAGTCCCATTAGTAGTTTATAGGATTTAAGAGTTATCATCTCTTACTTACCTGGACTTCGCACACAGTCCCTTTAGTAGTTTATAGGATTTAAGAGTTATCATCTCTTACTTACAAGGACTTCGCACACATAGGTAGAAATAAAATAAATGAAACCAATTCAATGTTATTTTTTGTTTTTCGGTTAAAGGTTGCGGTAAAAAAAATAAACATGGTATTTGGCTGGTAAACATGGTATTTGGCTGGTAAACATGATATTTAGCTGGTAAACATGGCATATTGAGAAAATATACTACAATGCAAATATTGAGCATAATAAAAAGAACGAAAATAGACCTGACATTTGAAGTTGACCTTACTGCCTAGATGTATTGGGTGGTCAGGTCCCAGTACATCTGATGAAGTCTGGAATTAAATAAATTAAAGATGTCTTGGGTGGTCAGACCCCAGTACATTTAATGAAGTCTTCGATTACATAAAGTAAAATGGCGGATGTTTAGACACATATGATTCTTACTGAAGTATAAATAGACAACGGAAGCGATAACATGTGTCGATATATTTGTCTACCTGTCTGTCTATCTAAATATTTGTCTGTCTGTCTGTCTATATATGAGTCAATCCATCTGTTTACCTATTTATTTATCTATCTGTCTGTCTATTTGTCTGTATGTCTGTCCGTCCATCTATCTATATATATGCATGTCTGTCTGTCCATCTAGCTATCTGTCTGTCTGTCTCTCAACTTGTCAGTTTTTCTATCTATCTGTTTGTCTGTCTGTCTATCTCATACATTTTTAAAATGTCACATAATATTTCCTAGTAAATAAAATCCCCAATATGTGTCATCTAACACTGAGGTTATAAATTACATTCAAATCATTACTTGATATCTGACAAAAAAGTGACACAAGTACAGTTGGGTTGACCAAATCTACAGCTGTGACCATAACGGATCAACAATAAACTGATGATGAGTATTTCACTTACTAAGTACATCACGTGGTAACGCTTTTCATTATTCATGTCAACTTAGAATATATTTGTATAAGATTATCTTTTAATTATACATTTTGAAAACACATAATAAGCATATATATTCAAACACATCTCAAATTAAGAATTGATACATATGAACACAATTATTTTTTTGTTTTCTTTAATATGAATATTTTACCTATACTTCATTAATATAAAATAGAACTAGGAATTACTCAAGGACATTCTACTTATTAACTCACAATATATATTCAAAATAAATATAGCATACATATCAAAGACCCACCTTAATTTTGTATACCATGTAAAAAGTTTATAAATAAACACTAAAACAGATTAACAAGAACTATTGGCTAATTGTTTTAAAACTTGTAAGTTTACCAGACACTTTCACAAACAACTAACTTTTCAATCAAATGTCGGCATAGTTCAAACCTTTTTCTTTATTCCTATTTATTTTCAGCTCACATCTTGCGAAAAATATTGATTCTATTTATATCAAAGATTAGCTTATCACTGTATTTCTTGGTCTACAATTATTCCTTAGAATAATAACTTAAGTGATGTTAAAATCGTTTTAATTTAAAATCGTTCAATCTGTGAATAATTTTTGTTCACCATTAAATTTCTATAAAATGAATAGATTCCTCTATTGCTCCCAATAAAAACTCAATGAATTATATCTGTAGGCTGTAAGCCAGAAGCAGAATAAGTTGTACTTGAGTATTGCAACGACTTTGTTCCTATAGTTTTAAAGATGGGTGGAGTTATTTATAAATATTTTTTCTAGCTTTAAATCTTGAAATTTGTAAAATGTATAATATTGTTTGATTCATCTCTGATCCTCACAATTTTGATTTTTCACAATTTCTTACATCCTGTCTTACTCATAGAATACAAATATCAATTCTGGGAATAGATAAATTCCTAATTAAATTTTCCCTTCAATTTACATTAAAAGATGAATGGATTGGAAGCTAAATCTCTATCATGTAGGTGTTTTTTTTTTCCAAAGGCGGCATATATAAATACTAGTTGCAAGTACCCGACTTTGCCCGGGTTTAAAATAAGGTTTTCTGTTTACCTTCTGTTTTCTCCCTACCCCCTCTCTCCTTTCCTCTCTCTCTCCCTCCCTCCCTCTCCCTCCCTTTCCCTCCCTTTCCCTCCCTCCCTTTCTCCCTCCCTCCTTCTCCCTCCCTCTCCCTCCCTCTCTCTCCCATTTCTCTCCCGAGGATGCTGGGTAATATCTGTTGAAACAAATAATATTTTGTTGGTATATATACAGTGGCGTAACCAGCAAAAAATGCTGGGGGTGGGGGGGCTCACATATAGAAAAAAGACAGTGTGACATTCTTTTTAGTAACTTTATATAGTAAAATATGTATTGATGATTTGGTCTGGGGGGGGGGGCGGCTCAAGCAACCCCCCTGCCCCACCCCTGGTTGCGCTACTGTATATAAATATATATATAAACACTTTTATCTCTTAAAGACTGGATCTTATTTTTGTAGGCCTTGTCTGTTTTTTAAAGTTCCTTATTTTTACTCACTTTGCTGTTGTCAGTATCACGTAAGCTGCTTTTACTATTCACACGTCTAAATATTTATTGTGAACAACTTGTTACAATATAATCGTATTTAAGCTATTATTATGTTGTGGTAAGATAATTTACTGGAGTTGTACAACAAGGTCTTCCATTCGGTCAACACGATCTCGCCTAGATAATGTAACCTTGAAATGTATTGTGTAAATAAATGTTAATGAATTGTTTCTGATGGGTTGAAAATAGCAAACACATTAGTGCTTTGTAAAATATGCCTATGATAATAAAGTTATAAATATAACAAACATTAAACATGCATCAAATACAAACAACAACATTTAACTAAGTATTTGAATTTGATGTTGCATGTGGAATTTCAAATAAGATAACACACTATAATTTTTAGAAGTCACGTGATTTCTTTATTTTTTTTTTGTTTGGGGGGGGGGGGTATTTTGTAAATTTAGATGTAAATGAACAGTGTCCAGGAGTTCAACAAAACGTCCTTACAACTAGATTCATCCTAGGTAGCAAAACTGCTTTTGCATTTACTAGCAAATATTGTTACAGAGAAAATTCGTATAATGATGATGCGTCTATGCGTATGTTTTAAAACAATATACAGTCTATAAAAACAACACCAATAATGGTCGAACAGTCACAAACTCTGTTTGAAATAGTCACATGATCCTTTCTTAAAATAGTTATAAGACAATTAACATGTTAATTAACTTATGTCTGAAAAGAAAAGATATATTACTAATTTATTTAGTAGATCAAACCATAAATGTAAACAAATTATTCGAACAGTCTTACACAACATTGAGATAGACAGACATAACAAGAGAATAAAAAACACCCACCACAGAGGATATAGAGGGAACCGTTGATGACTTTCTTGATGACACAGGATTGACTAGGGTGGTTAAAAAAAAAATTCTTTTGCAATTTGATATTGCATTGTTGATAATTTTTTTTTTATATTCCTATACTTTCATGCCAAATTTTATTGAAATTGAGTTGCACTTAGAGGTCGCTCATCGAGACTGAAGTTTATAATATATTCTTTAATGACATAAATGCTTATAATATAAACATTAAATTAATAATTATCTAAAAATCAACATTAAACATTAATTACAGCGAATTAGACATGTTGAAATGTTAAATAACATAAAATACAATGGTATGCAACAGTTAATGCTTGTTTATTCATGTATACATTGTATCATAAACATACACAATGCGCTATACTAATGAACATCAGTTCAATGCTTTTAAAATAACTTCAGTATACTTTTCTTTAACTTTGGCACTCTCTTTCTGTGATCTTCTATAACTTGCAGCAATATCTGCATTTCAGATTCCGTTTTAATGATTGACTTATTAAATGATGACATCAGTGCAACTGACAACTTGGCTACATCACTGACACCTTAAAAAAATCAACAATACAATGAGATTCAGCAAATGACGGCAATAGATCCCAGGATACTGGGTCAACTTCATGGAAGCTGGTACCAATACCGACTGAACGCATTGCAGATATGATGAGGTACCTACAAAGTGATACAGTTAGCGCAATTCTTCTATTTAAGCACTCGATCCGCCCAGTCATCGCCAGTCTTCAGCATCACTTCAGAAACTTTTTCAGAAAACAACACAAGAAAAAGCAACTCAGGACTAATATAACAAAGATGGTTTTCAAATTTCATTTTCGCAGCATCAGATACCGTTTGGTATATGACAGAATTTCGTGAGATCTGCTTGAATAACAATAGATCCTTAAACGGAGCATCACGACTCAGAGGACGTGAGATTCAAGCTTTGACGTAAATGTGAGTCGCAAACAAGCAGAATTATTGCAAAATCTTTACCTCTGAATGTGTGAGCTAGACCTGATTTCTAAACAAGTAGATCTTGAAGCAGTATATCACTTTCGCCATCCAGCGCGCCATATGGTAAATGCCTGGCGCATAAAAGTGGTACTGTTGGTTGCTTACACTGACGTCTAATATCAACAAGCATGTTTTGATCATCCCTTTGTAAACTTCACGTGGTATGTAACTTGAGGCACTTGACAGTCTTGTAGGAATGACACAACACTGTGTTTGTGTTCCACTATAAACGGATAATCTAGTCACGAATCCTCTAGTGGACTATACAGCTGCTGATCAATTTTAGGCCAAAAGCGTTTGAAATGTTTGAACAGTGGAATGTTAGGGCTGTTGGTGGAGCAATAGAGAAAAAACAACTCCAATGATCAGTTCCTGCACATGATGTCGGCAGGCATAATGTAACAGCTCCTCTTGCAAAAAGTCCCCTTAGTAATACCTGTGTTGACGGATATTGTGTCAAAACACATACCAATAATCTCATCAGATACCTCACAAAGTCTTAACAACTGTATTGATGCATTGGCTTGTGCCTTACCAGCACGGTTGGTATTTTAGCTAAACCTAAATTCTTCTCAACTTCTTTCCAAGTTAAAACTACAGCTAATCTGTCTACGTGTGACTGCAGCTCTGGATAATCTGTAGTTTCCTCCATTATCTTTCCGTCCTAGTGAATGACCAAAGGGCATTTACTTCTAAATTGAAATTCTGATTTAAAATTACTTGTCTGGCATCGAACCCTCTGACAGAAGCTTCTTGTAGTAAACATGAATCTTAATTTCAAAATCAACGTCATCTTTACCTTTATCCTCACTTTCGCATTTGTTTGTAGACCAAGTAGTAACAGCAGCCTTCAGATGTCTTCTTTCGTCTTCAACTACTCTTTGATTCTCTTAGACTGCTTTTCTTTATAAAAATCGTTAACAGTTACCTTAATGCTTTCGAATATAGTCTTCTTCAGTACCTTGTAATTTTAGAAAACCATCTTCATAGCGAGACCCAAGGTCAGGAAGACATTACTATGCAGACACAAATCCGTTTGACAATAAACACAACTTCAGTTATACGTCTTGTCAATTCAATTTGTGAATTAACACTTGATGTGGATACCATATCAATTCAATAATATGTAGTTAGTCAAAAACTACTTTATTATCCAGAAAACTTGAATAATAAAATTAGATATAATCTAAAAATCAAATATCACTGTATATTTTTAATTTTACAATGAACTAAAATTGCACTAGGCATATAGCAAAAGTGAGCAAGCGACACATCAGAACTGCCGCATTATCTCATACAGTGAAACTTAGGGACGCTTGAGCAACCTCTAAAAGTGGTTATTATTTCAAAAAGTTTAGTTTTTCTTTATTTGCACGCCAAAAGGAAAAAAAAATGAACCACAATGCATTAGAATCGGAGAAAATTTTTTTTTTACCATGCAAGGATGAATCACCCTAACTATTGACGTTTGAGTCTGATTCTGACAAGACGGAACCGATGAGAGAAAATCAAGACGCACTATTTACCGATGAGTATATATATATATATACATATATATATATATATATATATATATATATATATATACAGAGAGAGAGAGAGAGAGAGAGAGAGAGATATTAACCAATGTATTATACATTCAATATATTATACAGCCAATATATTTTACAGTAAATGTAATATTCAGTCAATGTGTTATACTTTAAAAAATAAGTATCACATCATATGTAGTTGGCTTGATATAACAGACAGATAAGTGTCACATCATATGTAAGTGACTGGACATAACAGACAGATAAGTGTCACATCATATGCAAGTAACTGGACATAACAAACAGATAAGTGTAACATCGTATGTAAATGACATAACAGACAGATAAGTGGTACATCATATATAGGTGACTGGATATAACAGACAGATAAGTGTCACATCATATGTTGGTACGTAGTTGGATCGGTTACACATGAACTAGATAAAAACAAAGCTAAGATATATGTAAAAAAAAACTTCATTATAGAGACACACCATTTTGAATTTATCAAGATGAAATAATAAAGTGTTTTTAAAAGTTCTACATGATTTATACATCATAAAAAGCTTCATTAAAAACGGTTTAATATATTTTTTTTAATTTTGATTTAGTACCTCAATCTGCTGAATTGAAGTTGGCGGTTGCTTCTTTTACCCGCCAGCCAAGAAAGTTCAGTCCAGAGCGGACCAATATCTTGTGCCACACACAGACTTGGAAAAATAGAGAAAACATTTATCTTCTACCTTCAATTGATGTGGCAGGTGATTAATTAAACGGTGAACTAAATACTGGACGCTATTAAGAATATAATTTATTAGCCACTTGGACAGAAGTTGTAATAGAAATAAATATTGTATCCATAGAATCAATTGACATTTATTACTATTATCATTATGTTCATGTTGTCAAAAGTTTGTCAAAATAAAATCAACAAATAAATTAGCTCCTAACGGGACAATATACTCATTTTGTTCTGTATTTAAACATTTTTTGCCCAAACAGTAAAAAAAGAAAAATATGCAACGGAAATAAACTATTTCTATATCTAGAGTCAACAACATAAAATCGTTAAAATTTTCAGCTATGGAAAATTATTCAAATATTTACTGATCACAAACTTTATGCTTTATGTTTCCAACTCACAGCTACTAATTAAAATAATTTTAAGTTGTATTTTTCTCGTTCTGCCTTTGTAATCATCACTTCTGGTTGGTATTTCAAAAAAAGATATTTATTATTGTTTTTGTTTTATTTATTTTACCAGACTTTTATGGTTTTACTAATAAAAATGTGATTTTTTTAGTCAAAGGAGACAACTGTAACCTAACTATGACAAGTAAATATTTTATTGATTATTTCCCTTCTATTTGCAAATTTTTTTTGTTTTTTTTTTGTCTAATATGATTTTTTCTTTTAAGTGAGGCAAAATTCAAACACATTTTATATAATGTTCAACTCAATGCAGTGGCGTACCTAGTGGGTGGGTGCGGTCCGCACCGGGCGGCACTTTTTATTACTTTTTTTTGGGGGGGGGGGCGGCAAAAATGTATAGATTAAATTGAAATACCTAAATGAGGGCGGCAAAATCGTCTTCCGCCCTGGGCGGCCGATACCCACGCTACGCCGCTGACTCAATGTATGTTGATTTATTAATTAAATATTGTTTATTATTATTTAACTGACCAATGTTAAGTTTTACAATATATAAGTAGTAAAGTTCCCTTCTTAGCCCTAACGGACCTTCGGGGCAGATGAAGTGTAGAATTCATCTGTTTCTATAACCTCGGCATACGAAGGGATTGTGTGGTTAGCACAACGCCCAGTCGCCTTTACTTCCCCAACTTAAAGTCAGGTACCCATTTAAAGCTGGGTGGACTTGTGGGACGACTTTGCACCAAATTTCACCTGGAAAAATTTCCATGGGCCTCACCACCGGGGATCGAACCCAGGACTCTCAGGTCGACAGTCGAGTATCTACTCCACTCGACCATCCGTCCCACTTTTCAATATATAGGCCTACCATAATTCAGTCGATTGTTTACCTATTTTCGATATTTAATTGTTTATGAAAATAATTTTATTTCTTGTATTCATGACGTCACAATTATTTACTGCAAATACTTAGTAATTAATTTAATAAACAAATCAACAAAAACATGACGTGACAGAAATAAACAAAGATAAACAATAATATTGGTTAATTGAAAGTTTTATTGAAAATATTTGAGTCCAGACACATTAATGTACAGGAGATAAACAACATTAGAATAAATAAATATATTGATGACAATAATAAACAACATTAGAATAAATAAATATATTGATGACAATAATAAACAACATTAGAATAAATAAATATATTGATGACAATAATAAACAACATTAGAATAAATAAATATATTGATGACAATAATAAACAACATTAGAATAAATAAATATATTGATGACAATAATACTTAAACAACAAATGTTTATGTTGATGACATAATATAATAGAATGACATACAAATAAAATACAACACCGCCATATTGTTTGTTTACAAACAACTCACCTCCAGACACCACCAGTCCCGCTGTAATTAAGTTTAGAATTTAAACTTCCACTGTGGACAAGTTGAAACAACCCACCACCACCATCATACCCCACACAATGAACTTTGGCTCCACTACTACCTGGACATGTACATGTTGTGTAGGTAAATTTATTTAATCCACCCACCTTGTATTTGTCCACCCAGTGACCAACACTGACCTGTTTACTACATCCATGAGGATGTGACACTATAAAGTTCAACTTGTCCTCATCTCGATATTCTTTATATTTGTAGTTGACTTTAGTCCAGAAAAAAAAATAAGGTCTCCACAACTTGTTCAGTTTATCTGCCAGATTTTTGTCATATGTCACACATTTCAACCTACACAAGTCTCTCTCAATGTCTACATCAACAACACTGACCTGATCAACAATGACCACTGGACTGTCTTCTCTATCATAAAACAATCTCAAGGACGTGTGGCTGGCCTCAATGTCATCAAACACCACATGTGTGGCTGTGTCCACATCAAACTCCCACCACACGTGTTTGGCTGTGTCTGAATATTTATATTGTTTACACCAACATATTGTGTAGTTCTTACAATGTTCACCTCCATATTGTTTATATCGATCTGTAAACTTGCCCACCCAGCCACTCACCATCCCACTTCCTGTTCTCAAGTTTGTTTTGTCTCTCATGTTGTAAAATGGATATGGAACTTTTGTGTCTGGCCAAAACTCTGGTCTGTCTTTACTGATAATTGTAACACCAACTCTTACTGTCAGATCAGCTGTAACTTTGATGAGTTCATACAAATCATTGTCTTGATGACGTTCAGTTAGATGATCTAAGGTGAGTGTATTAACAGGTATAAACTGTCTATGACTTGGATTCTTCTGACAGCCAATAAGATGTTTGTGTAGATCAGCTTCTCCACCTTCTGACACCTGAGTTTCATGATCACCTGGAACAGACAAGTAAATTTACTATTTTAAAATAGATGTTATTTCAACATGCTAGTCATTGCGAAACATTAAAATGTCAAAGATATCAAGTCCACATATTATGTCGGTTATATTACCACAATGCCAACAACATTAATAAATTGTGTTTGATTTTACCATAAAGTTGTTTGTCCATTGTTTGAGTTTCACTATCCACCAATTGACTTTGTTTCATTTTACCATAAAGTTTATTTCCCATTGTGTGAGTTTCATTATCCACCATTTGCATTTAGACCTCAGCTGTAATACAACTTTAAATCTGAAATAAACAAATCAATAATTCATAAAAATAATATTACAATTTACAACTGAAAATATTCCAGCTCAGGCTAGTTAACTTAATTAATAAGATCTTAATATAAAGTTAAATTACATATTTGAATAAAAACTCCTTCGAACAATGTTCAAATCAATACACAATTCCTGTAATAAAAACACTTACCATTAAATTGATTTCAGTAATTCAATTTTTCTGACATCTGAGTTTTTTGTTGACCACCTGACGATGTATACAATTTAACATAAAATGTTTCAAAAGTTTTAACTTAAAAGAAATCAGAATATACAATTTAGATATTATGTTTTGTATTACACCAATGACACATAGTTGTTAACAAATATATTTTACCTCAAATTGTATCTTTACGTTGTGTCAGTTACACTGTATTCCAAGAGACTAGGAAACTCTGCTAAAAAAGCAGAATACATCAATATCAGGTGTTATGCCAAATTGTATTCATCTTTACAAAATTTGTTTTTATCATCTGTATATTTTTTATCATTTTCACTTACATTGAGGAAATACAATAATTTAAGACAAACAGAATAAAACTATTTAAAACATTTTTTTATCATTTATAGCCTTTTAAAAAAATAAAGATCAACTATTTTATGAATTGAAATAAGTTTTCTACAACTATATTAAGCTAAAAGTGTTTTCCTTTTAAACTATTAAATTTTAAACAAAGTAAAAAATACATACTATGGACATTCTTTAAAAATTCAGCTCATTTACTTTATGAATATTTATTCATTATTAATTGCTATTATGTCTCTTATTCCTCTCAGGTCATGTTAATTAAAATAACATCTTCATTCAAAACATTCTTTTTGTTTAGCCATGTTAGCTGCATGATAGATATTAAAACTGCTACTATAAAACTGCTCGTGAATATATTTTATATCTTTTATGTTTATCAAGTAAAAAAAAATATTCTATTTTATTTAAGTGAAGCATTGTTATACATTCAAAAATTAAAAATATAAAATATTCTTATATCCTCACTACAGCTTAATGAATATAATTATAAAAGCATTTCAAAATCTTGATTAATTCTATAAAGAAGTTATTGCTTTATTTTAATGTTTTGATTTACAATAAAAAAATTTTCAAATTTGAAAAATAAAATGTTTAAGGGAAATAATTAATACAAAAATGGTTAAAAGCTATAAATTAACACTAGTTTATATAACCGCATTTAATGTAAACAGAGTTTCCTCTGTAATAGACATTTATGACACACATATATTAGATATTTAATAGACCAGTGATTCTAAAAATAACAGTTACGACCCACTGGAAAATTGCAAACAATCTTACAATGGGTATCGACAAAATTTTAATTCATCATAAAATGATTCAGTGAGTAAAAAAGTATTTTGTCCTTTACTCACCCATTATGGAGACAAACTACCTTTTTAAATGTTTCTCTGTGTTTAAAATGTATAGTAACAGGTATGTATATTTACACTTAATAATATTTTTTTATATTATCCTTGTTATAAAAAAAAATGTTTAAATATTTAAAGATTGGGAATAGACAGAACTAGCACACTCTAATTAAAAAAATATATTATAAAAAAATGTCTATGTACAATAATGTGAAAAGTAATTTAGCAAAATAGCTAATATTTTTAAAAAAGTTATATAATATACAAATATTGTAACTTTTTAACAATAAACAATTGAAAATCAATAAATTATAAAATTAAAAATTGAACAAAATTTGATAATAAATTAAATCTAATTCTTCTGCTTTCAACAAAAAAAAACTACAACTCAAGAGATAAAAATCTTATGACTTATTATCTTAGATTATTTTTAAATATGATTTAGTTTGCACCTTATAACTTTGAGCTGTTTTGTTTTTTGTCAAGCATTTTTTAATTGTTTTTTGCAACATTTGTAGCATAAGTAAAATTTTCAAAATTATTAAATAAATCAGCTAGTGATTTTTTAATACACGTGCAAATACAGATCAAGAATCATTTTATAGTAATTAATAGTTTATGACCTAAATTTGGTTATTAAATTGCTATAATTACTCTTTTTTATAACGCACTGGCTCCGGATACGTCAAAGACGTACGACGAATTTTTTTTTTCGGGATACGTCAACAGAATGAACTCTTATGATTTAAAGTTATTTTCTTTTCGCGAGAAATGCAGTTTATAGATATGGGAATCTCCTATTTTAGGGGCAGACATTTTTTTGATAATATTATTGATACTTTACCTTAATAAACATTCCCAAACCATAGTATTAATGATTTTACATCAATATTATCCATTTTAGACACAGTTTTGTTCATTTTTATTACTTTATCGCAAAAAAATTGCAACTTAACACTTTTCTTTACGATTTTCTTTCGTTCCGTATATCTTCTGTTTAACAATTTAAAAAAAAAAACACAACCGAATTCCAGTAATGTTGCTGCCAATTTAGCATTTTACAATGAAGAAACTAATGGGGCATACTTAACAAAGGATTATATAGGAAAAACTGTACCATGAGAAGCAGTAATGCCTGACTCACATAGGGCATGAAGAAAATGATTAAACACATTTTATGTTAGTAGGATAAACGCCCTTGTTGTCCCAACGGGCCATTTATTTTTTATCACTATATCTTAGTTGTAGAATGGGGCCCTGAAAAAGACATAATTAATATAGCTTATAGAGTAAAAAACGGTACCCTTACTAACACTGATGCTTAGCCCTCAAAAGGCATGACCAAAATTATTCAAACCAAATTTATGTTAGGGGGATAGCTACTCTTGGGGCCCCTAGGGTCGTTTATCTTGTACCGCTACGTTTAAGTTGTAGGATGGGGGCCCTGCAAATGGCATACTTATTAATATAGCTTATATAGCAAAAAACGGTACCCTTACAAACACTGATGCTTAGCCCTCATGAGGAAATGTGAACAACACATTGAAAAGATATGCATTTAATGCTATTTTGACATAAAACTAATTTAAGCGTTTCAGAAAATGTGTGAAAATTTATTTAATTCATTTGATACTAAACTTTGCTTTCAGTTCATATTGTACCAGCGTGAAATGTTCATTGAATGGTTTTAAAACAAATCGCCGAGAACACTTTCAAAATAAATAACGTTGTTGACGTCATAAAACTTTCTGACACCCTACCCCCCTCCATGTCAACAACTGACAAAATATTTTTAGACGTAATAAAATCTCTATTTAAAAAAAATTATGTTAATGTAAATTTAATAAGTTTTTTTATATATAAAGATATAAATTGGTCTCTTTTCAAGGTAACATTACTTCATTTTGGACTGCAAAATTGACCTCTAGTCATAACGCTAATTCCCTATGGTATTTAATCAACATCTTCTGTAATATCTGAAGTCTAATATATATTAATGAGTGTAATTAGTACACAGACACTGCTATAACTAATATAGTAATAAGTGTAATTAGTACACAGACACTGCTATAACTAATATAGCAATAAGTGTAATTAGTACACAGACACTGCTATAACTAATGTAGTAATAAGTGTAATTAGTACACAGACACTGCTATAACTAATATAGTAAAGAGTGTAATTAGTACATGGAGAATATTCTCCGCGTAAAATATTCAATGTAGATTAAACCGGATTATTTTTGGAAAGAAGAGTCAATTGTCACTGTACATAAACCTTTTAAAAACCGGTTTACATTACTTCTTGGTGGAAACTAAGGTGGCGATTTTTAAAATTGAAACCAATGTTAGTTTATCAAGTAGAACGCAGTCATGTCAAACTAAAAATTGTAAAAAAAAAAAATCTACAAGAGATAAACTAATCAAATTTTCAGGGAATCTGCTGTAATGATTATACCATCATAGAAACTATAATATATTGTAATATAATAAAAATAACTTATATTTTAAAGGTATGGACTTTAATGAAAACAAATCATGTAAAAAAAAGTTAGGGTAAAGCTGCAAAGATATCTACTAAGTTTTAAGTTCAATTCTTATGATTTTTTTAATTTATCTATAAAACTGGTATCATTATCGCTGGTAGTAAACGAATTAAAAAATATAAAAAAAATTTTTTTAGGCAACAATCCAAAAAATTGGTATTTTACAATAGTAATTTGTACATTTTAGATGTATGTAAATTTGTCAAATATTAAGATAATTTAACTATTTTACTACCGGCTATAGGCATACATATAACAAAGCTTTGCAGAAAATTTCATGCAAATTGGTTATTATTTACATAAGTTATGACTGCAGAAGTGGCATGAATATCAAAAAACGAAAAAGAAATTTTAGTATAAAAGAAATGGTCTGTACTTTAGTGCCCTTAGACGATTTGAAAATTCGTAAAAAAACTAATTAAGTTATGAATAATATATTGCAACAGAATTGTGCAGAAATGAATGGTCTTTAACTTGATACCAATGTTATATCAAAAATCGAAAAATCCTTTTTTTTGTATTTCTCGGTGTATCTACCCCCTTTAAAAGGAAAAGACAAAGAATTGCTTCCTGTCATTTGGCAATCAAATAAAAAAGTCTGGGTTACTATGTTAATGTTTAGAAATCGGTTTACTCTTCATTTGGTGCCGGCAGTTACGAAATATTGTAAGGATAACAATTTTTCTTTTAAAGCATTACTTATTTTAGACAATGCTCCAGGGCACCAAAAGTATCTGCAAAATTTATACCAGGAAATAAATGTTGTGTTTCTTCCTCCCAATACTACCTGCCTCATTCAACCCGTGGACCAACCAGTGATAGCTACGTTTAAACGATATTATATGAGGACAATAATGAATCAGGCCATTAAGGCAACTGACAGGGAAGATGGGCCTACATTAAGAGATTTTTGGAAGAACTAAATATATGGAACGCAGTAAATAACTTTGGAAACTCGTGGGCTGAAATAAAAGAATCAACAATGAAAGGTTCTTGGAAACAATTATGTCTACAAATGATGAGTGATTTTGTGAATCCTGAAGAAACCCCAGAGACAATCATTGATTAAATAGTTAGCCTAATGAATGAACTTAACTTGGATATCACTAATAAAGATGTTAATGAGTTGATTGAATCTCATTCAGTACCTCTGTCAAATGAATACTTAATCGAGCCACAATAATTTTGGTGAAATACATAATGAAAGTGAGGAAGAAGAAGCTGATAAAACCAACAAGATTTTGAAAATCAAAAATTTGAACGAAGCCTTCATGCACCTTGAGGAATATACAGCTATAATGGAAGAATGTGACGACAATGGTTAACGCGTATCTCAGGTAAGTAGGGCGATTGAGAAAGATATAGCATGCTATAAAACTCTGTACCAAGAAAAAAAGTAAAAGGGTTGTATTCAATTAACCATTGATATGTTTATAAAGAAAACACCTGAAAGTACTTAAATACGCATCCATAAATTAAGTATGTTTATGTAAAAAAAAATATTTCAAATAATACGTTCCTATTATCGCTAAAAAAAATATTTTAAAATAAAATTTTTGAACTTTTTTTCCCACTCTACTTTTGAACATTCAACATTCGCACACATTTTCAGGAACCAATTGTGTGTGAAAGTCGAGGGCCGCCTGCATAGGTAAACTAACTAAAGTCAGTTATAGCACTTTTTAATAATTAGTTTAGTAGTCTGATTAATTATGATTGATATTTTTCTTTGACCCTAATAATAGTGTAACTACGGACAGTAGTCTGTTGTACACAGTTGTTAGCTTCAAGTCTATATAGTGGTTGTTTATATAATTCAGTCAGTTTGATCATTATTACTTCATCTCAAACCTGAAAATTTATTTTAATTACTTATTTCATTTTTTAAAAATTTAACATGCAATTTGCAATAATTAAAAATAATTAGATAAAACTGAAGATAACTACATTAAGTTAATGAAATACTGGTTTAAAATATCACATATCGATCTTTAAATAACAATAGCGATAGTAGACAATGAACACTTTTATTCTTAAATAATTTAATGAAATTGTGGTAGCTGTTTGTTTCAGTTTCTTTTTAAATTTGCTATCGCACTGTGTATTAACCGAACACAAACTGTCTTTTTTACATTAAACTACTAAAGTAATCAACATAATATTTAAAAAAAAAAGATATTTAGTATTTAAAATGCTGTCTTAATAAAGCTTTAGAAATCCTTTTAATCTATGTTTTTAATATAAAATTAGATTTTCTAGAAAATAAGTTAAAGACCGTAATTAATTTTGTTGTAATACTTTTTATTCATGTTAAATTATCCTGGCTACATTTCAGATTTGCAATAAGCAGACAGATAGCTTATTAATATTTATTATTTATTATTTTTAAAGAATTTTTCGGCTTTAAATTTTTTTTTAGTTTTTATAGTGATTGTAATAAATAAACCCAGCATGTATTCAGCTCTAGTTATTTTTAAGCTGCTTTAAGCCTTAATTTTACCGTAACTTGTGGGAAAAAAAAAACTATCAACGCCATTCTTATCGACATCATTATTTTAAGTGTTATTACTTGTAGTTGTATCAAGTATTTATCAATATCATTACTTTAAGTGTTATTACTTGTAGTTGTATCTAGTATCTATCAATATCATTACTTTCAGTGTTATTACTTGTAGTCGTATCTAGTATCTATCAATATCATTACTTTCAGTGTTATTACTTGTAGTCGTATCTAGTATCTATCAATATCATTACTTTAAGTGTGATTACTTTTAGTTGTATCTAGTATCTATCAATATCTTAAAAAGTTTTTAGATTATAAAAATTAATCTTATATAATAAATAAAATTTATTTTTTTTCATAAAATTTAAAGTAAGTAATGGCAATCGTATGACTGGAAGTATGAACATTTCACTAGCATTATTTTTTTTCCCGAGTCACAGTACATCTCATCATGCTGGAATAAAAAATTTAAAACTTGAAATATACTTAAAATAATTTAATTTATATTTAAGGTGCAATATGATTTATATTTTCTAAGCTTTAAATAAAATTAGATTTGTTTTCATTTATATTTACAATTTGCTGTACTTTCCCCCAGTTCTGGTTAAGGTTGATTTTGATTTACTTTTTATTTTTCAAATTTTGTTCAATTTAATTTCTTTTAATTTTATTTAAATCGTAAATTTGTTTATTTTGGTGTTAAAAATCTGTACAAGTATTTAAATATTTCATTACCTTTTTTTAAATTACTTGAATTTTTGTCCGCTTTAAAAAAATAATATTTTATTTTTATTTAACTTCAAAAAAAAAATGCAACAAGGAAATATTATTTTATTTATTTATATGTACATAAAGATTCTATATGTCCAGTGTAACACTTTAAGAAGTAGCTTGTCTCAATAATGGGTTAGTAGGAGATTTACGCCCCACACTGCATCACCCTGATAAAGAGTGGGAAAGCAGCTGAACCAGATGACATCCCAGCAGAGGCACTAAAGGCAGACCTCAATACGACAGTGGAGATGTTGTACCAACTCTTTGAAAGGATATGAGAGGAAGAAGACGTACCAACAAACTGGAAGGAAGGATATCTCATCAAGCTTCCTACAAAAGGGGACCTTAGCGACTGCAACAACTACAGGGGCATCACATTGCTATCAGGCCAGGCAAAGTCTTCAACCGAGTCCTTTTGGAGAGGATAAAAGACACAGTTGACCCACAGCTGAGAGACGAACAGGCAGGTTTCCGTCAAAACAGGTCATGCACAGACCAGATTGCAACGCTCCGCATCATAGTTGAACAGTGCCTGGAGTGGAACTCGCGCTATACATCAACTTTATTGACTTTGAGAAAGCGTTCGACAGTGTAAATCAAGAAACCCTCCGGAAACTCCTTCGACATTATGGTGTCCCCGTAAAAATAGTTAAACTGATTGAGAAATCATATGAGGGTATGTCCTGCAGAGTTATCCATGGATGGCAGCTAACAGACAGCTTCCAGGTACGAACAGGAGTAAACAAAGGATGCCTGCTTTCCCCATTCCTTTTCCTACTGGCTATAGACTGGATTATGAAGAAATCTACCAGGGAAAGAAGAAATGGAATCCAATGGACTTTGCTAAAACAGCTGGACTACCTGGATTTTGCAGATGACCTTGCTCTACTTACACACAGCTATCAACAGATGCAAGAGAAAACAAATCTATTGAATGCCACTGCAAAGGAGGTCGGCCTTTGCATACACACAGCTAAAACCAAGATCCTGAAAATTAACTCCACCAGCACGAATGCAGTCACCCTAAACGGAAGTAAACTGGAGGAAGAGGACTCCTTTACTTATCTGGGTAGCATCGTAGATCAGCAGGGTAGAACAGATGCGGATGTCAAAGCAGGGAGCGGAAAAGCAAGAGCCGCCTTTATACAGCTCAAGAACATCTGGAATTCTAAAGAGCTGTCTCTGAACACCAAAATTCGCCTGTTCAATACCAATGTAAAGTCATGCCTATTATATGAAGCTGAGACCTGGAGGATTAAGAAGACCACCACTAAGAGATTCCTGACCTTTATCAACGGCTGCCTTAGGAAAGGTCTTCAAATACGATGGCCTGACACCATCACCAATGCCAGTTTTTTTTTTATAACGAACCGGCCAGGCTTCAATGGAAGAAGAGATCAGGAAGAGGAGATGTAGATAGACAGGCCACTCATTACGAAAGTAACATCACGAGGCAAGGCATTCAGATGGAATCCTCAAGAGGTTGGAAAAAATAAATTACTAAACAAAAAATTGACTTTTTTTATGGTAAGTGTTCTTATTTCAGGAATTGTGTCTTGATCTCTACATTGTTGGAAGAAGAAGTTTTCATTGAAATATTTAATTTAACTTTATATTAAGTTCTTTTTATTTAAATTAACTAGCCTGAGTTGAGATATTTTCAGTTGTAAACTATAATATTATTTATATGAATCATTGATTTGTTTATTTCAGATTTAAAATTGTATTACAGCTGAGAGTCTAAAGTCAAATGGTGGACAGTGAAACTCACACAATGGACAAACAACTTTATGGTAAAATCAAACACAATTTATTAATATTGTTTACATTGTGATACTATAACAGACATAATATGTGGACTTGATATCTTTGATATTGTAATGTTTAGCTTGTTGAAATATTTTATATTTTACAATTGTTAGTTGATTTGTCTGTTCCAGGTGATCATGAAACTCAGGTGTCAGAAGGCGGAGAAGCTGATCTACACAAATATCTTACTGGCTGTGAGAAGAATCCAGGTCATACATATTTTATACCGTTTGATATATTCACATTAAACCATCTACCTGAAGGTCATCGTAACAATGATTTTTATGAACTGATCAAAGTTATAGCTGACCTGACAGTCAGAGTCAATGTTAAAATGACCAGTCCACACAGACCAGAGTTTTGGCCAAAGACAAAAGTTTCATATCCATTTTACAACCAGGGAAACAAAACAAACTTGAGATATGGAAGTGGGATGGTGGGTAGCAACTTGGACAAGTTTAAATATGGAGGTAGACGTCAATATGGGAAAAAACAAAGGAGTAACTACACAACATGTTGGTGTAAGAAATGTAAACTTTCAGACACAGCCAGTCACGTGTGGTGGGAATTTAATATGTACACAGCCACACATGTGGTGTTTGATGACATTGAGGTCAACCACACGTCCTTGAGATTGTTTTATGATAGAGAAGACAGTCCAGTGGTCAGTGTTGATCAGGTCAGTTCTCGTTATATAGAAATTGAGAAAGACATATGTAGGTTGAGATGTGTGACATGTGACAAAAATCTGGCAGATAAACTGAACATGTTGTGGAAACATTATTATGATGTCTATATTAAATTCTTTGACAAGTACAAAGAATCTCGAGATGTGGACAAGTTTAACTTTATAGTGTCACATCCTCATGGATGTAGTAAACAGGTCAGTGTTGGTCGCTGGGTGGACATGCACAAGGTGAGTTATGGATTAAAAAAATTTACCTACACAACATGTACATAACCAGGTAGTAGTGGAGCCAGAGTTCTTTGTATGGGGTGTGATAGTGTTGGTGGTAGTTGGGTGTATCAAGTTGTCCACAGTGGATGTTTAGATTCTAAAGTTAATTACAGCGGGACTAGTTTTTTTAGGTGAGTTGTTTTTAAACAAACAATATGGCGGTGTTGTATTTTATTTGTATGCCATTATATTATATTATGATATCAACATAAACATTTGTTGTTTTGTTTATTATTGTCATCAATATATTTATTTATTCTAATGTTATTTGTTTATTATTATCATCAATATATTTATTTATTCTAATGTTGTTTGTTTATTATTGTCATCAATATATTTATTTATTCTAATGTTGTTTGTTTATTATTGTAATAAATATATTTATTAATTCTTATGTTGTTTGTTTATTATTGTCGTCAATATATTTATTTATTCTAATGTTGTTTGTTTATTATTGTCAACAATATATTTATTTTTTCTAATGTTGTTTGTTCATTCTTGACATCAATATATTTATTTATTCTAATGTTGTTTGTTTATTATTGACATCAATATATTTATTTATTCGAATGTTGTTTATCTTCTGTACATTGATGTATCTGGACTCAAATATTTTCAATAAAACTTTCAATTTAGTAATAGTCTATTATTGTTTATTTTTCATTTTTTTGCGTATTTTTTGTCACGTCATGTTTTTTTTTGATTTGTTTATTAAATTAGTTTGTAAATATTTACAGTAATTAAGTAAACTTTTGCGACATGAATGAAAATGACAAGAAAATAAAGTCATTTTATAAAACATTTTGTTTTGTAAAATAAATAGAAATATAGTTGTAATTAGACATGTGTAGATTCTCAATCATTTAAAGATGAATTAAAATTTTGTTGAAATCCATTGTAATTTTTCAACTCACAAGTGTGTCTTAATTGTTACTAAATGAGCACTGGTCTATTTAATATTTAAATCAATGTTTCATAAATGCCATAAACTAGAATACATTTTCACAACAATATCTTTAAACTTGTTTTCACATAATTGATTAACTTTTCATTGTAATAAATTATTAAAATAATGCAGAAAGTTCTTTATAGGATGATATATAGATTTTGAAATGCTTGCGAAATTTAACTCATTAAAGCAGTAGCAAAAAATAAGAATATTTATATTAAGTATTTTGGAATGTATACAAATTTCTCACTATATTAATATTAGGTATTAAACATAATATTATAAAATACCTTAATGATCGGTCTCTTATCATAGGTTTTAATATCTATCATGCAGTTTACATGGTTTAAAGAAAATAATTTTTTTATGTTGAAAATAATATTTAAATTAGCAATGGCATGAGCATAATTTGAGCCATAATATCTAGCAATAATGAATGAATATTTGAAAAAGAAAGAGCTGAAAACACTGGGCAACAGCCAAAAAATCGTCAGGCGTTTTTCAACTGATTTAGAGTGGTGTACAGCGCTTGGCTGACGACCGGAGAGTCCCGTGTTCGAATCTCAGAAAAGAACCTTGGGATTTTTCCTGGTCCTGGTGAAAGTCCCCAAGTCCACCCAGCTTTAAATGGGTACCTGACTTAAAGTTGTCGGGAGTAAAGGCGGCTGGGGGTTGTGCTAACCACACAATCCCTTCATATGCCGAGGTTATAGAAACAGATGAATTCTACACTCCATCTGCCCCGATAGCCCAATAGGGTTAAGGGAACTTTATAGACTAATTTTTGTGTTCTGAGTCCGAATATCACATTGATTTTGCTCGGTCAGGTCAACTTCTAAAGATACAGCCATAGACCTACCTGACGAGCTATACGTATTCTAATATCAAGGGTTTTGAGTTCAATCATTTCTCTAAGTAAGCTGCATAAAAATTAGCAGCAAAATAATCACAATTATAAAAACAGAGATAATTACATTTTATTTATAAATCATCAATCTGGATTTTCACTTGATAGCATTAAATAATGCATTAGCACTTGATTGGGCACAGCCTCCAGTACCCCGACCTTCAATCTGCCCGTCGTCCAGCTGATCACTGCGAAGAAATTCCTGTATCAGCGTTCAGAGATCTTCCTGACAGCGACGATGAGGCCACCACTTTAGACGAGGGAGGAGATACAGAAGAGGAGTATGAATCACAAGATGGTCCGCAGACGTTCTCACAATGTGAGCTTAATGATCTGGTTCGGAATCTGAGCTTGTCGAATAATTCTTCCAAGCTGTTGGCCTCCAGACTGAAAGAGAAAAAAATCTACTTGGCAAGGACGCGCGTATCAATTTCTTCCGTAGAAGGCATAAGGACTACATGGGCTACTTCTGCCAGGAGGAAGACCTTGTGTACTGCCGAGATGTCGCCGTTCTTCTTGATAAACTCGGCGGTCCTCAATACGATCCGAGAGATCGGCGACTCTTCATTGAAAGCTGCAAGCGCTCTTTGAAATGTGTACTTCTTCACAACGGGAGCCAGTTCGCCTCCACAGCTCTTGAAGAGAAATTTGAAGCAGTGAAGTATGTGCTCGACAAAATCCAATATGAACAGCACCAATGGATCATCTGCGTCAACATGAAGATGGTGAACTTTCTACTTGGTCAGCAGTCAAGGTTCACGAGGTACCCATGGTTTATATTATGTGGGACAGTCGCGACAGAGCCCAGCACTATGTAAAGAAGAAGTGGCATGCGCGAGAGCAGTTAGTACCTGGACGAGAAACATCATAAACGAACCTCTTGTTGAAGCCAGGAGAAGATATTGATCCACCGCTTTTACGTATGAGCTTGGGTTAATGAAACAGTTAACGCGCGCTCTGGACAAGGATGGGAGGTGCTTCAACTACATGTGCCGAGCATTTACTCAATTGACCAATGGGAAGCTGAAGGCTGACATTTTCGATGGCCCACAGATACGGCAGCTCATAAATGACACAGAGTTCCAAAACTCCATGAACACGCTTGAGTGCGCCGCCTGGAAATCATTTGTGCAGATGGTGAACAATTTCTTGGGGAACACGAAGGCAGCAAACCACGCCAGACTCATCAGCAGCATGATAGAGGACTTCCATAAACTCGGTTGTTTGGTGAGTATAAAGATGCACTTCCTGTTCTCACACATGGAGAAGTTTCCTGAAAACCTTGGGGCGATGAGCGATGAGCAGGGAGAAAGGTTCCATCAGGACATCCGCCAAATGGAGGAAATGTACCACTGGAGGTGGGACGCAGTCATGCTGGCGGACTACTGCTGGTCGCTGAAGAGAGACAACCCAGCAGCTGCTCACACACGGGAATCGAAAAAACGCCGATTTATGCCTTGAACTCTGAACTTTTGTTTCACCTAACGCTCATTGTTATATTAATATTATGATAATTATTCTTATCAAATTTGGTGGATAAATAAAAACTGAATGAATTTGAATACGTTGACTTTTATTTCTTGAATAATACGGAAAAATCGTCAAGGGTTTAACAGCTGATGATCCGCAAAAATGTGTTTTTTTACAAAAAAAAAAAAAAAAAAAACCATTTTTTTTTAATTTCTGTAGGAAAAATTCCTGACGTGATTGAGCAAAACCAATGTCCTTTTCGGACTCAAGATCATCAAAATTAGTATAATTCAGCTGGTAAACGCAGGACGATTTTCAAAAAATATTATTTTGTTGCCCAGTGAAATTAAAATGAAATTTTAATGTTTGAATTTTTCCCTTTGATTAAGCTTTCAGGGTTTAAAATTCAAACACATTTAGCTTAAAATGTTGCTCAAAACTTTTTTCAATTCCTAAAATAATTTATCTTGAGTTTTTAGAATTCTAAAATTTGTCTTGAGAAATTCTGTCAAATTATTTTTTTTCTATGTCATTATCAAGTAGACATGAATTTTTAATGTAAAAAAAATTTAAAGTTTTATTATATTTGTCTTGAACTTTAAATCAGATACCCAGACATTACTCAATATTACTGACAATGATAAATAAATAAATAAATAAATAAATATATATATATATATATATATATATATATATATATATATATATATATATAAACTTATTTTACTAAAATGTATACAAGTTGACTTAAAACCTGATATTGATGTGTTTTTTTTTTACTTATCAATTCTCTTTTCATACAGTTTGACTGAAAAAACTAAAGATACTCTATGAGGTACAATGTATTTAAATATGTGCCATTGGTGTAATATAAAACATAACATTATGATTTTGTATTCTGATTTCTTTTCAGATAAAACTCTTGTTATATTTTGTGTTTATTTTAAGCATTTCCAGGCATAAAAAAAACTCAGATGTCAGAATTTGCAAAATTAAATTATTAAACTATAAAATAAACTTTTTTTCTGGTAAGTGTTTTTATTACAGGAATTGTGTCTAGATTTCTATGTTGTTGTAAGAAAAAGTTTTCATTCAAATATTTAATGTAACTTTATATTGAGATATATTTATTTAAGTTAACTAGCCTTAGTTGAAATATTTTTAGTTGTAAACTATAATATTATTTTTATGAATTATTTATTTGCTTATTTCAGATTTAAAATTGTATTAAAATTAAAATTGTAGCTGAGGGTCTAAAGTCAATTGGTGGACAGTGAAACTCACACAATGGACAAACAACTCAATGGTAAAATCAAACACAATTTATCAACATTGTTTACATTGTGATTAAATAACAGACATAATGTGTGGACTTGATATCATTGCTATTTTAATGTTTAGCTTGTTGATTTTTTTTCTATTTTACAATTGTAAGTTGATTTGTGTGTTCCAGGTGATCATGAAACATCTTATTGGCTGTGAGAAGAATCCAGGTCATAGACAGTTTATACCTGTTGATACATTCACCCTAAACTATCTACCTGAAGGTCATCGTGGCAATGATTTGTATGAGCAGATAAACTTACAGCTGACCTGAGAGAGTTGATGTTAAAATGACCAGTCCACACAGACCAGAGTTTTGGCCAAAGACAAAAGTTTTATATCCATTTTACAACATGAAAGGCAAAACAAACTTAAGAACAGGAAGTGGGACGGTGAGTGGAGTGTACAAGTTTACTGATGGATATGATAAATGTGGAGATAAACATGAGAAGAACTACTCAAGATGTTGGTGTACAAAATGTCAACATTCAGACACAGCCAGCCACGTGTGGTGGGAGTTTGATGTGTACACAGCCACACACGTGGTGTTTGATGACATTGTGGCCAGCCAAATGTCATTGAGATTGTTTTATGAGAGAGAACACAGTCCAGTTGTTAGTGTTGATCAGGTCAGTGTTTATTATGCAGACATTGAGAGTAACATGTGTGTGTGTTGAAATGTGTGACATGTGACAAAAATCTGGCAGCTAAACTGGACAAGTTGTGGGGACATTATTTTGATGTCTGGTGGAAAATCTACAAGAAATACAGAGAATCTCGAGATGTGGACAAGTTGAACTTTACAGTTTCACATCCTCACGGATGTAGTAAACAGGTCAGTGTTGGTCACTGGGTGGACACACACGAGGTGGGTATTGGATTAAATAAATTTACCTACACAACATGTACATGTCCAGGTAGTAGTGGAGCCACGGTTCATTGTGTGGGGTATAATAGTGGTGTTGGTGGTGTTAGTAGTGTATGGTACTATCAACCTGTCCACAGTAGAAGTTTAAATTCTAAACTTAATTACAGCGGGGCTGGTTATGTATTGTGAGTTGTTTGTAAACAAACATTATGGCGGTGTTGTATTTATTTGTATGCCATTATATTATATTATGATATCATCATAAACATTTGTTGTTTTTTATTATTGTCTTCAATATATTTATTTATTCTAATTGTGTTTGTTTATTATTGTCATCAATATATTTATTTATTCTTATAATGTTTATCTTCTGTACATTAATGTTTCTGGACTCAAATATTTTCAATAAAACTTCTATTTGGCGAATATTATTGTTTATCTTTGTTTATTTATGTCCCATCATGTGTTTTTTTTTAAAATTTGTTTATTAAATCAGTTTGTAAATATTTACAGTAAATAAAAAAAACAACAATTGTGACGTCATAAATAAAAATAACAATACAATTAAATTATTTCAATTAACAATTATGTATCGAACAGGGTTGTTAACAATACTCTAAACTTGTATCGTCAATACCGATACCAATACTTCATAAAAATAGTATCGCCAATACAAATACTCAAGTAAAAATGTATTGCCAAAATCGTTACCGATACAATACCAATACTTTTGAGAACAACAAAATATTTTTATTTAAAATATAATGAGTGCAAGTTTCTCACGTTTAAAAAAAAATGTAAAAACAATAGAATACATTGTCAAAGCACAATTTTAATGGTAATCACTTCACCACTTGGCAGCACGTAAGAAGACCATCATTTCAAAATGATCATTGCCTAGCGTAGAACGTAATGGCATAAAAACACGCCCACCCAATGAAACCAGTTGCTAAACTGCAGCACTAGCCGTAAGTCCAATGTTCAGTTGCAGGTATAGTTTCTTATGCTTGGGTAGACTGCTAATGACAGTATTTTTGATGAATTATTTTAAGATATCTGTCTACTTCAGCAGAACTGTTACTGTAGCTATCTGGAACAAACGAAATCGCTCATCTTTGGCTGCGGCCATCGGCACGTATCTCGTTATTCCCGGAGAAACTCGGTGGAATTCCAATTACGATTCTGTTGCAAAATTACATTGTTTACTATCCAATCCAGAATTAGAAGTTAAACTTGATATGGTGTTTGACAACATTGACTCCGCAGCAGAAAATATTCAGAGCAGAATACATTGAAGCATCTGATCCATCGTGTTGTGGAATGGGCATTTGGGAAGGAAAAAAGTAATATTGGATTTGGCTAATTGCTTCCCGCACTAACCATTATAAAAGGTAAATTACAGGTAATGATTTTGCGACATAGACTTTAAGTTTGTGTGAACCATTTGCATAAGCTGTTATTGATTGCATTAATGCGCGATTCGATTTTATATTTTCTGATCCAGAGGCAAAACTGGCAGCAGTGGTCAATCCAAAATTTAAAACCAACTGGGCAGACAACTTGGATCACAAGGCAGAAGTTGTAAAAACATCACAGCGTGCCTGCAGTGAACTAAGTGCATTTCCCATTCATTTTACTCGTCAGGGTGGTGCAGCTTTAGTACAGTCAACAGTACAGATATCTGAATCTACAGATTTTTTTTGCTTGTTTTACTGCACGGCCGCAGAATCAGGACGAATCGCTTAATAGTAACAGTTCTGCCTAAGTATTTGTAATGAAGAAACCTTAATCGAAATATTTGAAAATTTTTATGTTCTAAAATATTCGTATCGATTGGAGGGTGAACTTTTTTATGCAAAACAAAAATTACCCATATTTTCTTTATGTGTGATACAAAGCTCCACCAAATATATGAAGATATAGGTTTTAAATGCGATATACAACTGTTACTATAACCAAAATGAAACGAAAGAAAGAATGTATAATGTTGACACATGAAAGAAAGAAGAACAGAAAATAAAAAAAAAAAATGAACAATGAAAGTCAACGATACAAATTTTGCTTTAAAAGTTTGAAAATTGCCATGCAGTTACATCAAAGAGTGTCATTTTACAAGATATTTTTTTAAATTTGTTGATGTTCATGTATTTCTGTTCAATTAATTGTTTTGACCACCCAAAATTGTATTGTTTGTTGAACTCAGCATATTATTTAATAATATAATATGTGTTAATTACAAGTAGTAGCGAAACACCTTCGTTACTTTCCTAATGCTAACAAGTCCACCCTAACTGCCCCAGCCGCAGCTAGAATATCATTACTTGCACTTAAAGACATGTAATTAGTGAATAGTGATCTTTCAGTCTGAACAATGTTGAATTGACTCGTTATGCTAATTGGCTGAAGGTTTTGAAAGTTATTATTCTGGTGTTATGTACAAAACAGTTGTTTGTTCTCTTTTACAGCAATAGGTGTCTTCAAATAACTTTTGATGTTTTTGTGTTACAGCAGAATTACCGTTTACCGTATGGTAATGTCGCGAAACACTGATTATTGCAAAAATTTGACACTGTTGAGCTACCAATAAATATTATCAGAAAACATTCAAATTTTGCCAATTTTATTCTTATAACATTACTAACACATTTTGGGGGTGGCAGGATAAAAACTCAGAATTTTTTTTTTAATGGCACCCTAATATATATATATGTATTGTGGAAAGGTTTAACTAATATATTTTAAAAGAAGAGCTTATCAGTAAATAGACTATCCCCCCCCACACACACAGACACGCGGCTGCGTTTTCTCCGTTGCTACGCGTCATGCTGCAGTCGTCTGAAAACCTTTTGACGTCACGAATCAATCTTTATATAGCGAAAACACAGACCGGGACGACGTCCCGATAAAAACGCAGCTAGACCGGTTCTTGACGCACCTTCTAAAAAAACGTGTTGTAAACATTACAAAATGACTTCCTAACAACATCGATTCGAGAATTAAAAAAAAACGTTATGTAAACATTGCAAAATGACTTCCTAACAACATCGATTCGAGAATTAAAAAAAACGTATATATTATAAAATAATTATATTATTGCATTATCAAATATTTCTTATAGTGGAAAAAAAATGATTTTGTAATACTGGGAAAAATCATTGTTTTTTGGTAAGGAATTGTTGAGAAAATGCAACTATCGTTGTCATATCAACGCGCAATTATTATTTATTTTCACATATTTAAACAAACCGATAAAATATAATATATAAAATATATAAGTTATAAAAATATTATTCACGAATAATTTCACAGCAACACCGTTTCCCTGTTTGCCCTGTCAGTGTCTGACATGATGCGCCGTAATGCTTCTACGGCCGATCTGCTTTGACCACATCTACTTCCTGGACAGGGCGACTGTGGCCAGACTAAACTGCTACACGCTGACCACCATGACCTGCACCTACCCTCACATTATCTGCAGCAATATCACGTGCGTTATTACAGCCTGGGTAGATAACATTAAAATGCAACATTTCATATATCTTATTAAATAGTGTATAATCTCAGACAGCATTATCATGTCCCAGTTCGCCTAGTACACTTCAGACTTAGTCCACACTCATCATGTGTCCAGCGATATTGTGCCTCACCTGATTTGCATAAAGTTCACGTGCCTGATAACTACGTACATATCAGTGGAGAGGGCCAAAGGCGTCGTATTTCCTCTCCATGTTAAGTATTGTGGCCAAGAGAAGTATTTTTTATGTATTCTCACCTATTTCCTGGTGTAACATATGGTATGTATTCTTACCTTTCCTGACGTAACAAAATGGGGTAAGTATTCCACGTAAAATGTCATATGGATAATCTGTATTAAATTGTATAGACAGTTTTGATTAGATTACAAAATGATAGACACACTGTGTCAGTAATAGACCACGGAGAGTAAATTGTTTACCAAATATACCATTTCAATTACTTATTCATTTTTTACATTTTATCACAAGGCAATAATGTATGTTAGTAAAATGTGATTTAGTTATTCTATGTTAAGACATAAAGCGAATAATGGAAAACAGTTTACAGCCGGAATAACATCGAAGTCTCATGGAAGACAGAATGGTAAAATATTCACATATGAACAACAGAGTATAAAACACGCTACAGTTTTTGTATTTTCTAGGCCAGACATGGCCAAACAACTGACCTCGAGCTAGGTCAGGCCTGTTAGAATGATTGACCTAGCTCACAGTGACTTCCCTCCCCTAATTTAATTATTTCATGCATCAACATTTAATGTTCTATTTGTTCTTCCATTTCGTCAATTAAAAAAAAAACCCACTGCGGCCCTCGATTTGAAAAGTTTGACCACCCCTGTTTATAACAAAGAGTTGGTGTACCAAATACAATGTAATGAGTAATTTAACGTTTAGTAAAGGACAGTCTGTTCCTATTGTGGGAGCAATGGGACACTTGATAGTCTAATTAGAATTATTTTGAACATTTCCGTTTTCCATTACTGTTATAGTGGACGATTACTAACAAATTCAATCGTATCGATACGGCAGATTAGTAAACAAACGTAGCCTAGGATTATAATTTATCATTGCCTTGGGCTGTAGAAAAACAAGGGACGGCTATAGCTGTATGATCTTTTTTTATATACGTTAAGGGGCCGTCCATAAAGTACGTCACACTATTTTTGACCATTTTTTACCCCCCCCCCCTCGTCCCCGTCACAAAGTGTCACAAATCTCGGGACCCCCCCCCCCCAAAGTACGCCACACTTATAAAAAAAATAATTAACAACTAATTAAAATTTAATCGAAAACTTTAAACGTACTTCACAATTAAACTGCTCTAAAATATAAATATTAAAAGAACTATCATATTATTATATGACTATAATAGTAGAATAACTAATTGTCAACAGTTGTCACAGTTATTCTTTGAAACGGCAACTTAATCAATTGAAATTGAAAAAAAAAAAGCAAAAATTAGACTTCACAATTATATAATAAACATCATTTATCTGCTACCTTTTCATTTACTATGGGTGAGGTCAAATTTGAGATAATCTTCCGATTATGCATTCTAGTGACGCAGGATAAGAAGTAGATTAGCGAAACTTGACCTCAACCAGTGATTAAATAATAAAAATGGAAACAAAACAATGCGACTAAAAAGGACTAGATTGACAAATTATGTGAGCAGCTCTTGTGCTATATGGAATATGTCTTAGTGGACATGTGAATTATGTTTAATTAAAAAAAAATATTCACTAGACATCATCCATCCATGGTCCTGGCACATTATTTGAAGAAATCCTATAGGGATACAAAGGGTGCTAAGTATTTTAGAATTTTGTTTGACAGCACACCTGACATATCACATACTGATCAGATGTTGATCGCTCTCATTTTTCTATGATAAGTTACCTGAAGTTGAGCTTTATAAGAAACTAGTTGTCCCGCGGCGTAGCATACACCGCCTTATCAATTTTAAACAAATAAAACATAAATTTTAAACAAACATTTAATTGCAGTGGTTCTCAATCAAGTTCAGGATGAGCTCATTCTCTTCATTCAGAATCAGCTAACAGTGTTTCAGCCCATTTTAAACAAACATTTAAATAAACAAATATACATTTTAAACACACATGGAAATAAACAAACATACATTTTAAACAAACATTTAAATAAACAAATATACAATTTAAATAAACAAATTTATCTATGCTCAGGGACTCACATTAAATCAAATAACTTAGAAGTATATATATAAAAAAATCGTTAAAAAATAAAACAAAACTTATGACAATCATTGTGCACTTTATGTTAATTGTCATATGGGGAATTATGTCAGTTATATGCATTCATTTTATTGGCTAATAGTAAACAAAACCAAATACAGAGCTCTCTCTCTCTCTCTCTCTCCTCCCTCTCTTCTATCACATACACACACACACACTACCAATACGTTATAAATAATGATAATCAATTTTGAAAGCTATGGGCCCCACCCCCTAAACATCAGGGCTTCTTAAACGGTAAACTTTGTGAACCAATCTCCCCCCTTCCCCACACACACAATTTATAGTATCGTTCAGTGGGTCTCTCTCTTTCAACCAGTACATGTATTCTCCGCCACTGTTCATACAAAGATTGGTAACAGGCCTGACTGTAGTAGGAACTATATTTTACCACACACACACACACGCACACACACACACACACACACACACACACACACACGTTACCCTACCCCGCCACCCCACACACATTTTGTTGTTAGGTATGTTCTGAGAATTAATGCGCTGATGCATTCTTACTTCATTTCTTTTAAATATGTTATGTACCTGGTGTATCAACATCAGTGAAGCAAATAAAACATTTCACAAATGTCATCTCAGTAGGTTACTGGACATGCATGAGAAATATTGAACAAAGAAACTAAAATAAAGATGTACTTGTTAAATGTATCAGATGTTCATATATATATATAGCGGGTTTGGCCAACCATAAATATTTTATTGAAATACTTTGTCAGTGCTTAATTTGAGATTTATTTTCATTACTCATTTTCCAATTAAGGTCTTGTCCATTAATTTACATAACAAAATTTTACCACTTTTTACAAACCTCTAGCGTTTAATAAGTGTCAAATTTCGATGTTTTCCTAATAAAGTTACGTCAATCTTTTACTTCCTCCTAAAATACAAACTTGTAAAAAAAAATAAACAAAACAAAATTCCTCCCTCCCAAATTTACCATAAAAACAAATCTTCATAATCTAATTTACCAAATGTAATGTAATGAACAAACATTGAAACCTTCTTATATTAAATAACAACACGTTGCTCTTCAATGTGTTTTCTTTGACTACCAATGAGGTTGTTCGTTTTATTATTCATTACTTTCTTTGTAAACAATTAAAAATACGCAGTCTTAATGTATTTTTTTTCAATATTCATTGAAGCGGGATATTTTACGTGTGAAGAGTAAACGATTGTGTATAAAACACATAGGCTGAGAACCTCTGGGTTATATAGTTAATTTTTTTTTTAAACTGTCACCGTATAACCTTATCGCTGACACTATTTTATAATGAACTTTTTCAATTCATTAACAAATTATTGCTTTCTTTCTCATAATTGTCTATCATGTGAACTTAATAAAAACGTAATGCAGAAATAGTTTGTTAAGGACTTTACATTTTAACTATCACGTTAAGTTTATATTTAGAAAGGAAAATCATTTACAGCAGCGTCATTGAAGTGTGAAAATATTCGGTGAAACCCACGTCAGAAAGATTATGGACACGCCTGACAGACTATACATAACTTCCTTGTACACTGAAACAGTTTTTTTTATGAAACGGAATTTCCAGAAATTATGTTCAAAATATTCAACCTTGACCCGACTCCTCGTGGAGTCAGTTATAATCTATAAGGACGTAGCTATTGAAAAAGTCATAACAGATGGCGAGTAAGAACATTGGATTAAATTTATACTATGGTAGAATGTGCGTAAATAGATGGCAGCCAGCATAGAAATATAACATAGTCGTCCCACGTCGTAACATACGCCGCCTTAACAATCAATATAATAATTGTAATTATTTTTCAATTAAGCACTGAAACAAAATAACAGGCTGAAATATTCGGAGAAAATACATACTATGCAAAGTTGAACTTTGACCTATCATTTGCAGACTTTATGGTCACTATCTGGTATCTTTCAGCAAGTTTTTTTTTTTTTTTATTTTATTGTATAGAGATTTTTAGTCAATTCTTTGGATGCATTGATTGTCTATGAGCTGCCAGACGTAATGTTCCTTATATTGGTTAGATATATTTGAATACCTTTTTTTAAGGTGGGTGTTTTAATTTACATTTTTTTTTGGTTCACTTTGTGTCTGCATCAATCCACCCCTTCCACCAACACACTTTAGTGTTATTCTGATGTAACATTTTTTTCCTTAGGCCATGCCAGTCTCCATATTATCTGTTTTGTGTATTTTTTTCTAGACTTACTCAAAGCAGCTTAAGATTCTTTTGATATAACCTTCATCCTACACCATTCAGTACAGATAGATGTTAGTTAATATTTTTATAGCATTTTCTAAAAAAAATGCTCTATTGTCCCCGTTTTGTCTGTCCGTCTGTCCGTCATCACCCTAGATCTCAACAACCATAAGTCCTAGACCCATGATGTATATATCATTTTGTAGGTATTGCGAACTTGCGCGCTGGTGCTGTATTGTGCCTTTGTGATGCAAAGAATTGTTGTTGTTTTTTCATGCTCCCTGATTTGTACAGTTTGAGGAAGATAAAGGAATGACGAAGGATTTTAGAAGAAGTGTGAAGCCATAATAATAAGTATATATATATATATATATATATATATATATATATATATATATATATATATATATATATATATAGAGAGAGAGAGGAGGGAGATGAGGGAGGGAGGGAGGGAGAGAGAGAGGAAGGGAGAGAGGAGGTTGGGAGAAAACAGAAGGTAAACAGAAAACCTTATTTTAAACCCGGGCAAAGCCAGGCACTTGCAACTAGTATATATATATATATTGTTGAACGCTTTCTGTCACATATTTGGGAATACTCGCAGGCCGCTGTTGCCTCGGTAGTTTGGGCTTAGATGAGAATTATATATATAGATACGAAAGCTGAGAAGAAATGTGAATGCAGCAGATATTGATCTTGACAACGCCAAAGTGTTGTCAGTATCTGATGTTTTGAAATTCATTGCTGAAAGTGGGCGGGGTTTTCTAGAACATATGTCGTCTCTCACTGAGCCTTAAATTATTTATCACTATCTGTGTGTCTGTAACATCATGTGAGAAGAATTTTTCAAATCACAAACTGATAAAGAAAATCTTTCTGATCTTGTTCTGTCTTCTGTTGACAGTGATATGGTAGAAAATATTAATATTGATGCAGTGATTTTTAGCTTAAAATACTAGGAAAGGTAAATTTAAAATATTTTTTTTGTCAAAATAACAATAATTTGTCTTCGCTTTGCGAAATGTTGTAGTTCTTTAATGTTTTCTGGTAAAATAATATCTTGTAATTTGTTTTTCATATAATATAATTGAAACGCATCAACTCTTGGGTCTGTCGGGCGAATTTCACACTCATATGCGATTCCACAAGGTCTTGTGCAGGAAAATTCGAAACATGTTCCATTGTTCACAATCAATATTCCCTATAAGGATTTGGGGGTAGTGCTTAGAGGGAACAGTGTTCACAATGGGAGTCCTGGGGGGGAAAGGGGGCCACACTCTAATTTTTTCCGCACCCGTTTACACCAACCATAGTGACACAACTCGGAAGTTATTTCTTTTTACGCAGTAAATAATCTTTTATATATGTTACATTGCTCCACTGAGATGATTCAATCATCACTTTTATATAAGTTACGTAGCTACATGGAGTGATTCATTCACCTCTTATGTGTAAGTTACATTGCTACATGGGGATAATTCAATCACCTCTTTTATTTATATAGCTTTAAGTAATGGTCTACATAATTATTATCAATATGAACCAAACATACATTTTGTAATGCTATATTAATTAAATTCTATTGTTTTTGCAAATGACTTTGAACGATTTTTCCTATTTTTCAATGTCTGGATATTACCTACTAAATATAGAATATTTTAGAATAACTTATTGGAAATTCCAACGATGACTACTTCAGATATTCTTAGAGCTAACATATCGGTTTTAGGCATATTTGAGCGATTGTCAAAGAGCACCTTGTATCAGAGAGTAACAAGCATCGTCTTATACAAGTTGCTATATTGAGGGTACCATTACATGTAAGTATTACACATATGCCGGTGTCGGCATTTGTACTTGTCCGGAGTCGGTTAGGTGCCGGCGAAACCCCCCCCCCCTAAAAATACTTGAACTTAAATTAAATAATCCGGAACAACGTCATGTAGTTCTTAGCAAATCTTTAATTTAAAGTTTTCTTAAGTTCTTCTTTTCTTTTTAAATAGAAAATTGGTAAATCTGTTTATCAACAAATGTTTTATTTTCCAAAGCGAGATTATCTACATTACAACAACTGTTATTCACTCAATCATTGTAAATCATGAGAAATTTTTAGTTTGCATCTCTCTATCAATATCCATGTTTGAGAAAGATTACACACAAACCTATTCAAGACTTTTAGAACTTCAAAGAATGATCACACTCTACACATCTTAATTTCTCTCAGCCAGAATGAAACATTACCAATCTACATCACAATGGCACTACATTAAAGCCCAGTCCGTAGCTGGAGCTGTTGAGGCCTATTACAATACAACCATTTTCACTACATATTTCAGGTTTAATTCGGGTGTAAAATAACGATTCCTTCTTCTATTAACTGTTAAGTATGTAGTGTCTTCATACGTCTCTCTCTTTTCTAAAAAAATAGGTCTGGAACAATCATCTTTTATCATTGTCTTTAGCCCTTGCCGTGATTTTATTTCAGCATTCTGCATTCTCTGAGTGGCCACTTATAAATTTCCAAGCATCATTGCTCTAGTGTTGTTGGATATATCTGTACTTTGCAGTGACTTGCTGATTTAGGCAATCGTTAATAATAATCTTGACCAATATTTGAGCATATGCCTACACATAAATGAGAACTTATTAAAAAAAGCGAATTGGCCGCTTCAGGTTTACTATAAAAATAACACCCCGCATACTGTGGTATATCTTGAAGTAAACCATTCACTTTTGTTACTTCAATGTATTCACTGCAGCTACTCTCGATGTCCATATCTAGTATTTTTCGTTACCTTTCAATGTTACATGTATAACTGGGTTTTAGAGCCAAGAAGATTAAATATACAATTAGACTATATATATATATATATATATATATATATATATATATAAAGATGCATATATACATATATGGGCTAGTTTGAGATATATACAGGGAAACATAATTCACAATGATCTCCCTTTGCCGCCTCCCCCCCAGTGTCGGTGAATTTTAGAAAACCGACACCGGTGACGGTGTGGGCGGTTGATGGAATGCCTACACCGGAGTCGGAAAATATTTAGGCCGACACCCCACCCCTGGTAATTAGCCTACATGTAGTCAATAACTGTGTTAGTAAATAAAGTCAATATATTTAAGGTACCACTAAATGTAAGTATTACAGACAACAGTAATAATTACATGTAGTTAATAACTGTGTTAGTAAATCAAGACGCTGTTTTGAAAGTAATACTGGATGCAAATTTTCTAGACAGGAGTAGTAATGAGTGAAACATTGTGTTTGCATTTCAAGTCACTACATTGAAATTAACTTTACACGTAATTTTTATTTAGAAGATTTGAAAGTAGTAAAAGTTTGTGTTTTTAAAATAAGTCGCAATAATAAGTGTAATATATATTCTCAAATCAATAACATGCAATAATAAATGTAGGCAATAATAAAATTAATTTAAGAAAAGTGTTTTTCTGGGTTATTAAAATGAATTAGTTTTACTAGATCATACCCGCCATGCTAAGTTCACCATAAATGATTATGACATTTCACATCTTAAAATAAATTGTATCAGTTGTTGATAGCTAAATGAGTGCTGTGCTGACAGAAATATATGACAGAATACGTAGATTGATAGACATATTGTACCATTTTAAAATTCCATTTATCTTTTGATAAAATTGTAATGGCTAAAATATTTTCAAGAGTTCATTTATATAAACAAGTTTAATGTATTCATATATAGGGCTAGATTTACCACCGGTGATATCCCCGGCACTGAGACATGTCTCCCCCGGCTCAATATATCCCATCTGGGGATGAAATCATAGACATTTATCCCCAACACTGCAGAATTTTTTATCATTCCTGGCACTTGTTTTTTCTTAAATCTATATATATATATATATATATATATATATATATATATATATATATATATATTAGGGTGATAACAATTTTCATTATTTTTTGTAACCAACATGAAACCCCTTACATTCGAGGAACAATTATATGTAGATGACAGTAGCAACATCAATTTATTTTTAAATTGAAAAAAGTTCCGCCACCTTTTCATTTTTGTTTTCACATATCGCGCAGTTTGACTATCAGTTTCAATTTCACACTGAATTTTTACATGACTTACTAGACTGCTTTTAAGCACATTCCAGTCAGTTTTTCCATTTGTTTATAAACAAGGCATCTACCCTCATCTTCTAAACAGAATAGGTATCTAAGAATTCCATCTGTTGAAAAGCTAATCAATCTCACATGGATGCCCACAAACCGTCAAATTCTTGGAAACTTCACTTTTCTGTTCAATAGCCAGAAACGGCGACTGGATCTAATCAAAATTATTATTACGGATATAGAATTGCTCTTGAGGGAAATTCTAGACTTTCCACTATTATCCAGCGCACTAATCAGAAAGAAAATCAATTGTCTGTTTGATTTATATGACAAAAACAAAAAGAAACTGTCTGATAAATTTACTACAACACTTTCTAAGTTATTTGATGTCACCGTCAATGGAAAATGGAAAAGCAAGGAGGATAAAGAGCTCTACCAGAGGCAAGTTAAGAGTGAAGGAAAGATTGGTTATTCAATGGTCAAACAAGCCCCTTTAGAATCAATCCACCCATGAAAACGAATCCGACTATCCAAAACTCAATCTCAAGCCAGCTCTTCTCAATCGCAACCTACACAAACACATACAACTGTCTCACAGCCTACACAAACACATACAACTGTCTCACAGCCTACACAAACACATACAACTGTCTCACAACCTACACAAACACATACAACTGTCTCAGAATCTTCGGATTCTGAAACCTCTGCTTCTTCACCCGACTCGACAACCTATTCTTCCACGTCATCTTCTGAATGCAAATCGAAATACCAAAGAGCAGGCACTACAACAGCGGGTTTGCTAGTACTGAAAAGCAACATTTCTACACATAAAGCATATGACGTTCTTGCAACCATTGCTGAACAGGATCATGATGTGCCGGTTCCAAGTCAGGCGGGTATTTGGAAACGAATTAATCTCTGAAGGACGGAAAATGAAAACCAAAATTTTTTAAAAACTTCAAAGCAAAGAACCCTATTGTTTCCAGTTTGATGGTAAAAGAGTGCAAGGGGAAGAGTATCAACTAGTTATGCTGAAAATATGACAACCGAAAAAAAACCCGGTACTCTTAAATGTGATGTCTTGAGCAAGGGCTTTCAGAAGCCACATTATATTGACTGTCAGCACCATGTACTCGACCTCCTTCTGAAACATGTCATGAATTTCTTATTCAAGAACCAACGAGCAAACAAGAACTCAACTATTCGTTCATTGACAAATTAACGCAAAACTATGCCACTCCTCAGGCTGATTACCGCCTCGTTGTGAAAGATGATGTTAGCACAGGCGAGAACCCTGGATGGCGAGATGATTTCAAGTTCTTTTTATGAATTATGTCAGGCATATCGTCATTACAAAACAACTTCACGTTGGCCTCGCATCAGGTGGAAGAGACTACCAAATTTACACTAGGCAAGATGGAACTCACATGCGATATATACTATTATAGCATTATTTCTGATACCAGAGTGGCGCAACATCCTCGCTCCTGATTGCAACTTCATCTGCTATGAATGGGCAAATGCTTGATTCCATGTGCAACACTACAATAAAGAGTCCTTCAATGAACTGTTTACCTCACTCATCTGGGTAAAATGCAAAAACGTGCAGTAAAACTGATGGAGGAACTTCATGCAAAATCGAGAAAATTTGAATTTTTGAATCTGAAGTTCATATGAACAATATGTTTTACACATTTCTTGTACATTCTGTACTTATTACTAACTGATCTGTATCTTATTTGTTAATAAAAGTTGATTAGTTATTATTATTACTCTTTTGAATTAAGCTAAAAAAAAACTTGTCCTTTTTTTTTGAAAAAAAAAATATTTTTTCACTTTTTTCTTCCGAAAAAGGGGAAGGTGGGGGAACTTTTTAAAAAAATCAAAATCAAAAATGCGATTGATATTCTTAAATAACACATAAAAGTTCCTCGATTGCAAGTGGTTTCATAAAAATATTTTTTTTGTTATCACCCTAATACTATAAAAAAAATTCAAACATCAAAAATACATATAAGTTAAACACAAAAAATACTTGCTAGGTGCAAACATCAAAAAATACATGCTAGGTGCCAAACATCAAAAATACTTGCTAGGGTGCCAAACATCGCGAAATGGCACTCCTAAAAATAAAAATTTATTGTAACTAACTCAACCCACTCATCATTTTCTAAAAATTTCTTTTTTTCTTAAACTTTAAAAAGAAAACATTCTTGGAAATACGATCATATTCACTTTTCATCTTCCTCTCCATTTCCTCTCTCCCCACTCCCTCTCCCTCCTCTCTCCTCTCTCTCACCTCTCTCTCCTCCTTTCTTCTCCTCCTCTCTCCATCCCTCTCTTCTCTCTTCCTCTCCTCCCTCTCTCTATCCTTCCCTTCTCATATCCCCCACTCCTCCCCCACACTCTCTACCCCTGTTATTCTATTTTTATTTTGTTCAATTAATTAGAAAAACGTTATTGATTTTTCATATTCGTGATTTGTTTTTATTTATTTTTGTGACCTACTTTAGAAACCTCACTAGTGCTGGCACTGAGTCGTCACGACGGGATGGACAGAAAGAGAGCCCGGCTACTTCCTGTGGTCCAACATGTCCGACATCCTGTTGCTGAATGTCGGGCGTGGCGGTCATACTCCTGTACGTGGAGGTGAACAAAGAGAGGAACCCGGGCTACAGGGCCCTTTGACTTCAGCGAGCACATGAGCTGCTCGAGGGTTCTCACCTCAGAGTGAGTCACCCACCGCGGTCAGGGTCGCTCTCCTCCCCGGCGGTTCTCTCCTCCTCCTCCCACTACCCCACGTAGATGGACCATGTTAACTGACTTTATATTGCGTCCTTTGAGTGGTTGGAGCAGGGAGTCTCAACCCACACGCCTGGGTACAATGCTGTTAAGGCGACTCTGACCGTTATTTGTACCTATTCATTGTGTGTGTTTTGTAGTAGTGGCTTGAGAATCAACAATGAAATAATTAGCCTGGAAATAAGTACAAGTACATCACATATGTACCAGCAAGGAACTCTAATCTGCAGAGACACGGGGCGTACCGGGAGGGGGTGGGGGTGGGGTAGGAACTAATCACAGCCACTTGCTGCCGCCATTTTGTCCCACACTGAAAGACAAACAAGTCTTTTTTTTTTTCAAAGTTAGTATCTGGTATTCCTCAAGTGATATTTACATGTATATATGCCATGTTTACAAATGTGGTGGTGGTATACAGTTGCAGAGTCGTGTGTCCCTATAGGTGGGAAGTAAAGCCCCCAATGTGACAACAACTTGACCCAAACACACCATAAGTTTTCATTTAATAACTAAATGGTGCATGGACTTATTCATTCATATATTTTCCATCAACAATGACACATATCAGTTGTTTTCCGTTCAATATGTCCAATGTACACAAGCTTGAACTTTAAATTTCATTTTACTCAAAATCAGTTTTTGTGCACATAGATTAATTCTCAGCTGACAAATATGGGGACAAACACAACCATAGATAGAACACAACTAGCACATACTTAAAATCTTTGAACATTATTTAGTGAAACAATTTTTTTTTGTGATTTAGACAAAAAAAGATATGATTGGTAGATTTCGTCAATAAAAAAAATGTGACTTGATGACGTCATATAAAAATTGCAAGAAAATGAAATGAGAGAGAACGCTAGAACATGTAATATAACACCATGTGATATTTCTACAATCGTGTGAGTGTTGAGTGTCAAATTATTGATCTTTTTTTTGTTCCAAAAAGATTCGAGTATTGTGTTTTTCTGTTAACTCTATGTTACATACGTGATACACCAATGTCTCGCTGTGACTAAAATACTAGTAGATCAAACCTTTGTAAAGAGAAAAGGGGGATATGATCCAGAAAATATACACACATTTAGGCTATTCTCTTCTCTCTCTCTCCTCGTCTCAGGGCTACCTAAATACTCCAGAAATTCGGTGCAAAATCCTCTAAAACCACCTCCCACAGACACACACACCTCACACACAGGAACATGCACCACCACACAGAGACACGCACCACAAACAGACACCACACACTAGCCATATACACATCCCACACATATACTCATCTACATGACACGCACCACACACAGAGACACGCACCATACTCAGACACCACACACTAGCAATAAACACATCCCACACATAGACACCTCACACACAGAAACACGTACCACACACATAGACACGCACCACACTCAGACACACCCACATACATATCCACCACATAGACACAAACATGGAAATGTTGTTTTAGTGCTATTGTGAACTGTATGAGCTGCTGAAATCTGGAAAAAACAAAACAAATTGAAACTGTTAGCATCGTTAGTTGTTTGAATTATGTAGCCAAAGGCAACGAGTTCGTTGACGTACAACTGGGCATCAGAATTTGTCGCTGGACATTTCACTGTGGCTGTTCATTGTTCTGACTCACGCGAGGAGTCCATCTAAACCACAAGTGGGGGCTAGGTGGCGCCTACCTTTTGAGGCCCTCTCTTGAAATTTCACTTTGGTGGGCCTTTCCTAAAGCAAGGATTCCACCATGTTGGACCCCAGAAATAGCCCCCCGACCCCTATAAAACCAGAGGGCGCAGCCTACTGTAGACCCAGGTGTCATTGAGACATTACATGCACAGGGGGCAATGAGACAACACCTGGGTTACCTACGGCCATAGTCTTGAAATGTAGAACTAAAAGTGTTGTTGAGCATATGGCATTTTGTGGAGAATTTGCTTTCATTGAAAGTTAAACATCATGAAATGTATAAAGTATGACCACGTCATGAAATGTATAAAGTATGACCACATCATGAAATGTATAAAAGTATGACCACATCATGAAATGTATAAAAGTATGACCACATCATGAAATGTATAAAAGTATGACCACATCATGAAATGTATAAAAGTATGACCACATCATGAAACGTATAAAAGTATGACCACGTCATGAAATGTATAAAAGTATGACCACATCATGAAATGTATAAAAGTATAGCAAGTCTTTTTATGAATCAAAATGTGTTCCTCCTAATTATTGGAGGTATATGTAGATAAACTATACAAATAATGGCGACTCTTCCCCTCCAGGTGTTCACTATAATTATAAACTTGATAATTATTGTATTCACTGCCAGGTTCAGTATTGGTTTTGGTTTCATGCATCTGCTGCTAGGCAAGAATCATCTGTTGAATGCCAGAATTGTAATATAGGTCTTGTCCTCTACATTGTCAATATTCTTATGTGTGTCTGATACATGCATTTTTTGACTTTCTTCTTCATTTTATTTTTTTAAAGCAAATATGTGTTTAAGTATTTACTGTGACCATTAGTTCCTCACTGGAAATGAAATAAAAGAGTAATCTATATCAATTAAAATATAAAAATCGATAATTTGAACTGATTATTCAAAAACCAACAAACCTTTTTTTTGCAAGGAAATTATAAATTTAGAAATAAAATCTATGAAAGAAAATTATAAATTTAGAAATAAAATATAATCGTTGGAGTCTTTCATTTATAAATTGTTGCCTGACTATATGCCCGATATCTGTTGTAGGTATTTAAAAAGAATTTTTTTAAAATTTCTGTTTTTCTCCTTTTCTTCATGTACATAAATGTATTTATTTATTTAACATAAAATGTCTAGTTTCTTTTAATGAACATATTAAATTTTTAATAAAGGAAGACAAAGATAAGAAAAAAGAATGGATTTTTATTTCAGTCAAATTAACTTAGTGTGAGAAGAGAAAAAAAAATTGTGTAAATATTTCAAGTTTTATTGGTAACTACTCAACATTTATGGCTTTTGTTTACTAAAAACTTTACATACTAAAAATAAAATTCTGCAGTTGATAATGGTAAATCCTGTGGTAGCTAAACTGATCATTGTAAGGAAGGACTTTGGGGGGGGGAACAATGGAAAAAATATTGATTGGGAGTTAGGTATTGCATTGAGTTTATACAAGAAACTAGATATAACATGCATTCAAAACCAATCCTCATATTTTGTTTTTAATGTTAAAATCATACTATACTAATTCTGTAGAAAATAATTTTTCAATAAACAAATGCATAACATGCATTCAAAACCAACTCGTGTAATATTTTAAATTTAAAGAATCATATTTTACATTAATTCTGAGACAAAATCTTAAAAAAAATTAATTCTAAGTCTGTTATTTTTTTTAATTGAATATTTTTCTCAACTTCCTCAATGAAAGTTGTTTAGAAACAAAATTTATTATTACTATTATTGTGTGTCTCCGCAGGTGCTGCTGCCCACACCTCTAGCCAGCACCATCATGTACTACTGCAGCATCGTCAGCGTCCTGGGATGTGTCTACCTGGCATTTATCCTGTTTGTCATCCTGAAAGATGTCTGTGTGGTCTGTATCTCCATGTATGTGGTGAACGCCGGCCTGCTGTACTTGTCTCACCAGGCCCACAAATATTACCACTGGTAAAACAGCCCCAGTGAAAATTATTTTTTGTTAATGTGTACTTGCTTTAATTTTGACAAGTGTGTGCTGCTCAAATACTTCAGTATTATTGACATTTAATGTTTTTTAATGAACATAGTCTTACTCAAAGTGTTTCATTTTTGAGTACTGGAAATATTTATGTGAGATTGAACAAAAAACTGAACAATACTATTTTTTTAGGCATTTTTGCCATTATGAATATTTGACATTACTTATTATGTTGATTTCCCAAGTCATATTTATGCCAAAAAATATTTTTTTTCTTTGTCCTTTGTTAGATTCATTTGATAAAATGAGCCAAATTTTATTCAACATTTAAATATATATATGTTGATTGTTAATATAGGTATTGATGTACTGTTTATTTGTTCTAGTTTTGAGTGTTGTGTAATAGTGGACAGATCGTGACCAGTTCAAGAACAGGTTTGGACGAAATTGATATTTAGTGACTGAAAGAGTATAGAGAAATGACTGGACAATATTTGGAATGTGACGAGACTATTGACATTGAGCATTTGACGGTCGTAAGGACAGTCTGTGTGACCAGAGACAGGATGTCCAGTGTTGTTAATTAGGAACCTTGGGACAGAGTCAAGGTTTTTGGGACAAACATATTGTAGTAATTTAATATAAGTAGCAATTGTAGAAGTGTCATTATATTCTGCTGCGTAAATAAACATGTTAGTCTAGTCAATCGCATCTGTGAGGTTTATGTACCATCTAATGAGATGATCAGTTTGTGTCAAGATATATAAACTCACTTTTGTTGAGCTCTTTTGTGATTTGATATGTCTGATGTATGGTGACAGAAGCACGGAAAACGGGTCATTTTGGTTCAGATTTGATGAAGTGTTGAATATTGTATTGGTTATTTAAACAAAATTTTTCATTTTGACCTACATAAATAGGATTAAAACAAAACCATATTACAGTAGAAAGAAATAGCTGCACAACTATCAATATATACAAATGATGGTCTAAGGTGTTGTAGCATGTCAACCACTGAAGAGATTGAAATTGAACTTTTTATGGTCTGAGATTATACTTTGAGTTCTTGTTGTAAACATGTCAAATTCCATGGACTGTATTTAATTATTTGGTTCTTCTGTATATTCAGTTGATCTAATTAGATTTATTGGAATATAAAAGGATTAGTTTTGTTGAGCTTTGAAATAATTTGAGTGTTTAAATTGAAATTAATTTAAAAAGAAAATGAAGGCTCAACTATTATTTATGATCGTATTTTAAAACTGATCATTAAAAACTCAATTTGCATTTAGCACTGTGATATGTTATGATGTTAAGGGGAGTAGAGCGCCGACTGCATCATTATGGTCCTTTGGTTCGGTCTCAACGAGAACCTTGGGATTTTTTTCAGGTCCCGGTATACTGCAGCTTTAAATGGGTACCTGACTTTAAGCTAGTAAAGCGGCTGGGCGTTGTGCTAACCACATAACCCCTTCATATGCCAGTTATAGAAACAGATGAATTCTACACTTATGGCCCGCTAGGGTTAAGGGAACTTTACTTTACTACATTTATGCCAGTCATTTAATGAATGTTTACAATATTTGTGTGTGTGTGTGTATGGAATATAGTATTTGAACAGAAGTGACATTTTGTGTATGTATATTACAAAGCGATACACAGTATATAACTGTCTTAACAAATCTTTAAAACTAGAAATGCAAAATTCAATGAATTTTAGGTTTATTTCAAATGCATACATCTACATATCACATTGAATGACTTGAAGGCAGAACCTAAACCAATAATTCACATTTGTGGTCAGTTAAAATTCAAGAAATAATAAATTATCAAAACCTAAAAAAAATTACATACTGGTAAAGAAAAGTATGTGTATATTAAAAGATCAATTCATAAACAAATGCTGCATTTCTTCAGTGTGATAAATCAAACTATTATTGCTATGGGAACGCATATAATGATTAAACTTCTTTTTCTGTGCTAATTTATATTATATACTCTTTTCATGGAGTAGATTTAATTTAACATGTAGAAACACAAGGAAATAGATTTTTATCAGTTGTGCCAGGGAAAGTTATTTTTTTATCTGAACTTTAATAATGTTATAATTATGCTGCAAAAATTGAAGGATTTTTTGTCCTCTAACCAAAAAAGGACTAAGAGAACATTTAAAAAACAAGAGAAAAAAACGCTAAAAAAATCTGAACAATTAAATCTAGTGCTGATTAAATTGCTTGTAATCAGAATATAATAAATTTGAGATAGCTTCCTTTATTTAGTATATAATTATTTTAGAAACTTTCTGAATAGCGTTATTATTGATGAACGAAAAAATACAAATTTATCAACTTTGTTTGTTTACATATCGACAAATATGAATCTAACAAACTGATAAAATGAATGACATCTTCAAAAATACGTAGAGTCCGCCCGTCACGTCCAACAACAATACAATTCAAAAATCATCTGCAAAATACTCACAGAATCCAATGTCATGAACAATATGTAAATTCCAGACATATTCACACAACAAGTTAACTCAATCAAAAATTGAAAATTGTTTGATTAGATCCAAAAAACCAACAGATTATAGCAAGCTCAGTTTGATGTAATGACCAAAATTGTGTGTTCCGTCATGCAGATAAATTTAAGTGAATTGCTTTCTGATATAATTTATTCTAAAATGAGTAATAACAAAGAGGCTACAACAAATGTTTCATTTGGCATACATATAATATTTAAATTTCAATTTTATGGGTGCATCAATTCAAAAGAAAATTACAGTTATAGATGATTGACATATGTCACACCAGAGCTCATGTCAGGTAAAGTCTAGCAGTAAGTGGTCTATGATCATATAATGTTCCAAGATCTAAGCCTACATCAGTGTAAGGACAATAATCAAAAATAAATAAATAAATATCAAGAGGTATACAAAGTGGTATAAAAATGGCACTTTCAACAATAACTTTTTAAAGACAGCCATTTTACAGCAGAGAAATATTTTGGTTAGGCAGAGTTCAAAATTATTTAGAATAGTAGTCCATTTAAACAGCACATTTTAGAACATAAACCAACCAATGAACAATGTATACAAATCTTTTCAGCCATTAAAAATATGCCTTAAATAACTTAGTGTATAACACTGATGCTTTTCTGGTGCTTTTAGTGCCAGTTTTGTCCAACAAAGTGGACCAGCTAGCATTGTTTTACTGGGCCTGTAGGGGTGACCCTGAAAGGGAAAGAATTCAGAGGGAGGTTTCCTTATGATGCTGCTGAGTGGACCACATAATTTATGAGCAGCCAGATCTTGGTTTAGGTAGTTTTTGTTTTCCAGAGTGAAGTGAAGTCACAACCAACAAATAAAATAATAAAATTGAAAGAATCCAATGCTACAAGAATAAATTAGCCCAACTGTGGATATGTTTGTGGATTGTTTTATAGGTCAGCCACTGAACATAAGAAACGAAACACACACAAGGCACTGAATGAAATTATCTGCAGCCTTGTTACAACATTGTTTACGTAGCAGGATTCTGTGGCACAATGCCAATTGTTCATACCATTGTTATAAATTCATGTCACTGTAGGGTAGCAGGATTCTCTGTGGTAATACAATCCGCTGCACTATCGCTTATGTTCATGTCACACACGCATAAATTTTTTAGGCTTCAAGGTCAGCCTGACTTATGTTACCATTCCTTATGTTCCAGTTGTCGCAGAGAGAGATGAGGAGGACTTTGGTCTGGTCGTAAGCTGAAATTAATATTTATAGCTTATGATTCAGGAGATTTATAGAACAGTAAGGTTTAAAATGAATACTTTAGCTGGTCAGCTAATAAATTACATTCACATTTAGATTTACAATTTAAAGATTTTGATGGGCAACCCTCCACCTGGCCTTCCGTGCATCAATCAGCATGGTGTCCAGATCCATTCCAACACCTGCTCCTGTGCCTTTAGGAGTGAGCGCTAGAGATGGGGCTATCCACAACCTGCGAGCGAAAAAGTTTAATGATTAGAGGAGGATATCAGAGCCCGAGGCACAACTGGCTGCAGTTGATTCTCAACTTGGAACCTTGAATGTAATACTCATTACTGAATGTAATAACACTCATTACTATTCATTCTTAATAATTATCCAAACAAAACATAATCATACAATCTTAAAACACGATCAGCTAACTATCTACTCAGAAGAATTTCATTCATTTTTTCTAAAAATGTTTTTCTTGTTTTAAAAAAAAGAGGTTCATAGAAATTAAAAAATATATTCAAAAACAAAATTTTCAGTTTTGATGCGCTAATCTTTTTTAATCATGTAAAAATGCTGGTAATAATAATAAAAAAGTTAAATTCAAATGCTCTAAAATGAATCAGATAACACATTTCACCCGCTTTCAGAAAATTGTTTACAGTAAAGAATCAAGACAATAATTTAGAATTACCAAAATGAAATTGTGCATATTACATATTATTGGGTTCACAATATGCATCAATTTTCTGAATGTTATATTAGGAACAACTTCTTATATCTTAAGATCCTTCCCTTCAACATACAATGGTAAATCTGTCGGAATCAGAAACTGTTTTCATTTAGGGACATTGCCAGCAAGAATTTTATTTCATTCTTGAATTGTAAAAACTTTAAACAAAGAAATATTCAAAATGGCCGATCTAACCTTCACAGTTAGATTTTATTCAAATGACTAAAATGTTTAAAGAAATAAAAGTTGACTTCAAACTGTGGTCAATGAGACAAACAATTCAACTGAACAATACAATTTTCACATCTCATTTAAAATGTTTAGTAAATTATAAAAACCTAACAATTCATAAGTGCATAAAATATAAAATTTACTAAACATACAGACTATGGTAACATAATGCATTGAATTACTTGCCACAAAGTGTTACAACTGCAGGCAACTTTAGGGTATTATTAAATGAGTCACACAACTCACCCGAGGTGATAGTCCCAGAGGGCTGCCGCATTATTTTCTACGTTGCTAAACGTTCCAGTAGCCGAGGAATTCATCTGGTGATTTTTGCATGGATGGACTTGCATGCCCGAAGCTGAGGCATGGAACTGACCGCTGAGCATTGCTGAGATTGCGAGTGGGAAACACACCAAAGTTTGTGTACAGTTGGCGAGGGGTCTCAGTGTACTTGGTACTCAGTGAAGGAGGTTTGTGTTAGAATAAACCTGATGCTGCTGCTGAAGTATTTGACTTTGATCTGGTCTGGAAAGCACTGATGTCTCATCTGGTCAGATGTATCGGCTGCCGAGAGAGTGCTGGTTAAGTTGATGCTGGTGATGGTCAGACTGAGATGAAGAAAAGTCTGAAGTATCACTGAACGGTGGTGCAGCACTCCATAAGTCAATACGTGTGATGCCGGCGAAAACCCAGAGGCCCAACACTTGGCCAGAAACTGTCCTGAAATGATGGCTGCTCCACTGCCTGGTAAAACTTGACCGGGTATTTGGTAGCCTCATGAGGCTGGGAAATGCATGGAGCTAGGAACTAGGGAAAGAACCAGAAATGAATGATCGTAGAAACAAAAGGCACAGACGAGCGCTGTGAGTGATGAGACTGCTGCAGGGCCTCTGGACGAATGGACGTTTGACTACAAGAACGAGTCAACTGCTCCTCCTGGCTGTGAATGTTCGAGAAGCCGAGTCATGTGATGGACTTTCATGTTGGCTTCCTAAATTGCAGACCCAGAGTCTTGCACATGGTTGCCGCTGTATTTTGAAGGGGAAGAGCTGGAAGGAAGAGGTTTTTCGAGATATGACGAAAATCTAAAAGATCATTCCCGACTCCCGAGGTGACAGCTTGTCTTCTTTAACTTCCTGGAGCCTACAACCACCTGACCCACGAAGCAGCAAACTGGTCGATGGGGAACCACAGTAGCAATCAGACAAACGGCCGTCAGTTGACTCAACGCTTCTGAGACGATGACTGGCAGGGGCTGAAGTTCTTCAGCTGTGGATGAGTGCTTTCAGGCTGCACATTTTGCACATGTTATATTTTGATTTTCATTAGGATGGCATGCGCAGATTTTTGCGCTGTTCGAAGCATGCCAGCACCCTGTGGTGTCAAATCGACGCCTGGAAGATTTTTTGATCTCAATTTTCCCAGGGTTAACAACCGAAGGAATGGCCACACAGGAATAAAAGTAGTCTGCAAAAGACTTATTTGCCTCGAGGGGTATCAAAACGGTGCCGCTGAGCTGATTGGCTGCTAGAGTAGGAGCTGTGCTAAGGGTGAGGGTTGCAGCACTGGTCATCTTAGCCAGAATATGTCTGGGTTTGTCCCACCTGCTGCGCGCCACCTTGTTCAGAGGACACATCTGCACCGGTGGACTCGCCACAGGTGGCGCTTGAAGTCTGGGGCGAGTTCCTGCAGGACCAGGATGGGGGACTTGACCACCTGCTGACCCGCGCATCTGCATCCTCGCCTGCCTGAGAAGTTCCATATCCTGAGTTGACAATGTAATTGTTGATTCTTGATTGTTACCTAGAAATTGCCAAAGGTATAAAATCTTTAGCAAAAAAAACAAACACAAGTACTTAATGTTATGAATTATTTACAGTCTAAACATTTTTTGTATATATTTTTCCAATGTACTATTTAGAGAAAATATTACAGAGAAATTTTTTTTTCCTAAAATAATATTTGTGTATTCCTTTTGGATCATAAATCTGTTAATTTAAATAAGCTCAGGGATGTATCTTAGTTAACTAAAAATAATCAGAAGGCAAACAGAGTCAGTTTGAGAATTGCGTTACTTAATCACAACCTTAAAGGTGGGGGTGGGGGTGAGATGCTGAACCGAACCAATAGCCTCATTAGGAAAAGTCAAGAGATAATTATAGACAACAAATAAAAATTGATACTAATAAAAGAGTCTATCCAATGAGAAATAGGAATTAGGAACATGTGAATTACAACAATGGGATGCTTAATATTAAAATGTGTAAATAAAAAACCCAGCGTTAGCTTTAGATTGGGTTGGTTGAGACTTGGACAGAGAAGATTTTAGAGCAGAGAGCAGTCACAAACTGAGTAAATTCACAGGATATTGTGTAATAAACATCACCACCATCACAGCAATAAAGGTTTTTTTTTATTTTCTATTTAAAAGAGCAGTATCTGTGAGGTAAAAGAGCAGTATTTGTGAGGTGAGCAGTATCTGTGAGGTAAAAGAAAGCAGTATCTGTGAGGTAAAAGAGCAGTATCTGTGAGGTAAAAGAGCAGTAGTGAGATGTCACAGCACATACGAATACATGTATAACCCAGACAACAACACTAAGAAAAGAGACACTCAACTGAAGAAATACAAGATACATGAACCACCAACTTCATGCCCTCAATACTTATGTACATGATTAAATAGTTCTTAAAATGTAATCTGACATCTTGACAGTAACGCTGCTAATCTTGATTGATGTATTATGATTACAGAATTATATCAACTTAATAATGGACATTATTTTACTCATAATGTGTCCTAATTATTGTAATGACACTTGTATTGAAAACAAATTATTTCTTTCTGACTGCTGCTCCATTTCCCTGGTATAAATGATATTCTATGACTGAATCAATCCCAATATTTGTTTCCGAAGTGAATTCATATCAAACGTATTTTTATCATGTGAAAGAATGATGCCATTTTAACTTTTGGGAACAAAAAAAAATCAAAACTTGAAAAATTTCCTGTGTATCATTCTATTTGCATTGTTTTGCAATTATCCATAATAATGATTTCTATTTAAACTATAATCTGACTCAAATATTTTACTGGTAAACGGAACAAACCTTTTATCCTGATTTTTTTTTACTTTCTTTCTAATCGCCGCTCCTTTCTTCTCTCTTCCTCTCGCCTTTGTTTTGAGCGGCAGTCACGCATTTTCTTTTGGCTCTTCAGACTGAGATTCTAATAAAATTAAAATATAAAAAAAATTGAAAATAATAAAAAAAGCAACACCACACAACATAAAACATCAAACCCTGACATAGAGACCTGACATAGAGATTGACAGAGAGACCTGACACACAGACCTGACATACAGACCTGACATACAGACCTGACATCTGACACACAGACCTGGACATACAGACCTGACACAGACCTGACATACAGACCTGACACAGAGACCTGACACAGAGACCTGACACAGAGACCTGACAGATCTACAGACATACAGAGACCTGACACAGAGTACATACAGACCGGACACATGAGACCTGACACAGATAGACATACCACCTGACACAGAGACCTGACATAGAGACCTGACACAGAGACCTGACACAGAGACCTGACACACAGACTGACATACAGACCTGGCACAGAGACCTGACACAGAGACCTGACTTGCATTGACATGTACAGACCTGAGATGACCTGACATACAGACCTGACATAGAGACCTGACTCAGAGACCTCAGACAGAGACCTGACACAGAGAACTGACATAGAGACCTGACATACAGACTGACACAGAGACCTGGCAAAGTTCTCCCATAAGAAAAATTAGCTGGGAAGATTTATTTTAAATAATGTAGAGAATAGTGACGGTAAAAACCTGCTCTTTGCTTTCGGCTTGTGGCATTCATTAATGCTTGCTTCACTCTGGCTTTGGTGTCTTCTGATATAGTTCCTCCTCTTTCTCTCGCAGACGCCTTGGAGTCTTTCTCTCTGGTCCCTGATCTGACCTCTGAGATAACCTGGCTGACTGACAGCTGGGTGTCCATGGCTCGCCCATCACTAGACTGAGCACTCACATCTCGATGTCTGACGAGGACACCTGCAGCTTGCCAATGTCCACAGAGACGGGGGAGACTTTTGACACTGGTCTGGGCAGGTCATTACTGGGCATTTTAAAAACAGGCGTTGAGCTCTGTTGTATCTGAACATCTTCACCTGGTCATGTAATGTAACAGTTTCGTGTTTCATGGTTAAGTTAATCACAAAATATAAAATTCAAAAACATTGTTAAATAAGTTGTTTTAATAGAATAATATTTAATATCTTCTTAAATAAATGTTCTTTGATCAGGTTTGTGTATAAATCAATATGGCAACGCAGAGAAGCAAGTCACTTTGAAAGAAAGTTTTGGGAAAAAGTTTCATACAAGACTAGAGTAATTCTTACTATTTTATACAAGACTAGAATAATTTTACTATTTTATACAAGACTAGAATAATTTTACTATTTTATACAAGACTAGAATAACTTTACTATTTTATGGTTTAAATTGAAATGCAAACTAACAAAGCGTAAAATTTTGTAAAATTGTCACAAATTTTAGGTTTATTTCAAAATGCATACATCTACATATCACATTGAATGACTTGAAGGCAGAACCTAAACCAATAATTCACATTTGTGGTCAGTTAAAAATTCAAGAAATAATAAATTATCAAAACCTAAAAATATTACATACTGGTAAAGAAAAGTGTGTATATAAAAAACATAAAACAAAATGCTGCATTTCTTCAGTGTGACAAATCAAACCATTATTGCTATGGGAACGCATATAATGATTAAAACTTTTTCTGTGCTAATTCTCTTATATTATATACTCTTTTCATGGAGTAGATTTAATTTAACATGTAGAAACACAAAAAGGAAAACCTCCTTCCAGCAATCAGTAAAATGTAAAGATGTGACCTAGACTTACTCCTGACAAAATGTATGTGTCTAGGCTTCTTAAAAACTGCCAGTAGTGAATGTAGCCAGAATAAATGTAATTAAGTATTCATAATTATTTTTCAAAAAATTTTAAAAGTACTCATGGCACAGCGAACACTATACATGTCCCAAAACTGTGATAGAGTAAATTGTATTTTCAGGTTTGTGCCGGGAGGTAAACAGCGTAATTATGGAGCTACTCACCCAAGACATCCAGGGGAAATGTTTCTGTACCACTGAACTGCTGACCATCAGTTTCTCCACTCTCCGTCTCTTCAGCTTTAGGTGCGGGACGTAGACATGCGTTGAAGCTGAGCATCGCTGCTTAGGCTGATGGAAAGTCATGATCTCGTCCATGATGGCTGACCTAAGCTGTGACTTGTCCATGTCCTGGATTAAAAATACACCATTCTATTACTTTCAATGGATTGTTTACAGAATACATTTCATAAACAGTTTGAATTTTTTTTTTAAATTAATTAATCTGCATAATGCAGACCTGAGGAAAACTATTTTCTGGTAAACATTTTAATCAAGAAGAGTGGATGCTGAATCCTATATATTACAACAATTACTTATACAATCTTATTTAACTTTTAACCAATTATCTCTGTTGGTTTCCTGCTATAATACAAATAGAACAATAAATACAACAAACTTATTTCTTTTTACAACTGATATTTCAATTCTACATTTTTACAACTGATATTTCAATTCTACAGCTTTTTACAACTGATATTTCAATTCTACAGTTTTACAACTGATATTTCAATTCTACAGCTTTTTACAACTGATATTTCAATTCTACAGCTTTTGACAACTGATATTTTACAGCTTTTACAACTGATATTTCAATTCAACAGCTTTTTACAACTGATATTTCAATTCTACAGCTTTTAATCAGATCATAAACATTTTCCAGTTACAGTTTTAGAATTCTTCCCAACAACTTGTCTACCAATTCATATTAAAGTTAAAGTATGCCCTATTATTCTCTTTCTCAAAATCACTAAGCAGGCACACATATCGGTTCATCATCTGGGTCATGATAGTTGCTGACAGCCGATGGGCTAGAGCCTGTCCATTATTGATACGGTTGGCCGGTCCAACACCAACATTTTAAGGAGGTCCAGCGTTTTTCGAAACATTGTTCCAAGCCACTGGCTCTTTTTTAACATTGCCGGTGGCAAAATAAAAATAACAAATTTATGAAATAAATTTTAGACTTCGTGATTATACAGATATACAAATGAGAGAAATGAGATTTTACTTAAATATTAGATATTTTTTAAAAAACGAGTTTTCGATGGATTTCACAAAGACTCTACACGAATGGCAATAAATAAAGTGACAAGAAATATTATGTTCAAGGTCGGATGAAAACAGATAATGAATCGGTATTCAAACATATCGAATGATAATAATAAGAAGGTAACCAGTTAGTGAGAGTATTAGTCATTTATTCAAAACTTGCTATTTCAAACATAGTCGAAACATGGCCACAGAGAAACACCAGTTATGAGAGCATCGTCATCTATTCAAGGTCTTATCAGATGTGATTTAATAATGTTATTTCCATAGAAGCTCACCGACAAAAATTGTTTGACTTCTTGACCTTATATAGTACTTAAAGAGTCTTTCTCCACATAAGTTAGATTTCACCCAAAATTTATCAGTAGCTTCTATGGAAATAACATTATTAAGTCACATCCATGATAAGACCTGAATGGAATGACTTGATGCTTCTCACTAACTGGTGTTTCTCTGTGGCCATGTTTCATTATGTTTGAAATACATAGAAATGATAAGACCCTGAATGGAATGACTTAATGCTTCTCACTAACTGGTGTTTCTCTGTGGCCATGTTTCATTATGTTTGAAATACCGATTCATTATCTGTTTTCATCCGACCTTGAATTATAATATTTCTTGTCACTGTTTATTGCCATTCGACAAGTCATGATGAAAGTCCATCGAAATAAAAATCATTTCATTTTTTTAAAAATATCTAACTATTTCAAGTAAAATCTTTTCATTTCTCTCATTTGTATATCTTGCTATAATACTTAGTCTAGAATTTATTCTCATTATTTGTTAATTTTTATTTTACAGCTTGTGTTAAAAAAGAGCCAGTGGCTTGGAACAAGCTGTTTCCGAAGACGACGAAAAATCGCTGGACCTCCTTAGCAAAATGTTGGTGTTGGACCCGCCAACCGTATCAATGTGGAGCAGGCTCTAGCCCATCGGCTGCTCAGCAACTATCATGACCCAGATGATGAACCGATATGTGCCTGCTTTTAATTTTGATTTTGAGAAAGAGGTAAAATAATAGGGCATACTTTAACTTTAATATGAATTGGTAGACAAGTTGTTGGGAAGAATTCTAAAACTGTAACTGGAAAATGTTTATGATCTGATTAAAAGCTGTAGAATTGAAATATCAGTTGTAAAAAGCTGTTGAATTGAAATATCAGTTGTCAAAAGCTGTAGAATTGAAATATCAGTTGTCAAAAGCTGTAGAATTGAAATATCAGTTGTAAAAAGCTGTAGAATTGAAATATCAGTTGTAAAAAGCTGTAGAATTGAAATATCAGTTGTAAAAAGCTGTAGAATTGAAATATCAGTTGTAAAAAGCTGTAGAATTGAAATATCAGTTGTAAAAAGAAATGTTTGTTGTATTTATTGTTCTATTTGTATTATAGCAGGAAACCAACAGAGATAATTGGTTAAAAGTTAAATAAGATTGTATTATAAGTAATTGTGTAATATATAGGATTCAGCATCCACTCTTCTTGATTAAAATGTTTACCAGAAAATAGTTTTTCTCAGGTCTGCATTATGCAGATTAATTAATTTAAAAAAAAATTCAAACTGTTTTATGAAATGTATTCTGTAAACAATCCATTGAAAGTAATAGAATGGTGTATTTTTAATCCAGGACATGGACAAGTCACAGCTTAGGTCAGCCATCATGGACGAGATCATGACTTTCCATCAGCCTAAGCAGCCGATGCTCAGCTTCAACGCATGTCTACGTCCCGCACCTAAAGCTGAAGAGACGGAGAGCAAATTGGAGAAAACTGATGGTCAGCAGTTCAGTGGTACAGAAACATTTACCTGGATGTCTTGGGTAAAAGAGCAGCTCCATAGTTACGCTGTTTGTGCCCGTACAACAACCTGAAAATACAATTTACTCTAATCACAGTTTTGGGACATGTATAGTGTTCACAGCCATGAGTACTTTTAAAATTTTTTGAAAAATAATTATGAATACTTAATTACATTTATTCTGGCTACATTCACTCTACTGGCAGTTTTTAAGAAGCCTAGACACATACATTTTGGGTCATCACATGGAGTTTGTGAATGCTCAAGTCTAGGTCACATCTTTACATTTTACTGATTGCTGGAGAGGTTTTTGTTTCTTGTGTTTCTACATGTTAAATTAAATCTACTCCATGAAAAGAGTATATAATATAAGAGAAATTAGCACAGAAAAAGAAAGTTTTAATCATTATATGCGTTCCCATAGCAATAATAGTTTGATTTGTCACACTGAAGAAATGCAGCATTTTGTTTTATGAATTGATCTTTTAATATACACATACTTTTCTTTACCAGTATGTAATATTTTTTTAGGTTTTGATAATTTATTATTTCTTGAATTTTTAACTGACCACAAATGTGAATTATTGGTTTAGGCTCTGCCTTCAAGTCATTCAATGTGATATGTAGATGTATGCATTTTGAAATAAACCTAAAATTTATGACAATTTTACAAAATTTTACGCTTTTTAGTTTGCATTTCAATTTAAACCATAAAATAGTAAGAGTTATTCTAGTCTTGTATAAAATAGTAAGAATTATTCTAGTCTTGTATAAAATAAGTAAGAATTATTCTAGTCTTGTATAAAATAGTAAGAATTACTCTAGTCTTGTATGAAACTTTTTTCCCAAAACTTTCTTTCAAAGTGACTTGGTTCTCTGCGTTGCCATATTGATTTATACACAAACCTGATCAAGGAACATTTATTTAAGAGATATTAAATATTATTCTATTAAAACAACTTATTTTAACAATGTTTTTGAATTTTATATTTTGTGATTAACTTAACCATGAAACACTGAAAACTGTTACATTGCATGACCAGGTGAAGATGTTCAGATACAACAGAGCTCAGCCTTTTTAAATGCCCAGTAATGACCTGCCCAGACCAGTCAAAAGTCTCCGTCTCTGTGGACATTGGCAAGCTGCAGGTGGCTTTTTCAGACATCGAGATGTTGAGTGCTCAGTCTAGTGATGGGCGAGCCATGGACACCCAGCTGTCAGCAGTCAGCCAGGATATAAAAGTGTCAGAGAGTCAAAGTCAGAGACCAGGATGAGAAAGACTCCAAGGCGTCTGCTGAGAAGAAAGGGAGGTAACACTACCATATCAGAAGACATCAAAGCCAGAGTGAAGCAAGTATTAATGAATGCCACAAGCCGAAAGCAAAGAGCAGGTTTTTACCTTTACTTTTCTCTACATTATTTAAAATAAATCTTAACAGCTAATTTTTCTTATGGGGAGAACTTTGCCAGGTCTCTGTGTCAGGTTTAGAATATGTTGGGTATCCATTCAGTCCTAGAATCTCTGTGTCAACTCTGTGTCAGGTATTTTGTTTTTCAGGTCTCTGTGTCAGGTCATCTATGTCAGGTCTGTGCTATTGTGGTCTCTATGTCAGGTCATGTATGTCAGATCTCTGTGTCAGGTATGTATGCCAGGTCTCTGCAAGCACAGGTCTGTATGTCAGGTCTCTGTGTCAGGTCTCTGTGCCAGGTCTGTATAAGTCAGGTCTCTGTGTCAGGTGTCTGTATGTCTGGTCTCTGTGTCAGGTCTCTATGTCAGGTCTCTGTGTCAGGTGTCTGTATTTCCGGTCTCTGTGTCAGGTCTCTGTGTCAGGTCTGTATGTCCGGTCTCTGTGTCAGGTCTCTGTGTCAAATCTGTATGTCAGGTCTCTGTGTCAGGTCTCTGTGTCAGGTCTCTGTTTCAGGTCTCTGTGTCAGGTCTGTATGTCAGGTCTGTGTGTCAGGTCTGCATGTCAGGTCTTTGCATGTGTCTCTATGTCAGGTCTTTATGTCAGGTCTGTGGCATGTCAGTTCTGTGTGTCAGGTCTCTGTGTCAGGTCTCTATGTCAGGTCTCTACCTTAGGGTTTGATCGATAAGCACATTTTTGACTCACTAGAATCTGGTGTTGATTATTTTTTTTATTATTTTCAATTTTTTTATATTTTAATTTTATTAGAATCTCAGTCTGAAGAACCAAAAGAAGTCAAACACGGATGCAAGCCAAAGACAAAAGGAACGAGGAAAAGAGAAGAAAGAAAAGGAGCGAGCATTAGAGAAAGTAAAAAATCTCAAGGCACAAGGTTTGTTCACTTTACCAGTAAAATATTTGAGTCAGATTATAGTTTAAATAGAAATCATTATTATGGATTAATTGCAAAACAGTGCAAATAGAATGATACACAGGAAATTTTCAAGTTTTGATTTTTTTCCTGTCTGTTCCCAAAAAGTTAAAATGTTAATGGCATCATTCTTTCACATGATAAAAGATGTTTGAAATGAATCACTTCCACAGTTTTAGAAACAATCATGATTGGGTATTCATTCAGTCATAGAATATCATTTATACCAGGGAAATGGAGCAGCAGTCAGAAAGAAATAATTTGTTTTTCAATACAAGTGTCATTACAATAATTAGGACACATTATGAAATTAAAATAATGTCCATTAGAAAGTTGATATAATTCTGTAATCATAATAAAACAATCAAGATTGCAACGACTTACTGTCAAAATGTCAGATTATCTCTAAATACATTTTAAGAACTATTTAATTATGATACATACAGTCTTGAGGGCATGAAGTAAACAAACTTCAGTGTCTCTTGTATTTTCAGTTGAGTGTCTCTTTTCTAGTGTTGTTGTCTGGGTTATACATGAATTCATGAGTATGTGACTAGAGACATCCTCACAAATTCTGCTCTTTTACCTCACAGATACTGCTCTTTTACCTCACAGATACTGCTCTTTTACCTCACAGATACTGCTCATTATACCTCACAAATACTGCTCTTTTACCTCACAGATACAGCTCTTAAATAGAAAATAAAAAAAAAACCTTATTGCTGTGATGGTGGTGATGGATTACACCAATGATGGCAGAATTTACCAGTTTGGACTGCTCTCTGCTCTTTCTAAAATCTTCTCTGATCCAAGTCTGAACCAACCCAATCTAAGACTAACCTTGGATTTTTGTTTATCAACACATTTTAATATTAAGCATCCCATTGTTGTAATTCACATGTTCCTAATTCCTATTTCTCATTGGATGTCAGTCAGACTCTTTTATTAGTATCACTTTATTTGTGTCTATAATTATCTTCCTTGACTTTGCCCTGTGGGAGGCTCAGAGTTACTTCCTGTTAACCTGCCCTTTCATTGAACCCTGCAGCATCTGCCAATTTCCACCCCCCCATCAAAAGGTTATGGGATCGTGGCCTTAAATACCACAATTCTCATAACGAGAACAAAGAAGAATCTATTTGAATTCAGATTATTTTTAGTTAACAAAGACACAAATCCATAAATAAAAACAAAATACACAAAAACACAAATCACAAACACAAATACACAAATATTATTTTAGAAAAAAAATTCTCTGTAATATTTTCTCTAATAATAATACATTGGAAAAATATTTTTTTAAAAATGTTTAAATATACATTATTCATTTCTTTAGAATGTAATAATTCATAACATTAAGTACTGTGTTTTGTTTTTTGTTAAAGATTTTATACCTTTGGCTATTTCTAGGTAACAATCAAGAATCAACAATTACATTGTCAACTCAGGATATGGAACTTCTCAGGCGATGGACCGTCATGCAGAAGCCGGGTCAACAGAGTGATTCAAGTCCACCCCATCCTGGTCCTGCAGGAACTCCGCCCCAGACTTCAAGCGCCACCTGTGGCAAGTCCACCGGTGCAGATGTGTCCTCTGAACAAGGTGGCGCGCAGCAGATTTTTGTGGGCAACAAACCCAGGCATATTCTGGCTAAGACGACCAGTGCTGCAACCCTCACCCTTAGCACAGCTCCTACTCTAGCAGCCAATCAGCTCAGCAGTAGCACCGTTTTGATACCCTCGGGGCAAATAAGTCTTTTGCAGACTACTTTTATTCCTGTGTTGGCCATTCCTTCTGTTGTTAACCCTGGGAAAATTGAGATCAAAAGAATCTTCCAGGCGTCCGATTTGACACCACAGGTTTGTGCCGCTGGCATGCAAGCTTCAGACAGCACCAAAAATCTGCTGCAAACTGCCATCCTGATGAGAAATCAGAATATGGCCGTGCAAAATGTGCAGCCTGAAAACAGCCATCCACAGCTGAAGAACTTCAGCCCCCTGCAACAACATCATCGTCTCAAAGCGTTGAGTTTGAAGACGGGGTGAGAAATGTTTTAACTGACAGCCGTTTGTCTAGTTGCCCTGTGGTTCCCCATCAGACCAGTTCGCTGCCTCAACCATGGGTCAGGTGGTTCTAGGCTCCAGGGAGTTATCCAAAGAAGACAAGCTGTCACCTCGGAGTCAGGGAATGATCTTTTAGATTTTCTCGACCAACATCTTTTTTGTTTTGTTTTATAAACGTTTGGTGTAGCATTTTTGCCTTAGATGCAGCCAGCATCAAACGCAATGATAATGGACTTTTTAATGGCGTACTGGCATCTGATTCATTACACCTTGTTCAGGCGTGGTGGATAGTACTTTATCATTCCTGCGTGATGAAGGCTGGTTTCTAAGATGATCTGGTTTATTTTTTATATACTGCCATCTGGTCGTTTCGGGCGCCGTTTGCTTGAATCCATACAGGATCAGATAATCTGATCTTCATGAACCTTATTCTAACTTGAATCCGGTAACGTGGTAATACGTCAAGTGGGAACCATGAACAGTGACCCCGTGCTAAAGTTCCCTTAATCTCTAAGGGCTTAACGGGGCTAATCAAGTGAAGAATTCATCTGTCATATAAAGGTGTGGTTTGAGCACAACTACTCCCCAAACTTAAAAGTCAGGTACGCATTTAAAACTGGGTGGACTTGGGTACGTACACCTGAAAAAAATCCCAAGTTTAATAAAAAAAATATCCCAATCTCACTAAGGTTCAAACCCAGGACTCTCTGGTCGACAGTCGAGCACTCTACACCACGCGACCATCCAGCCCGTTACAACCCAGGAAGGGGTTGAGTGTAAATCTGGGATCAATATTCAAACTAAAGCCTATAGCAAACCTATAGCAAGCAAAAAGTCACAGACTTTGAGGATATGACTATACACCCTCTGCCCCCTTAAATACTAAACTTACCCTCTCACTGCAATCATTTATCAACCTGTATACAGATATATCATTGGTTATCGCGATTCTTTAGTTGGCTATTGCTATTTATTGCTATCCAAGACACTAGTGACTTAGAAATAAACTTTACACAGTTCGGTGAGCTAGAAACAACAAATTACCGTACTGAACATGTTCATTGTTCCACAGGACCAAAATATTGGATAGTATATAACCCTGCTATGACCGGTACGGGGAAGGGTCCGTAATCGGGTGAATGTAATATGTATCATACCGACGTATGTGCTGAGCAGGTAAACACACTACATGGGCCCTCAGGGAACACTTATTATCTACTTCAAATGCGTCTCTTGGCAGAGGATCTCACAAAGCTAGGGAAGTGGGACAATGCGTCTCTCCGCAGGGTCTCACAAAGCTGGGGCTGTGGTGACAAATACGTCACCTCACAGAGGGTCCACTAAAGCTAGGGCCAGTGGTGACAATGCGTCTACCCCGGAGGGTCTACCTAAGAGCTAGCGTTGTGGTGACCAAGAAGAGAAAAAAACCTTTCTTCCTTCACTCAGCTCACAAACAGTCAAAGTTCATAGTGCATCGAAATTACGGTGGAAGTAGCAAGTCTAGGCGCCCTTTATATTTGGCTTTTGGAGTCAAAAGATCAATACCCGGAATCTAAGAGGTTTGAAGATATCAGCGTGATTAGCAGCAGAGTCAGTATCGAAAACATAAAGATGCAAAAAAAATCCTGCCATCACTACTGGGTAAATGGGGAGAAGATGCGACTGCTTGACAGAAAGACAGTTAAAAAAACAGACATATTACTTGGATGGGAGGATCGATAGACAGACAATTTAGTAAAATATAGTCTGTATATGAATAAAGCAGCGATTTGGGGAGGGGGAAGTAGGTCACTATGCAAAAAAAATGTTTTATTGCTTTCGGACATCTTAACTGAGCATTATTTATAACATGTCGTACCTGGTCTAGGGAAGAAAGAGGGGTTAAAGGGTATCGTTCATGACGTCAACCTGCTGACTTCATTCGGTTTTAATCTCATCCAACCCCTTCTCCCATGCTAACATCGAGGTAGTCCTTTCATTGAGACAACTTCCCTGAATGTATATCTTTTGGGAACTAAAGACTCCAGTCGATTCTGATGTGTGTTTGTGTGTGGGGGGGTAGGGGGTGTCACAGAACGTCAATGAATGAAAATAAATATCTACAACTCGTCGATTCAATGACGGAGTTGGTGGGCGGGGGGGGGGCTGGGGAGTCAGACTACCAACATTCATTTAAATAGTTGCGGTGTCATCATTACAGACTTGCATCCTGCCCAACAATTCAAAAGTTACCCCCATAGGGGTGATGACCAAGATTGAATTTTGGAACATAAACTGGTGACCGGTTTGTAACATAGCCACAGCAAGGTAAGTGAACAAACTGCCATCTACAGTAGTTTGGGAGGGAGGGGGTGTGGCAGGGGATATACGGTGAAACAAAGACTTAAAGGTACCGCCATATACAGGCGTGATACTATAGATGGATGTTGAACTGTGGTTTTCAAATGTCGCTAAAGTAGACCTCGCTCAAGGCTAGACAGACCAACAAGCTGAACAGATTACATCTAAAACTGGCAACAGCTATACAGACAACATCTAGATGAAAACAACAAGTTGGACAGACAACATCTAGACAGACATCTAGACAAACAAGCTGGATAGACAACATCTAGACAGACAACAGCTAAGACAGATAACATCTAGATAGTCTACGTCTGAACAGACAAGCTGGACAGACACCTTACTAGCTAGACAGATAACAGTTATACAGACAACAAAGCTCGACAGACAACGGCTAGTCCAGAAAACTGCTAGACAGAAAACAGCTAAACAGACAACAGCTAGAGCAGAACACGCGCTAGACAGACAATAAGCTAGACAGACAATAAGCTAGACAGACAATAAGCTAGACAGACAACAGCAGACTCATCTGGCAAGTCGGCCAGCTTTGATTTTTTCCGTGCTGGGACGGAGAAATGAAAAAGTTACGGAAGTTAGCGTTACTTAAAACGGAAAGATAAATACTAGTTATGCATGACTTAGCATTAAAAAACAAACAACCTCATCGCCAAGTACGATCAAAGTTGATCTACGGCAGTGGTTCAAGTAAACAAAAAAATCTAAGGTTAAAAGATGAGTGAGGGAGAGAGTAGTGATATCCCCCCAACAACAACCTCCAAATATTCAACTCAGTCGTCATGTGTTCACGACAGCATAAAGAACTTAAATTTTTTTGACCGACATAATAAAAGATAAGAAGCATTTTACAGTCATGTATGTATTTTTTACTTCGGTATATTATAACTTATCTGCCAAAAAGGCCAACGGTTTTACAAAATAACTGACTTATCTTATTAGTGCACTATGTCCACAAAAAAATATACTGAAATATTCAATGAGATGTTTTATCAAATCTTGTTACATATTACATTGTATAATCAATGCGGGGTTTTTGTCCTAGTGAGGTTTGGCTATTACGGGGATAGTCCTAACTACGAAGTATATTTTGGATTCAACTAGGCGCTGTCCAAGAAAACCCACAAGAAGACCTTAACGGAATTCAGCCCTGATGCATTCGAAATGATTGAAAAAAAATAATTGGTTTGCAACGGTATGGGTGTTGAGTTGACTACAGATGTACGGAAACATTTAGTGTCAAATGAACTCTTCAAGCAATGCGTAAATTCTGGTGATTTTTTTTTTTTGTTTTGTTTCCCCTAAAGCCAGTGTAACTTTTTTGTTTCATCAAATAAGAATGGCCATCCTGTACTCACAAAGTATGCATTTTCTTTGGCTCTTCAGCCCATTTAGGGCCCTGGCCTGCCATACACTTCCTCCACGTTTCCCGATCCATGTCTTTTTCCCCTCCACTCTCTCACTCTTATGTACTTACAGATCCGCTGCAAATGTCAATATTTTTTTTGTATCAAGCCCCCTCACATGACGAAATTCAAGTCACCCAGATGCCAATCAAAACCATTGACGAGATCCGGGGGGTAATCAAAGCAATGCAAGAAAATCCATACAGAAACATCAAACGTGAGGACACGCAATGAACTTTGTTAACATGTTGAGCCCTGTGACCCACCAGATCCCTGTTGGCACTGCAATTATATATATATATATATATATATATATATATATATATATATATATATAATAAAGGACCTGAGAGTATGCCCGCACATAACAATCACTAACCAATGCAGCACTGTTGATTAATACAACGGTTCCCAATCTCGCAGACAGGATCCATCGCTGTAAAGGAAGCAGTGAGTATGTGATGGAGGTGTGTTCCAGTCCCAATGAAACTATTTACCCCATGGCGTGTGCAGTGTCGAGTACGATGCCCAGCCTCGGTCATGGTCAACGGCGGAGGGGGGGGGGTTGAACTTAGAAAATACACCAAGAAACTGTTGAAATGTTGTGTTCAAAACCAGGACTAACTCGTCCATAAATGATGCTTAACATGAATATGTTAAGCGTCAGTTATTTGTACAAAAATTGTAAAAAAAAAAAGGGAAAACTATATGTCAATTCTTTTTGTTTGTACTAAGTTAACGGGGCTACTGGGTGTGTATACCTGACTTGAGTACGAAATGTTACAAAAACTGTTCCTGATATCATTGGAAAGAATATGAACAGCTATGATCAGTAAGAGTTCATCTTGAAAAAAAAAAACAAGTCAGATGGATGTAGCCTAACCTATGAAAGCATCAAATAAAACAAAAAGTCACAGTGAATACAGGCTTAAGTGAAGGAAATAGACTTCGTTTTAAAAAAAAAAAACACGGGGCTTACAAACGCGACGCACACAAAAATAAAAAAAAAGTTGAAGCAGATCAAAACTAACAAGTAGGATACCACCACACTGTTACAGTTGTTTTTTTTTACACCCTTCTTAACCCATCAACAACAAGTGAAGCACGAGGAGCCAAACAAAGCTTGGCCACACACACACACACACGGCAACACGCATACACAAAACCGTCACTTCCAACTCTTACTATTTATACACTGCCTGTATCGACACACCCCCACCCCGTCTTCCTTCCCACCATATAATTCATTACATGACAACCGCCCAGTCTAGGTTTAATGGCGCAAGAAGCAAACTCTTTTACCCAATGTACTAAAGACAGATGCCGTGAGATGCCGCTGCTGGCTAGAAGCCGAATAAGTGCCGAACGGAAAAGATTGACCCCCCCCCCCTTTTACGCCCTCTATCCGGTCTTTTTAGGCCCCCTAATGATTGCCCTCATTCAAGAGAGAATGAGAGAGAGAGAGAGAGAGAGAGACGGGATTATAACTAGGATTATCCTGCCATCTTCTAGAACTTGTAAAAAGAAATGTTTACTCCAAAAATAACAGCACAAGTAACCATACAACCCAAATACCCGTTGCTTGTACGAAAAATGAAAAGATTTTTAACGGCGTGCGGCTGGGGCCGCTGTGTGTGGGGGGCGCTTTAAAACGTACATGACTATTCGTGGGGGAGGGTCGGGCGGAGGAAGTGGGTATCACGAGTGACATGAATTTCAATATCCAGCTACCAATAAACAAAGTCATATATAAACACCGTCCATTGGGACATGTCTCGTATGAATGCCCGCTACAGGGTCGTGTGTCACTACATTCCTCCTGGCCTGAAAACACAAATACATTTTTTTTTTTACATCTCCATGTTTCAAAACAAAAACCTCTCAGGCTTAGATTAAAATAATGTCACTTGATGTCGTCAAGCGATAACAACAACAACCAGCTATTTGGTTGAGATAACTGACGACAAAGATGTCATAACTGACGACAAAGATGTCCTATGTGAGGAGTGGAACATGATACCCGTGCATTTAATTTCTGCCAATGAATTCATGTGTCAATATTCTCAGTGAGAGAGACTCGTTTGGGAAGCAAGCAACACATTCAATCAAGTACCACATCCCATTGATAAAGTCGTCGAGAGTTGAACAACAACAAAAAAAACAAACAGATTAAAAGACGGTTATCTAAAATACAATGTGCACTAGACTTTGACACAACATATTCATTTTATCTTATCCCCCAACAAACACAGGATTGGGTGTAATCTTACACAGGTTAATGAACAAATAACAAAAAAAGGTTATGCTGTGTAGATTGTTCCGAGAAGTAACAACTAAAGCTAATTAAAGCAGTTCTTAATAGATGTTGTGAGTATATTGTTCCGAGTAGTAACTGCTAAAGCTAACTAAAGCAGTTCTAATATTTGTTGTGTATATTGTTCCGAGAAGTAACTGCTAAAGTTAAATTAAAGCAGTTCTAATATTTGTTGTGTATATTGTTCCGAGAAGTAACCGCCAAAGCTAATTAAAGCAGTTCTAATATTTGTTGTGTATATTGTTCCGAGTAGTAACTACTAAAGCTAATTAAAGCAGTTCTAATATTTGTTGTGTATATTGTTCCGAGAAGTAACTACTAAAGCTAATTAAAGCAGTTCTAATATGTGTTGTGTATATTGTTCCGAGAAGTAACTGCTAAAGCTAATTAAAGCAGTTCTAATATTTGTTGTGTATATTATTCCGAGTAGTAACTACTAAAGCCAATTAATTAAAAGACTTCCCTACCAAATCAATACATGTATACAGAAGCTATTAGAGAATATGATGAGGTGATAAAACATGAACCCACCGAGGCTACACAAGAATATATACCATGAACTAGATGAACCAACAACAATACTTGCGCTTAGATGTCTAGAAAAGCGCAAATCGTTTAACGGTGCATCCCTAGACATCACATGTGCACACACAAACCACTCACACACACACAAAACAAGCAGGATTACTCTGGCATTACCTTACCAAACCAATAGTTTAATTCAAGGAAACCACGACTGAAACACTAACTCAACGGCCTGGCGAGACACTAGACATGCGTTGATTGATGGAATAGAAGCGACAAAACGAACTTTCAAAAACAACAACAAAAACAACAGATATGCATACACACCGTTAAATAAAATTATTATCCACATCAAACAGTGAGAATATAAGAATGTGAGGCAATTGTTACCGTACATTGATAGAATGTATATTTTACCGCACACAGTATACCACTAACGCGAAGTACCACCACAAATAACGAACTGTAATATCCTTTGGAAAAAAAATCAGCACTATATGTTATGTAAATACAGAGTAAATTTATACGAGCCAGGAAAGTGTCGTCACCGCTCGCGAACTTCTTGAATATAGTTTGATGAGAGAGGTCTGTCCCTCAGTTTTATAACGTCAGGCGAGGTAAGTGATCCATTTCAGCTCAAGGTGACTTCCCCACACATTTTTTTTTTCAAATATATACGGCCAAAGTCTGCAACTAAGTGGAGAAATACGCAAGAACTTTAAATAGTGCAATTTAAAAAAAAAATGTATTGAACGATACAAAACCAACTTTCACCCTTTAAATGTCTCTGAATGTATTGTAGGTAGCATTGTAACACTTCCTATGTCTGGACAACATAGTGGTTGGTCGTCACTGGCTCCACAGCCGGCGTCGAAAGTAGGTCAAGCATTTTTCAACGCAAGAATTGCTCAACAAAGTGGTGGTGGCGGTGAGAGAGCAAGGTCAAACACAACGTAAACGGCAATACACAACACGGTTCTAAATGAGTGCATCATTGTGTTGTGGGTGCTACATGACATGGGGGTGACAGACTAAGATAATGTGAATATGATGACACACCATGACGAATTCATAACATCAGGTCCACCACCCAGGGATTCTTCCATTTATGACATCGAACTACAAAAACTGTAGTCATAGTCCACAGACCAAACATCTGTAGTCATATTCCATACACCAAACATCTACAATCTTGGCCCATAGGTCAAACACTGTAACCACAAAACACAAAAGCATAAAGGAAACATGGGCGTGTCAGCTAACAAAAACATGGAGGGAAACTACGGTCCGCGAGGTGAGGTGCGTCAGTCGGGATGTTTGGTCAGGCCCGACCAGACACCCTCTGCCCGTTCACGTCAAGGACGTTTACATTCAATTCATATTATTTCAATACTAGCTGTACCCTCTGCAAAACATTTGCATAGAATTATATCCCCTTAGGCTTGATCGGCAGGCGAGGTTATTTTTTTGGTTTCGGGCAGATCCGATTTTTTTCATGGTTGTATTTTAAACTGGAATATTGTTGTGTTAATTCTTTTACTTTCGATTTAACGCACACTGGAAATGAGCATTATTATATATGAATGATTAACACTCCCTGCATCAGTGTATGGTCCAGTCCCCTACTGTCAATATAATGACCTACTAAAAGGACCTACTGTGGCCCGTGGCTCAAAAAAAAAAAGGTTGGGCCTAGCCTTGAGTTACCTGTAAGTTCCCCCCCCCCCCCACCCCCGCACATTTTAAGTAATTAATACATGAGGTGCAAAGTGTTTTCCCCTGAAGCAAAGATTGAATCAGACGTGAATACACACACAAACACATTAACTTTTAGTGTAACCATATCTCCATTATTATTTTTGTGTTTTTACTCTCATTTAAAGTTTCCTAAGGCCAGAGGAGGGAAGTTTTATATATTTTTGTCTTCATAAACTGCCTTGGCTTACTGGATCTATTATTCTCTTTGTATATGTGGATTTGATTGTACACACTACGTATCTATCATACATTGCACATAATGACCTACACTAATTTCAAAAATGTTTCATTACGGGTGACATTACCTTACCAGTTCGATGATCTCCCCCCCAGACCACAATTCTTCCACCCTCAACAGAATGAACAATCCTGTGCAGACTCTGGGCCGGCAGTACAAACAAAGAGATTTTGTGTTGTTTTTTTTTTTGTTTTTTACAAGCAAACTAGAAGTGATATTTTTCATCTAGAAATCTCATACCAAATCAATCATCAGTATTAGGACACATTTTAAATGAGACTACACATGTGCAATCAAAACCCAGAAATCAATGCCTCCACCTCCATCAAAGCTTATGCATCAATACCTCCACCTCCAATCAAAGCCCATGCATCAATACCACTACATCCAATCATAGCAGCAGGCATCAATACCCTACATCCAATCGTAGTACAGACATCAATACCCACTTCCAATCATAGCTCAGGCATCAATACCCCACCATCCAATCATAGCACAGACATCAATACCCTACATCCAATCATAGCACAGGCATCAATACTTTACATCCAATCATAGCACTAGACTGCATCAATACCCTACGTCTTAATCTGTAGCACAGGCATCAATACCCCTACATCCAATCATAGCACAGACACCAATAACCTCCACATACAATCATAGCCCCATGAGTCAATACCTCCACCTCCAATCTAAAGCTCAGATAATCTGTACCACCACCTCCAATAGAAGTTTAGATATATGTGCCACCACCTCCAATAGAAGCTTAGATATCTGTGCCACAACCTCCAATAGAAGCTTAGATATCTGTGCCTACTACCTCCAATCAAAGCTCAGATATCGGTTTTATCACCTCTAATCAAAGCTCAGATATCTGTGACACTACTCTAATAGAAGCTAAGATATCTGTGACACCACCTTCCAATAGAAGCTTAGATATCTGTGCCACCATTTCTCAGTCAAAACTCAGATATCTGTGCCACCACCTCCAGTCAGAAACTAGTTATCTGTAGCACCATCTCAATTGAAAGCTCAGATATCTTTAACACCACCTCCAGTCAAAGCTCAGATATCATAGCCACCACACCTTTAATCAAAGAAACATCAGATATCATGTGCTACTACCTCCAATAGAAGTTTAGATATATGTGCCACCACACTCCAATAGACTTAGATATCTGTGCCACCACCTCTCCAATAGAAGCTTAGATATCTGTGCCACCACCTACAATCAAAGCTCAGATATCTGTGTCATACACCTCTAATCATAGCTCAGATACTGACACCACTCCAAAGAAGGCTTAGATATCTGTGCCACCACCTCCAATAGAAGCTTAGATATCTGTGTCACTACATCCAATCAAAGCTCAGATATCTGTGCCACCACCTCCAATCAAAGCTCAGATATCTGTGCCACCACTTCCAATCAAAGCTCAGATATCTGTGCTACCACCCCAATCAAAGCTCAGATATCTGTGCCACTACTCTCGAGCCAAAGCTCAGATATCTGCCACCATCTCCAATCAAAGCTCAGATATCTGTGCCACACCTCAAATCAGAAGCTTAGATATCACCTGTGCTACCACCTTCAATAGAACTTTAGATATCTGAAGCTACCACCTCCAATCAAAGCTCAGATATCGTGACAACATGCTCCAATAGAAGCCTAGATATCTGTGCCACCACCTCCAATAGAGGCCCAGATATCTTTGCCACCACCCTCCAGTCAAAGCTCCAGATATCTGTGCCTACCAACTCCAGTCAGAAGCTCAGATATCTGTGGGCATAACCCTCCAGTCACAGTTCAGATATCTGTACCTTCACCTCCAATCAAAGCTCAGATATCTGTGCCACCACCTCCAATCAAAGCTCAAGGATATCTGTGCCATTATTTTCTCAATCAGAGATCAGATAATATGTTGCCACCATCTCCAGTCCAAAGCTCAGAGTATCTGCGCCACCACCTATCCAGTCAAAGCTCAGATCATCTGTGTCACCACCTCCAATCAGAAGCTCAGATCATCTGTGCCACCACACTCCAATAGAAGTTTGGGCTCACCTTTTATATCCAATAACCAGATATCTGTGCCTACCACCTCCAATAGAAGCTTGATATCTGTGCCACCACCTCCAATAGAAGCTTAGATATCTGTGCTACCACCTCCAATCAAAGCTCAGGACATCTGTGCCACCATATCCAATAAAAGCTCAGATATCTGTGCCAACATACTCCAATAAAAGCTGAGATATCAATGTCTACAAATATACTACTGCAATCTCTATCATGTCAGGAAACAGATGGTCGCCACTTTAACATTGTTTTCGTGGGCCCTGGGCAAATGTACGGTTTGGCTAATAGAACAGAATGGTTAGATATAATCACTACAACCTTCTGAGCGGTAGATATTTAAACATATAAGGACCTAATAAAGGATTCAGATGAAGTCGAGGTTCATCCGTTTCTGTAGCCACGGCTATTATTCTATGGGATTGGGTACTATTACAATGACCAGGCTTCTTGTCTTTCCACATTAATGCGGGCGCCCATTTGTAGACGGGTTGGCACTAATCGGGGACTCGAACTCAGTATCACTGACCAGCAGAAGAGCGCTCTGCCATAAGCCTGACGTTCAAAATTTCACCATAGCAGAGACTAAAATTATTCAACACTGTGTCTGTATTTCCAGAAGCGACATTGCGTAAAGGGAATACTGGAGACATCCCACTCATAAACAAACAAACACTCACACACGCACTACTAGGGTTATAACAAAAAAAATATTTTTATGTGAATCCACTTGCAATCGAGGAACTTTTTATGCGTAATTTTAGAATATCAGTCGCATATTTCAGGATTTTTTTGAAAAAAGTTCCCCCACCTCCCCTTTGCGGAAAAAAAAGTGAAACAATATTTTTTTTTTCAAAAAAAAGGACAAGTTTTTTTTAGCTTAATTCAAAAGAATAATAATAATAACTAAATCAACTTTATTAACAAACAAGATACAGATCAGTTAAAGTAATATAGTACAGAATGTCACAAGAAATGTGTGAATCATTATTGTTCATATGAACTTCCAGATTCAAAATTCAAATTTTCTCGATTTCGCATGAAGTTCCTCCATCAGTTTGTCAACACGTTTTTGTATTTTTATACCCTGATGAGTGGAGTAACAGTTAATAGAGGACGCTTTATTGTAGTGTTGCACCTGGAATCAAGTATTTGCCCATTCAAGCGGATGATGTTGCAAGCAGGAGCGAGGATGTTGCGTCACTCTGTGTATCAGAAGGTAATGCATTTGCAATAGTATATATCGTATGTGAGTTCCATCTCAGCTTAGTGTGAATTGGTAGTTTCTTCCAGCTGGTGCGAGGCCAACGTGAGGTTGTTTTGTAATGACGATATGCCTGACATAATTCATAAAAGAACTTAAAATCATCTCGCCATCCAGGGTTTTCGCCTGTGCTAACATCATTTGTCACAACAAGGCGATAATCAGCTTGAAGAGTGGCATAGTTTGGGTTAATTTGTCAATGAAGGAATAGTTTAGTTCTTGTTTGCTCGTTGGTTCTTGAATAAGAAATTCATGACATGTTTTAGAAGGAGGTCGAGTACATGGTGCTGACAATTAATATATTGTGGCTTCTGAAAGCCCTTTATAAAAGAAATCACATTTAAGAGTACCGGGTTTTATTTCGGTTGTCATATTTTCAGCATAACTACTTGATACTCTTCCCCTTACGCTCTTTACCGTCAAACTGGAGACAATAGGGTTCTTTGCTTTAAAGTTTTTGAAACAATTACTGGTTTTCATTTTCGGTCCTTCAGAGATTAACTCGTTTCCAAACACCCGCCTGACTTGAGAACGGCACCCATCATGATCCATGTTAAGCAAATGGTTGCAAGAACGTCCATATGCTTTATGTGTAGAAATGTTGCTTTCAGTACATAGCAAACCCGCTGTTGTAGTGCTTGCTCTGGTATTTCGGTTTGCATTCAGAAGATGACGTGGAAGACTAGGTTGTCGAGTCGGGTGAAGAAGCAGTGGTTTCAGATCAGAAGATTTTGAGACAGATTGTATGTCATTGTAAAGAAAGTTGTGGGAACGGTTATATGTGTTTGTGTAGGCTGAGACAATTGTATGTGTTTTTGTGGGTTGCGATTGAGAAGAGCTGGCTTGAGATTGAGTTTTGGATAGTCGGATTCGTTTTCTTGGGTGGATTGATTCTAAAGGGGGCTTGTTTGACCATTGAGTAACCAATCTTTCCTCCACTCTTAACTTGCCTCTGGTAGAGCTCTTTATCATCCTTGCTTTCCATTTCCATTGACGTTGGTACATCAAATAACTTAGAAAGTGTTGGAGTAAATTTATCAGACGGTTTCTTTTTGGTTTTTGTCATATAAATCAAACAGACAATTGATTTTCTTTCTGATTAGTTCGCTGGATAATAGTGGAACGTCTGGGTTACCCGAGCAATTCTATATCCGTAATCATTATTTGATTCGATCCAGTCGCCGTTTCTGGCTAATGAACCCAAAAGTGAAGTTTCCAATTTGACGGTTTGTGGGCATCCGTGTGAGATTGATTAGCTTTCCAACAGATGGACTCTTGGATCCTACTCTGTTTGAAGATGAGGGTAGATGCCTTGTTTATAAACAAATGGAAAAACACTGGAATTTGCTTAAAAGCAGTCTAGAAAGTCATAAGTAAAAATTCAGTGTGAAATTGAAACTGATAGTCAAACTGCGCGATATGTAAAAACAAAAATGAAAAGGTGGGGGAACTTTTTTCAATTTAAAAAAAAAATAATGTTGCTACTGTCATCTACATACAATTGTTCTTCAAATGTAAGGGGTTTCATGTTGGTTGCGAAAAATAATGAAAATTGTTATCACCCTAACGCACACTACACAAATCTCGATAGTAGCCCTATATTCAAACTATATTGAGTAAAATCTGCTGAGATAAACAATTCCCTACTTATAGACCGGTGACATCATACAAAAAAAAACATTCATGTGACGCGCTTTAATCCTTTCACCCCGCCACGCCCCCCAAGATCACGGGATCTCTAAATTTAGCTCTGGGCACGTGACATCCTGTCTGTCTTAAAAAAAATCCACCGGTGTTATTGCTTTATTGCGCGGAATTCTAAATGTCTGGCATATCGTTGTTGCTGTTGTTTTTTTTTTTTGTTGTTGCTTTTTTCTCGTAACAAGAACGAGACTTGGGTCGGCATCACAATTAGATATACCGTGTATCTACCCACACGGAGTGTAACTACCACATTTATCGTACAAATGTTTAACATCAGATCAACGTATAACGTATTCTCAAACGTGAAAAAAAAATGGGGCGGAGGGGGGGGGGTTGCGCTGAAGGAAATGTTGAACAATGATACGCCTTGTTGATTGATGACGACAATACAATAACGAAAATACCCGAAAAGGGGGAGTGGGTGGTGGATCCAAGAGCTACACATACACATACGCCCCAGTGCCAGATATTTGAAATAACGTTCAATCAGTGGGCACGTCTTACGTCAATGTGGAACAAATAGAGAGGGGTGGCGGCGGCACGGTCAAATACGGCGGCGCATGTCAATCAGAGATGAGCGGACAGCGGACGCAGATCCGCAGACTTTTCCGAATCCGCGGACTGACAGCGGACGCTACGTATGGTTAAGTTGCGGACTCGCGGACTGACGCGGATCTTCTTTAGCGTTACCATAAACAAAAAATTTCAGCAATGCGGACGCGCGGACTGACTGCGGACCAATGTTGTAAGATTCTGCGGACGCGGATCATTGATAGAAATCCGCGGACGGACGCGGACGCTAAATTTCAAGATCCGCACACCTCTGATGTCAATGTAAGTCACGTGAGGCCGAGGTGGTGGGTGGTAGGTGGGGGGGGAGGGAAGGGGGGAGTTCTGGTTCGCAGATTATCTTTTATTTCAGTCACGAGTGGATGTTCCCTCCCCCCCCCCACCCTAAGTGGTTCTACAGTCCATCAAATTTCATTGCATTTTCATACATACGCGACACTACGAGGATAATGGTATACGCTTTATATTTACGGCAACTAAGATGAACTACCACGAGCACGCGTTAAAGTGTGAAATAATGCATGTCAGTATTTGAAGGCCATCGTGAGCACATAACCTCGCCAAAAAAAAAAAAGGATGGTTAGGCATTACATGATCCCTTTTGAGTGAGTAGTTGTGGTGCTATGTCCTCCCCCCCCCCCAACCCCCTCTTTACAGAACCTATCCACCGATGATAGTCCACTATAGGTAACGGTGTGTGAAGTACCGGTAAGGATGAGATGAGATCTCTTAGATACCTATAAGCCACAAAAGGGACGGGTTTTATGACGCCCGACTTTCATCCCCCACCATAGCCGATAATGACGTGGCTATGGATGCACCACGGAAGACATAGGTAGGTGACAGGATGACAGGACACACTGGGTGTCGAACCCATAACCTACAGCATAGAGATCCGGTCCGCTTCCAAAGCGCCACCCAGATATCCCCCCCCCGCCCCCCCCCGAACACAAGTTAGACAGACACCGCAATGTAAACAACAAAGTTAGACAGACACCGCAATGTAAACAACAAAGTTAGACAGACACCGCAACGTAAACAACAAAGTTAGACAGACACAGCAACGTAAACAACAAAGTTAGTTAGACAGACACCGCAACGTAAACAACAAAGTTAGACACCGCGACGTAAACAATTTTGTTGATTTACTTTTAGCTCAATGCGTCGTTCAAGAGAAAAAAATATTCAACCTGCTGTCGCCACTGATGGGGAAAAAAATAAACAAGTGTACATAGTGACTCGACGCCTCACCGCCGTGTCCACTTTCAACGGCCTAGTTCACCTCGGGTCAAATGTGTTGTTTTCTATCACTCAATGGACGGACGCCAGCTTAGCAGTGGCGGTTGGGGAGGGGGGGGGGTAAATACGGGCTCTGTGACTGCTGGGAATTAAGTCAACGAATAGTCCTAGTGACCATCGAGTGACCTCTTTGTGTGTGTGTGTGTGTGAGACGATGTAACGCACCAGGCGTAAATAGAATTAATTTACAAAGCGAGTGTGTGTGAGAGAGAGAGGGTAGCGTGGTGGTGTATGCCCATAAAAAGATAATTTCCCACGCATTAAGTATCTGCTTTAAAATAAAATACAAATATCAATTGCAAATGATAGAAAATCAAACAACTAGGAATTTATTTTTCCTTTAAAAAACTCCACACATTAAGCCAGCTCTCATCTCATCCCTTCTCGCGACTGTACACCTAAGGATGCGAAAGTATGTCTGCGGGGCCCCTCCTCACGCGAATAAATGTACTAATTTCATAACTGAGTGAGTTTACCTGTCTAATGTGATACGTGGGCGAGTGGCGACCCTTCTTGGTTGGTTTAAAGTACGAAATCGATATGTCGCTCCGTACCCAGGCATAACCTCTCCAGTACCCCCCTCCCCCCTGTGGTACGCGTACCACCGATTGAGAACCGCGGCATTAAACTATCGGCTTAGTCACGTGATCAGATTATGGCGCAATGATGCTTCTATTTATACATCAAATATTCTGCCAGAAGTCATCGCACTCGTCACACGTACAAAAGACAAAAAAAAATAATCCAGGAGCGAACCACACAGGTGTACGTTTCGTCAATTGTGCATCAAACAAAAGAGGGGGGTGGGAGTGGGGGGTAGTTGACAAACAAACGTGTTTACAAACGGTTTGGACAAACAAAATTACAGCACAAACTTACAAAACAACGTTATCGTGCATAGTAAACCCATGTTGAGATAACTATGCCGATATGTGGACCTCCTCCCTCCCCTCTCCACAACCCTTTAAGATGTAGACGGACCTCATGAATATATATAATTTACATTATGTGATACAGACAGGATGACGAAGAGAGGGTGGGGGGTGGGGAAGAGTTCGGTCTATTGATTGACAGTAAATAATATTTAGGCTGGTTGGTAAGTAGGAAGTTACTAGCCTAGTGTGTGAAATGTAACAAGGATGAGATGAAATCTCTTAGTTCCTATAAACCACTAATAGGAACGGTTTTTATAGTGCCCCTCTTTCATCCCCACCATAGTGCAATGACCATCGAGCGCTTTACTACACGCCCCTCCGTCCCTGCACTAGCCTAGTAAACTAGTAAACAAACAGCCTCCTGTCGCTAAACTACTGACAAAACGAAAACCTTAAGGAAAGTGTCACGATATCAATATCAATGTCATACAACGACGACAAAAAGGTGGAGAGGGTAAACTAGAAAAAAAGCGATATGTTTGGATTGTTAGAAAACAGAATTATGAATTAGGGATCTGGGATCAACAAAAAGAAACAGCTACCTTCCATCATCATCATCATTGCCCTTCACCAACGGCAGGCTATGGGGCCACCAACAAGAGATCTCCAGTTTCCTCTGTCATTTGCCACCCTCTCTGATTTCAAGTGTGTCCCATCTTTGTGGTGTCAGCTTCTAGGTCTTGCCGTCAGCTGTTTCTTGGGACGGCCTCTCTTCCTTTTACCTTGGGGGGTGGGGTCCACCTCAATGCCTTGACGTTGACACCGGTTTCTGGTTTACGTAGTTTGAGAACCATCGTATTCTAAGCGATCAGGCAAGTACAACACAACATTAAGGAAAATAAAGGAGGGAGGGGGGGCACGCAAACTAGCACGAAAAATAAGTAAACCAACAACTGTAAGTGACTTGTTAGAAACACTAGCGAGAAGGTAGGGGGGGGGAGATAAAGTTTCCATGAGTGAAGCAAATGTGATGCACGGAGAATAACAGCAAACTGAAGGACAAGCACACTTTAATATGAAGCTAAAGTGATCAAAGTAACAACAAAATAAACTATCTCTTTGATTACAAAAACGTGGGGGGGGGGAAATCACAAACTGCGAAGTCATAATGGCTTCCCTACAGGTAAACATTTCTCTTTCTCTCTCTCTTTAAATAAAAAAAGAGGGGGGGGTGTGGAATGAGTAGCCATCTCTTGAACCTAAATCTCTAGCCAGGGATGGCACATAAGCCTTCTACATCTCTGCAACCAATATTTCCCGATGTGACAATGGAAGTAACACCACAGAAGACATTACTAAACGGTGTCTCCGGGGGTTTGAATCAGGCACAATTGATGATACATAGGCAATCCCCTACATCTCCCACCACAGCGGATGATCCGGAATGACTACGAAGGTACCACAGAAGACATTACTAAACGGTGTCTCCGGGGGTTTGAACCAGTAACGCACAACACCACGATCAAACTTGGAGAATCGCAAACCTTCAACCTTACCGTCCCATAGCTATCTAAGGAGGGCTGGGTTATGAGGCCAATGAATCAAGAACCAAATACAGTTTCTGTTACCCAAATGTTCAAACTAGCTTTAAAATAATTTGTAACAGCTTCAGACTTAAAATATTTTATTTTTTTTATTTTTTATAGTATTTCATTACTCTTTTTTCGATTTTTAAACTCATTCTCTTAAAATTTTAAGAAAAATGAAGCAATTAACAAGAACTGAGATGTTATACTGACAAGAACAAGCGAATATTAAATCTAATGTATTTGTATGTTGTTGTTTATTTGTAGTTTTCATATAAGGAAAATATTTTAAGTTCAGCTATTAAAAATTATATTTGTCAGTGTTAAAGCTAATAAAAAAGCTATTTAAACCGTAACATATAATAGAGCACATAATCTTACCTATAACCGAGACGTTCGCTGGGTCTTACATCTGAACACTGAACTAAATTGAAGCTACTCATACAAAGTCATACGATGTTGAACAATCCTTTGTTCAGTCAATTGCTTCATGTGAACAAACTTTATTAGCCATGCGCCGCTATCCAGCTATGAGATCTATTGAACAGACCTTGAAACATTTCCTTTTAAAAAAAAATAAATTGATGTTTCATATGTGCACTGGGCGTATAAAGTGTTTGTTATTTTTTTCATCGATGTTTTCTTTCAAAAATTCGTAAAAAATGAAACAGTAATTGAAGATTTTTTTATTTTAAATCTTTATCCAGTAGTTAAAATAAACAGTTTCTGCATCTGAAATAAATATATTGATAGATTTTAATGTGGGCGGTCTTTATTAAAAAATAAAAAAAAGATTTATGTTTATAAACTATGCGGTAAGAAAAAGACAATTTATTGATCGGACAGTTTTTCCTGTAAAGTGTATCAGCTGCTGCATAATGCTTGAAGTGTATCAAAGTTTCCCATGTCTGTTGCTGCATGATGATTGTTGTTTATCAAAGCTTCCCATGTCTGTTGCTGCCTAATGATTGTTGTTTATCAATGTTTCCCCATGTCTGTTGCTACCTAATGATTGTTGTTTATCAAAGTTTCCCATGTCTGTTGCTGCATAATGATGTTGTTTATCAAAGCTTCCCATGTCTGTTGCTGCCTAATGATTGTTATTTATCAATGTTTCCCACATGTCTGTTGCTGCCTAATGATTGTTATTTATCAAAGTTTCATGTCTATTGCTGCATGATGATTGATGTTTATCAAAGTTCCCCATGTCTATTGCTGCATGATGATTGTTGTTTATCATAGTTTCTTATGTCTGTTGCTGCCTAATGATTGTTGTTTATCAAAGTTTCCCATGTCTGTTGCTGCCTAATGATTGTTGTTTATCAAAGTTTCCCATGTCTGTTGCTGCATGATGATTGTTGTTTATCATAGTTTCTCATGTCTGTTGCTGCCTAATGATTGTTGTTTATCAAAGTTTCCCATGTCTGTTGCTGCATGATGATTGTTGTTTATCAAAGTTTCCCATGTCTGTTGCTGCATAATGATTGTTGTTTATCAATGTTTCCCCATGTCTATTGCTGCATGATGATTGTTGTTTATCATAGTTTCTCATATCTGTTGCTGCCTAATGATTGTTGTTTATCAAAGTTTCCCATGTCTGTTGCTGCATGATGATTGTTGTTTATCAAAGTTTCCCATGTCTGTTGCTGCATAATGATTGTTGTTTATCAAAGTTCCTCATGTCTGTTGCTGCATAATGATTGATGTTTATCAAAGTTCCCCATGTCTGTTGTTGCATAATGATTGTTGTTTATCAAAATTTCACATGTGTAAAAGATAGTAAGTGAATCGATCATTTAAGACAGGAAATTTGTATATACAGATGTAAAGCAAACAAAACAAAATTTTAAACGTCCCAATCTCTGTAGTTGCGGTATATAATTTGTCATTTGCGGTTGTCACTTATAAAAGGACCATCGGGGCAGATGAAGTGAAGAATTTACGTGTTTTTGGTAATCATGGCATATACAGGAATTGTGTGGTTAGCACAACGCCCAGCCGACTTTACTCCCCAGCTTCAGACCGGTACCCGTTATTTAGAGCCCATCTTATTATGATAGACAGCCGCGTTTCACTGGCAAAATGTGTTTGTATGAGTGTGTTTGTATGAGTGTGTTTGTATGAGTGTGTTTGTATGAGTGTGTTTGTATGAGTGTGTTTGTATGAGTGTGTTTGTATGAGTTTGCTTGTATGAGTGTGTTTGTATGAGCGTGTTTGTATAAGTGTGTTTGTATGAGTGTGTTTGTATGAGTGTGTTTGTATGAGTGTTTTTGTGTGAGTGTGTTTTTATGAGTGTATTTTTATGAGTGTGTTTAGTTTATTAAGGAAATGGGGATTACTTACTTCCACTGCGAGAAAATGTTACGAAAGGAAATGGTTTATTGAATTGTTGATAATAAAAACTCTTTACATGAAATATACAAAATATCAATAACCACCGACAAAATCAAGACAAAAAGAAATATTCAAATAATAAATAATACGTATCATTTTTATTTATACCTGGTCTGTTTAAAACATTTATATATCATTTGAAGGCATTAGATATTTGTATATTATTGGCATATATTAGATATGTATATATCATAGGAAGATATTAGATATGTATATATCATAGGAAGATATTAGATATGTATATATCATTGGCAGATATTAGAACCATGCACTATACCAGAAACTGATTGTTTTGAATATCAATCAACCTACTTGTAATTGAATGATTTAATTAATCACAATTTATAGCGAGTCACTTGGTTTAGGTCAGCAATATAAAAAGACGAACCAGTCTCACAACAATATGTATCTGGTACATCTGGTAAAATGGACTTGGCAAACGAAAAATCAAGTACTTAAAATGATTAAATCAAGAAGTTGTCATTGGCGATGATTATTTTACCATTTCTTATAAGATGTTCTTTTGTTTCCTTGTTCTGGCTTGCAATAAAAGGGGTTCAAAAGCGTTCCTTCTCCTGCGACTATCTATATCTGACCTGACTGGATGGACGAAGAAATGTAAGGGTGTTCACATTACATTAGGTCTGGAAGGGGGAGGGCCCCATGTGTGACGCCTCTGTAAGGATGAGATGAAATCTCTTCGATCCTATAAACCACTGATTGGGGGAGGGGGTTATGGTGTATTTCATTCATTCCCACCATGGCCGATGGTGCAATGGCTATGGAGGCATGGGCGTGTTCAAGGGGGAGGGGGGCATTTGCCCCTCCCCTACATTTTGAAAAAAATGTCATACAAGGGGGGCATTTGACCCCCCATATTTCGTAAAAAATGTCATAAAGTTGTTACAATAAAACTGAACCAAATTTCCTGAAAGTTTAAGGCATTAAAGTATAATAACTAAACAAACAACAAATGTACCCAAAACCTAGCCTCTAACAGCAGAAAGTAACTAATGTGCAACTTGCTTGCTTTTTCTAGATGTTCAAAATATTTCATTTGTTTAACAATTTCTGTCACATTTTCAGCAAAAATCCGCAACCTTTTATATTTATGTGTCCATCTAATTTCACATAGCAAAGGAACATTTGGAGTTAGTTTTCTTCGCTGATTAATTTCTCAGAATAAAAATATAATTGACTTAATTTTTCCTATTGTGTTTCGTACAGCATTCACATTATTTAAGTCGTTCACGACAAGATTTAATTTTTGTGAACTGCAATGTACAATTGCTGCTTTTGGGTCTTTTTTCGAATTATTGCTTGGACTGCTCCTTCTTTACTTGCCATTGTAGAACATCCGTCTTATCCTTGACCAACAAAATTTGTCATATCTAATCAGGCCCGTAGCATGCGGGGGGCAGTGGAGTCTGGCCCTCCTGCGTTTTGTCTGGCCCCTCTGCTTGTTTGCTCTACTTAGTAAAATTTATTTCTGTTCCCCCTGCTATAGCTTGGCCACCGCTGTAAAATTTTCACGCTACGGGTTGTATCTAAACCAAATTCTAATGAATTTGTAATTATGGTGTTCTTTGACAAATATAACACCAAGTGACAACTGCTCAACGCCTGAAATAATATTTTCTCGTCGGTAAGTATAGAAATTACAACTGAATTATTTGCTTCACGAACAATGTATTTACACAAGAGAGACCCACACATTTCGATCATTGTGTTTTGTGTAGTTTCCGACAGGCCCACCGACAGAAATTTCGGGCACCTGGGCAGGGCTGTCACGAGCTCTTGTGCTGATAATAATATTTTCAAAAGTTGATTGGTCAGCTCAGTCCGGGCCCCTAAAACTCGCCGGGCCCATGGGCATTTGCCCGGTTCCCCCACTCTCGGCGGCACTGGTTGCCGAGATATACCACTACAAAAACCAATTGACTAATGTTTACCTAGAACTTCATCTCCAGAATCAACACGAAACTCTAACAGGTCGTAAAAAATACCAGAATGTTATTCTTTTCCACGAAGTCTCAAATCCTGCATGCCAAAAAAAAAAAAGATTGTAGAAATGGAGGGACCCAGTTTGTTGAAATTTTTTTAATTTGTCTTCTAAAAAGATGAGTTCAACTGCTCATATATAAAAACTGCTTTGGCTACCAATAGTGCAACAAAATAGCTTAAATCCTTTATAAAAGTCTTTGTGCCATGTGCTTTGCATATGGCTGCGTGCATCTTCTTTGAAATCTTTAAATTTTGTGCATGGTTTGATGCAGCCCCGTTGCGTGAAAATTCTACAGCATGGGCCAGGCAATAGCAGGGGGCCAGGTAATGCATTTTACTAAGTAGAACAAATAAGCAGAGGGGCCAGACTAAAATCAGAGGGCCAGGCCCCCTGCCCCACCACACGCTATGGGCCTGGTTTGATGACAAATGCTCCCTGAACTCCTTGAATTACTTTCTGCGAAAACAACACGCACAATTTTCAAAAGCCACCTTTTAACATTTGCAATTTTACAACACACGATGAATAGTTTGATAACCAAGCATATCTAAAGTCTCTGTTTCCACCACTGTCAGCTCTAAAAGTCATATTTTTATCAGGAGTCGAACAATCAAGGATCAGCAGCAAATTCAACTCATTTGAAAGGTCGTATGTCAAGACATATCTTCCAATATCTACTTTAGGAAATGAAGAAGTGACAGCGACAATAAAATTAGAAATAGTTTATTCAGTTGTGTCTGGCTGTTGAACTTGTACTTTGTTGTCCTCAATGCATGTGATAATTCAGATACAGCTAACGCCCTAAAATCTTCTAATAACGGCTTTCCGGAATCCCGTTGCTCTACTTTCGTTTTATTGAGCCTGTACATTTATGTTCCGATATCCATCTTGTCATATTAATTTAGGATAAATTTAAAAATTCACTCAGTGGCAGACGAATATAAGCTAACAAGAGTTGCCAGATTATAAAAAAACAACATGAATGTCAAAAATATTTTCCAAGGACAAATCAAGCTACAGAAGGCCAAATTAAACAAGAAAAATTAAAATCGGAACATACTTGTGCTTGTTGTCAAAATGTTTCAATTTTCAAATACATTTATTTATGTCAAAATAAATAATTAATGTTGGATGTAATTGAGAAATAAACCTGTAGCATTGTCAGTTAAAAAAAAAAACGTATTTTTTTGCCCCCCCCTCTGGAAAAATTCCAAGCGACGCCCATGTATGGAGGCACCACAGAAGACATAACGGGGGACTTAAGCCACGACGGGAAATATACATTGGTTCTCACAGGACTTTCAGGTCGTCAGTCGAGCGCTTTACCGCACGACCACCCGTCCCCCTCTCAGGTCTTCGGTCGCGCCCGCCGTTTATTCCCCCCCGCCCGCAGCTGTCATTTTGAAAATTATTGTATCATCTACTCTGATGGAAGTACTAGAATCAGGTTGACGGATTGATTTCTCAGTATTACTTGTTTATAAATTTTCTTCACTTAGCCACTGATATTCCAAGGCACACTACTCTTAGCACTGTGTTCCTATATCTTGTACAACCATCTTGTTCTCTATATATATATATATATATATATATATATATATATATATATAGTCTTATTAAACTCATCTCCGTAACCATTGGTATGACTGTAACTGTAACTAAATATAGTGTTGGGGCTGAACACGTCACTTTAAGCGTCTGTAATACAACACATGCAGATCAAAAATGTAAGCATTGATGTTGATTCATTGTGCGAAATGAATTTCTGTGCTCGTCATATTTAACCTAGAGACGCACAAAGGCAATGACCTAATTAAGTAATAGACAGTGTAGTGACCTAATAAATAAATAGGCCTGTAAAGTCTAGTAAAGTAATAGACCTGTATTGACCTAATTAAGTACATTTTCTTATTTTAAGATTTCCTTCAAAAGTAAAACCTTGTGATTTTCAGGTCCTGGTTAAAATCCCCACGTCCACCCAGCTTTTAATGGGTGCCTGACTTTAAGTTGGGGGAGTAAAGGCGGATGGGCGTTGTGCAAACCACACAATCCCATCTAATGCCGGAGGTTACCGAAACCGATGAATCCTACACTTCATCTGACCCGATGAGCCCTTGGCGGCTTAAGGGAACTTTCTTTTAACTTTTAAAATTAAATTGAAACAAAATACTGGTACACATCTGTGACCTCTAAAAATACTGGGTCAAGTAGCAGGCATTGGCCTAGTGTTATGTAGGTCAATAGTCGAAGTCTTAGTATTTCATAGTGTGAGTTGCATGTTATATGTTTAAAAATTTTATTTTTTTAAAAGTAATTTAAAAGATATTTTACAGTGAGTAGGTAGAACCCTATAGAGACAGTTATCGAGCAACAATATAAATGCGTGGCAAGGGAAATAGATGTTGTGGAAATAGATGTTGTGGAAATAGATGTTGTGGAAATAGATGTTGTGGAAATAGATGTTGTGGAAATAGATGTTGTGGAAATAGATGTTGTGGAAACAGATGTTGTGGAAATAGATGTTGTGGAAATAGATGTTGTGGAAATAGATGTTGTGGAAATAGATGTTGTGGAAATAGATGTTGTGGAAATGGATGTTGTGGAAACAGATGTTGTGGAAATTGATGCCTTTCACCAGATAGGCTAATTCCTTTACGTTTATTCGAATGCGTATCTAAAAAAAATTACCAATGTTTGCACAAATGTTTTAAAAAATCAAATTTATTTTTAATGTAATGAAAAAAATAGTGCATGGAAAATAAAGGAATGAAGTAAATTGAAAAGTTGTTTTTGTATTTGAGTTAAATAAAAAAATATTGAGATATTTAACTTCAAACACGAAACAGATATTGAACATAAAAAATAATTTGAACGGCGAAAATCCAATTTCAAAAATAGTTTACAGCGTCACGCCGAGTATGATAATGATAATTATAAGCATTGTGACAACAAATGCAATGATAACTTTATCCGTTCTTGTCACTCTCCTTCCCAAGAGATGTTGGTTTTCTGCATAATCCGGCACTTGGGGGTTGGCGTTATCAGGGATAGGTCGTCGTCTCTCTTCTCTTGAGATTAACATCCTTCGCCCACTAGTCGCACTCACGAAATGATCGAACGTGTAATGTCCGTCAATTTCACTGACATATCGATTGAGAAGAGCGAGCTGGGAAGTCAGCTGACCGTTATCACGTGTCCTGTTATCAAATAAAACAACTCTGTTGTTTACCTCCTGAAATAAAGTCAGTATATCACCAGTCTGTTGACTGCACCAACGTTCGAACGATCGGCCGTCTGTTTCTGAGTCATTCTTAAATTGATCTCCGTACGTCATTAGTATAACTCCAAACCCTCTGTATACGTTTTGTCCGAACATAGATTTAATATCATCCGCTGCGTCTTTCTCTTGTTTGGTGAATCTGACTCCATACTTTATAACATGCACGATAGCCTTGACCATGCTGTGATATTTGATTAGTTTTTCTATATTGTTCACCGCAGTTTGAATGTCCACTGTGCGGTCATCCCCCTGTCCCCGACACCGGAACATTTCACGACATTAACGTTCTTGCCTTTAAGGGTTGTTCTGTCAATGGATTTGATGCATGAGGACACCCGTTCCCAGATCTACCGACCAGAAATATGGTATTCATTCTTGTATCGTTTCCTGACCGTAGATTAAAAAAATGCATAGCATGGGATTACTTTGATTGATACATGGATAAATAGATTCAGATATACAGACACACCGCAATAAATCAACACCACTTATTTCTACACACAAAACAAAGGCACACTACGTTCACATAAACTAATTCAAAAAGCGTACACTAAAACAGGAATATAGCCTCGTACAGACAAACGAAACAAAACTCAAACCACTTACACAGACCAACCAAACAAATACAAACCGTGTGCACACAATTCGCCACTGCATAATCATTACGTACACCAGCACATCACGTACGCATACACACCAGAGATGAGCGGACAGCGGACGCAGATCCGCAGACTTTTCCGAATCCGCGGACTGACAGCGGACGCTTCGTACGGTTAAGTTGCGGACTCGCGGACTGACGCGGAACTTCTTTAGCGTTACCATAAAAATTTCAAGTCATTTAAACAGCTAAATTTCAGCAATGCGGACGCGGACTGACTGCAGACCAATGTTGTAAGATTCTGCGGACGCGGACGCGGATCATTGATAGAAATCCGCGGACGGACGCGGACGCTAAATTTCAAGATCCGCACACCTCTGATACACATACATATTAACACTACGCACACGTATATATAACAACAAATAATGAGCTGGAACATGAATTATGTACACACACACACACAAACCTACGAAAAAACTCATAATGGCATTTTAAGTAGCTTTTAATAACATTTAAAATCTACACCAACTTTTGAACGCTTGCAAAAAAAAAATGTGTAATAAATGTGTGTGTAAACTTAATAAAATCAATAAGTCTTACCTGTGTTCAATGTATTATATGCCGTTATAATCTACTCTCTATACATTGATCTTCTAATGGTTTTATTTTCTTATCTAACAAAATGCATACCTTCAGCAAATTCTAGAACTGAACTTAGGACCAGTTACACAGGATATAATGGAAACAACGTTTATATTTTGAAGAAAAAAAGGTCCCTTTATATACAATCAATGTTTTTCCTGGAAAGCGAACTCTGTAATGTGTTTGGCGGATGTATTTCTATGCGGAACGTTTTTTCTTGGGGAGAAAAATGTCAGGTGTTTGGATTAACTTTATATCGATGTTTTCCAATTATATCGTTGTATTACCTGGTCTAAGAGAATACTACCATGATCTGTCAGGTGGGAAGATCATTGGTGTATTCTGATCTGTCAGGTGGGAAGATCATTGGTGTATTATGATCTGTCCGGGGGAAGATCATTGGTGTATTCTGATCTGTCAGGTGGGAAGATCATTGGTGTATTCTGATCAGGGAAAAATTCGTGTGGATGGATGGTTTGGCTTTATACAAATGCATTCCCAAATTATACCGTTGTATTACCTGGTCTAGGGAGACCAATATTACCATCAGCTGTTCGGGGGAGGGGGGGAGATCATACGCCAGGTAATAAATAAATTTGTAGACGGTGACAGTGGTGACAGGTAGAGTTGGCACACAGTACTCTTGCACTCTGTCCAACTTAATGCACATTGTCGCTGTCTGCTACTTCTGGTAGTAGGGTAAGGCTCAGTAACCCTCTCCCGTGGTTCAAGAAAAAAAAATGTCGCATTGCCACTGTGGCCGATTCACACCTTCCTGTTCTTGCTAGTGCTGAGGACGTGCAAAACCCGTTCTCTCTTTCTGGCTGATGTAACCGGGCACATAAACCTTTCTCTACCTTGCCGGCTGATGTAACCGGGCGCAGCCTTTCTCTACCTTGCCGGCTGATTTAACCGGGCACATGAACATTTCTCTACCTTGCCGTCTGATGTAACCGGGCGCACGAATCTTTCTCTACCTTGCCGGCTGATGTAACCGGGCGCACGAACCTTTCTCTTCTTGCCGGCTGATGTAACCGGGCGCACGAACCTTTCTCTTTCTTGCCGGCTGATGTAACCGGGCGCACGAACCTTTCTCTTTCTTGCCGGCTGATGTAACCGGGCGCACGAACCTTTCTCTTTCTTGTCGGCTGATGTAACCGGGCGCACGAAGCTATCTTTCTTGCCGGCTGATGTAACCGGGCACGGAACCTTTCTCTTTCTTGCCGGCTGATGTAACCGGGCGCACGAACCTTTCTCTTTCTTGCCGGCTGATGTAACCGGGCGCACGAACCTTTCTCTTTCTTGCCGGCTGATGTAACCGGGCGCACGAACCTTTCTCTTTCTTGCCGGCTGATGTAACCGGGCCGCACGAACCATATTCTACCTTGCCGGCTGATGTTATCGGACGTGAACCTTTCTCTACCTTGCCGGCTGGCGTAATCAGGCACACGGACACGACCGTACTGTCGACATAACAACACTCACGCTGATTTTTAACTGTTTTAAAAGAATACCACTTGCAACCTGATACTCGAGGAATTCACATGATGCTTCTATTGATAAAACGAATAGTCTGAATTAATCATACACATATTGCATAAATATCATTTGTTTTTTTCATTTGTGGCTTGGCATGCGCCATTACCATCTCAATATCGGCTGATGTTGTTTTTATATGATACTTGTATTATGTAATATTGGCCCGATAATTACTGGGCAAGATGGACGGCTGATCGTGAGTGAAGAGCGCTATGCTGTTAAAGTTCCCGCTACATCTCCCTTGGTGCCTCCATGGCCATTGCACTATCGGCTTTGGTAAAGATGAAGGTCCATCATAAAAATCGTCCCATTAGTGGTTTTTATGATGAGATTTCTTCCTTACATGGACTTCACACACACACACACACACACTGTGGCAGTGAATTCCACTCTTCATCTGCCCCGATTATATTAGGGCTTAATAAATGTACTTTTATTTTATTATATGGCATATGATATTTTAATACAGTTAATACGTTGAAAATAAATATAGGTTATCAAGTATAAAATTTATAAACTGGATATATTTTATTGTAATGTACCGTCTCATGTCGTTGTTCAAAGGTTAACTTATGGACTTCGAATTAAATAGAATCGCTTCATCAGTTTAAAGTGATACATTCGAAAGCTACTATATTTGTGTGTTATTCTATTGTGTATCAACTTTAATTGCTACACTATTAAAAACTAAAATAACATCCACGGTGGCCATTTTTTAAAGCCATTAATAGGGGAGGGGCACCGTGGGAAGGTACATTGTAATTGCCCTAACGATGACCACTTAAATAGTTAACTATAGATGACCAATGGGCCTAAATGCCTAAAGGCTTATTGATTCTCTGGTAACATGTGGCAACAGTCCATGCACTCTCATATGGTATTGTGATGCGATGAAAGCTGCGTACTCACTTCTACTGTGGTAGACGGTTCTGTAGATTACAACAAAGACCACTATCAACCCCCCACTCCGGCTAGTTTTCAGCATTCTCGATATCAAAATAATATTTGTAAATATTCAACAAGAACTAAATCGATGACAATATCAATTCATTTGGTGGCTCTCAATTTAAAAACTGTTCGATTTGACGACCTACCTGTGGTGAAAACTTTGACAAAAAAAAAAAGAGAGAATAAACGAATCGTTAATGTCATAGGCCAGTGGTGGAGAACCCTTTGGTGCCGCGTGACCAAAATTCAACCAAAATACCACTTAGTTATAGCAAAGTGCCAACACTCAATTAAAATTAAAGGAATTGTTAAAATTTAGTTGCTGTACACAGGCCATTAGGTTCACCACCAATGACACATGTAGATAAATCCACCTTTTACATTGCAATTCAAATAATTTATTTATTTTTTTAGATTTGTAACATAAAGATAAAATAGGGTTTAATTATGCACTTATCGATTCTCAATCATTAATCATATACTAAATATGTCCAGTGATTGGACACAAAACATCACAAACATTGTTAGAAGATATTGAAATTTACAAGTTATGTTAATAAAACAAGCAAAAATTAAGCCTGTAAAAACAGGACGTTTTAGGGCATTTTTCATGTATAAATAGAGAAGAAGTAAGTCATGTTTAATAACTGTTACAAAAATAAATAATGATTGCTCCCCTTTGTTTAGAGAGGTCATATCGCGAAATGGACTTTTGATTTACACATGGCAGGCCAAGACCTACAAAATGATATATACATCATGGGTCTAGGACTTATGGTTGTTGAATCTAAGGTGATGACAGACAGACAGACAGACAGACAGACAAAACAGGGAAAAATAGAGCATTTTTCCGAAAATGCTATAAAAAGTAATATTACTTTTACACAAATATTTTTGTTATACTTAAACAGTATTTTCATTCATATTATTATCTAGAGTAGGTGTCAGATGGCTTACAACAAAACCGCACATTTTGATTAACATTTACTTGAAATATTTCCAGATAGCGAGACATCTACCATGACGACGATGAGAATAATTCTCGTCGGCAGGGACGGCAACGGGAAATCATCTTCTGTAACCAGCATTACTAAAGTCAAAAGACAACATCGTTCTATCATGGCTGAAGAGCAACGGAGTTGGTGATACTAGGGAGGATCTCACAATAAGTATTGAAACTGTTGAGAAAAATATGGAGACCATTATGAATAGCTGTTCCGTACTTGGAGGATTTAACGCTATTGTGTTTGTTTTGAAGTACGGAGTCAGATTCACCCAACAAGAGAAAGACGCTGTGGCTGCCGTGAGGTCAATGCTAGGTGACGATGTGTTCCTTAACTATGGAATTATTATGATGACATATGGGGATCTATTTGACATGGATCATGAAGATGGGTGTCGTTCGTTTATGGACTGGTGCAAATACCAAACTGGAGACATACAGAGTTTGTTTGAAGAAGTCAATTACAGAATTGTTTGTTTGACAATAAGACTAAAGACATTTCTAAACTCGACCAGCAATATGATAAACTGTATGATATTTTGAGCCGTATGACTATGACATACGGAATCGCGCAGTTTAAGAAAGCAAAGTTTGGGCGAAAATCAGTGACAAGAAAAGTTGAAACAGTCAAAAAGATATGCAGCTATTGATACCGGAGAATATCACCACCACGACTGACGTATTGACCAATGTGGCATATTGCTCAAGACAACTCATTCTAACGATCTGCTGGCTGATGATCTTTATAGCTCTAATTCTAGCTGCAGTGTGGATACCTTACATAAGATTTTGGATACTAACGTTTACCATTGTATGGATTGGTTTCGGGATCTTATTATATCGCTTGAAAATGATAAGTACGTACACTGGAGAGTTAGAAGAAATAAATGTGTACAAAACTCACTATGGTAGTTGGTACTCGGAGGCTAGACTAAATAAATGTGCACAAAACCCACTATGGTAGTTGGTACTCAGGCTAGACTAAAGATATAAATGTGCACAAAACTCACTATGGTAGTTGGCACTCAGGCTAGACTAAAGAAATAAATGTGCACAGAAATCAACATGGTAGTTGGTACTCATGTTAGACCAAGTCGGGCAGCCCAAGACTCAAATATCCCTACAGCTGTTAACACTGAATGTTAATAATTGATATGAGATGTATGTGATTGGCAATAACAATCTACATAAATGTTTCATTAAATATGTTTATACCTCAATCATGCCTGTTGTTTTCAATGTTATAGACATGGCTGTTCATATTGATAGAAAATATGCCCAACCTATAGAAACTTTAATGCTAAAGATGCCTTTAACCCACCTTTAAAGAATCAATTTCATTTTTATCTAATGGCTGTGAGGTATCTGTCAGATTATTTATCGGACAGCGGTCAGGAACTTTTTTAATCATTTACCCCAAAATATTTTTATGTAAGTTGATATTACCCCATGGTGAAAAGCAAAAAACAAACGAAATCGCCTCTTTTAGCATGTTTCCTATTATAGCCCCCCCTCAATGATAATGTAGCAAAGAAAACACTATAGGGGTTAAGTTGAAAAAAATTGTAAAAATACTCACAGATTTATAAAATAGCAAATTAAAAATATATACTTTTTACTCACAAAAGTTTCATTTTTACTAAAAATTTAATTTTACCCCATTTAGGGTAATTTACCCCGGTTCCCCGACGCTGGTCTAGGACATCAAAATGACCTAGTAGTCTCTGTCTAGGGTCAGCCACAGAATATATAATATATAACACAAAGAAAGCGCATCAATATATATACTAGCTGTACCCTGCAAAACCTTTGCATAGGGTTATATCCCCTTAGGCTTGAACGGCAGGCTAGGTTATTTTTGGTTTCGAGCAGATCCGATTTTTACATGATTGTATTTTAGACTGGAATACTGTTGTATTAATTCTTTACTTTCTGATTTGCGCAGAGCCCAATCGCTTTTATATATATATATATTATTATGATAGACAGCCGCGTTTCACTGGCAAAATGTGTTTGTATGAGTGTGTTTGTATGAGTGTGTTTGTATGAGTGTGTTTGTATGAGTGTGTTTGTATGAGTGTGTTTGTATGAGTGTGTTTATGCTAGTTTGCCATGTAGTCTGTTGTATGAGCGTGTTTGTATAAGTGCTGTTTGTAGGAGTGTGTTTGTATGAGTGTGTTTGTATGAGTGTTTTTGTGGTGTGTTTAATTAGTGTATTTTTGTAGGTGTTTAGTTTATTAAAATGGGGATTACTTACTTCCACCGGGGAAAATGTTACGAAAGTGGTTTATTGAATTGTTGATAATAAAACCTATTTACATAGAAATATACAAAATATCAGCAACCACCGACAAAATCAAGACAAAAAAATATTCAAATAATAAATAATACGTATCATTTTTATTTATACCTGGTCTGTTTAAAACATTTATATATCATTTGAAGGCATTAGATATTTGTATATTATTGGCATATATTAAGATATGTATATATCATAGGAAGATATTAGATATGTATATATAGGAAGATATTAGATATGTATATATCATTGGCAGATATTAGAACCATGCACTATACCAGAAACTGATTGTTTTGAATATCAATCAACCTACTTGTAATTGAATGGGTTAATTAATCACAATTTATAGTCCTTGTCGTTTAGGTCAGCAATATAAAAAGGAAATGATCACAACAATATGTATCTGTTTGCATCTGGTAAAATGGACAGGCAAACGAAAATCAAGTACTTAAAATGATTAAATCAAGAAGTTGTCATTGGCGATGATTATTTTACCATTTCTTATAAGATGTTCTTTTGTTTCCTTGTTCTGGCTTGCACTGTCAAAGGGGTTCAAAAGCGTTCCTTCCTGCATTATCTGCTAATACATTTGACTGGATACGGATGGAAGAAATGTAAAGTGTTCACAACATTAGGTCTTAAGGAAGAGGGGGAGGTCCCCGCTGTGCAACACCTCTTTAAGATGAGATGAAATCATCTGATCCTATAAACCACTGATTAGGGGAGGGGGTTATGGTGTATTTCATTCATTCCCACTGGCCGATGGTGCAATAGCTGGGGGGCATGGGCGTGTTCAGGGGGGGGCAAGGGGGGCATTTGCCCTCCCTACATTTTGAAAAAATATGTCTTCAAGAGGGTGATGACCCCCATATTCGTAAAAATGTAATAAAGTTGTTATTAAAACTGAACCAAATTTCCTGAAAGTTTAAGGCATTAAAGTATAATAACTAAACAAACACCAAATGTACTGCAAAACCTAACCTCATATGCAGAAAGTAACTAATCTTACAGCTGCCACTTTTTCTAGATTGTTCAAAATATTTCATTTGTTTAATGTTTCTGTCACATTTTCAGCAAAAATCCGCAACCTTTTATATTTATGTGTCCATCTAATTTCACATAGCAAAGGAACATTTGAGTTAGTTTTCTTCGCTGATTAATTTCTCAGAATAAAAATATAATTGACTTAATTTTTCCTATTGTGATTTCGTACCTTCACATTATTTAAGTCGTTCACGACAAGATTTAATTTTTGTGAACTGCAATGTACAATGCTGCTTTTGGGTCTTTTTTTCGAATTATTGCTTGGACTGCTCTTCTTTGCACCACCATTGTAGAACATCCGTCTTATCCTTGACCAACAAAATTTGTCATATCTAATCAGGTACATGTATGCGGGGGAACAGTGGAGTCTGGCCCTCCTGCATTTGTCTGGCCCCTCTGTTATTTTGCTCTACTTAGTAAAATTTATTTCCTGTTCCCCCTCATAACTTATTACCGCTGTAAAATTTTCACGCTACGGTTTATCTAAACCAAATTCTAATGAATTTGTAATTATGTGTTCTTTGACAAATATAACACCAAGTGACAACTGCTCAACGCCTGAAATAATATTTTCTCAGATCGGTAAAGTATAGAAATTACAACTGAATTATTTGCTTCACGAACAATGTATTTACAGAGAGACCCATTTCGATCATTGTGTTTTGTAGTTTCCGACAGGCCCACCGACAGAAATTTCGGGCACCTGGGCAGGCTGTCACGGAAATCTGTGCTGATAATAATATTTTCAAAAGTTGATTGGTCAGCTCAGTCCGGGCCCCTAAAACTCTGCCGGGCCCAGGGCATTGCCCCCGGTTCCCCCACTTCTCGGCAGCCTGGCGTTTGAGATATACTATGCACTACAAAAAACCAATTGACTAATGTTTACCTAGAACTTCCTCTCAGAATCAACACGAAACTCTAACAGGTCGTAAAAAATACCAGAATGTTATTCTTTTCCCGAAGTGCAAATCCTGCATGCCGCAAAAAAAAAAAAAGAGTGTAAAATAGAGGGACCCAGTTTGTTGCTGAGAATTTTTTAATTTATCTTACAAAAGATGGTTCAACTGCTCTACTATGCTAAAAACTGCTTTGGCTACCAATAGTACATAAAATAGCTTAATCCTTTTATAAAGTCTTTGTGTGCTTTGCATATATAGCTACGTGCATCTTCTTTGAAATCTTTAATTTGTGCATGGTTTGATGCAGCCCGTTGCGTGAAAATTCACAGCATGGGCCAGGCAATAGCAGGGGGCCAGGTAATGCATTTTACTAGTAGAACCTAATCTAAGCGAAGATGAATAAATCAGAGGGGCCAGGCCCCTGCCTATACACTATGGGCCTGGTTTGTGTAATATCCCTGAACTCCTTGAATTACTTTCACAAAAACCTTTTAATTTTCAAAAGCCACCTTTTAACATTTGCAATTTTACAACACACGATGAATAGTTTGATAACCAAGCATATCCTAAAGTCTGTTTCTTATACCACTGTCAGCTCTAAAGTCATATTTTTATCGGAGTCGAACAATCAAGGATCAGCAGCAAATTCAACTCATTTGAAGGGTCATATCATGGACACTATCACCAATATCACTTTGAAATGGAAGTGACAGCGACAATAAAAATTAGAAATAGTTTATTCAGTTGTGTCTGGCTGTTGAGCTTGTACTCTTATTTGTCCTCAATGCATACGATAGTTAGATACAGCTAACATACAAAATCCTTCTAACATACACTTAATAGCTGATCACTGTATATACCCATATATTATAGCCCCCCTCACACCCACACTCCCCGCAAAGGCCTTGGAAAAAAGCATGTATGATAATGGATGTCATTTTCAACATTGTTTATAATTATATACACATACTGACATCATTTATAAATTTTATTTTCTTGTTTTTATTTGTATATATTATGTTCATAAACCATCCGTATATATAAGGACAGCGTGTAAGTAAGAAAGAAAGTAAGAAGTCGCATGGTACTAGCCCACTGGTGCTGTATCGTGCCACTTGGCTTTGTGCTGTAAAAATGGCAGAGGAACAAAAACATTAATTTGATTATTATTGCAATGCTTTGTTTTGGTTTTAACATTGAGAGAATTAATTACTGTTTAAACAAATAACCCTAAGTTATTAGCGTTGACCGTTAAAATGTAATTTGTGACGTAAGAAATGTTGGTAATTTCTGCACATTAGGTAGATGGCATAAATTAGCACCCATATCATTACCTAACGGCGTATTAGAAATGTTTTCAAGTGTCACGTTTGAACTTCCGACTTACCGGGCAACGCCGGGTACACTGCTAGTATTGTTTATTTAAAAAACAGCCGAAAGACACCAACGAAATTTTTTATTTTTATTTTAGTGGTATCATAATTATGACAAGCAGCATTGTGATTTAACCCGGTCTGCCTATTATAAACACGTTGTTAAAATATCCGATAGTAATAATTCAGAGCAATCGGGCACACTTTGTGTATATTTTATATCAACAAATCCCAGGCGCCAGTACATTACCCGTGTTGGCAAAGTGATAGACAGAAGGTAGTTAAGTTTCCTCTGATATTACAAACTAATTATTTATCTTCTGGTGTGTGTTTACATGAATAATTAATGAATGTTTACGTCTTGTTTCTGTAAAACACAGCGGTTTTGTCTGACGTTCGCTAGTTCGCCGAAACGCAGCCAAACTTCAAGCCTCCATGCGCCTAGCGGGAGACGACATTTGCATCTGATTAGGGGGACATAACTCCACCGTTTTCCGCCGCCGAGCTCAGGCGCCAGTTATCAGACGCCGGACTAGATTGTGTCGTCTGTCGGTGCGCCACACTCCTCGCTAGCGAAAGAAGAAAGGGTTGCTGTTCTTTGTGTGCACACTTGCGGTGATTATAGGTCTCTCTCTCTCTCTCTCTCTCTCTCTCTCTCTCCCCCTTCCTTCCCAATATTCCCATTCCACCATTTTACATCTGGTTTAGTTGTTTATTGAACACTTCGCTCTAGACATATGAAATCAAGAAAACCAAAAAAAAAAAAAAAACAAACAAACATAAGAAACGGACGGAGAAGGCAGCAATGGGGAAGGAAATAAAAGTCTAATTTGGTTTGATAACTTTTCGTCTGTATATAGCAGCTTAACTTAAGTTTGTGCGAAAGTGCACTTTTCATTTCATAAGTGAATACTATTTTAAATGCATTGGTTGCAAAGATTAACAAAAAAAAAATATTGATCGAAAATGTTTTTTTAAATTGGTTTTGTATTTGTCTGTTAAGATTTTAGAATCATAAAACATTTTATTAAGAAAATTTTAAAAAAAAATGTGTAAACCTGCAGCTTTATGTGCAACTTAATATATTTTTTAATAATTGTTTTTAAAGATAGTAGCAAACACATGCTGCAGATATAAGACTATCGATACGATACTTTATCATTAACTTCTCTTTAATATTTTTGAAAACTATTAAATGATTTTATAGCACAGAAATAGTAATCCTAAATTCATGCATACATTAAGACTCAGCCGTTTCTTTTACGAGCATTGTAATTAAAAGCTTTAAACAAAATAACTGGGGGATCAGTTCTAGGTACCCCAAGACCACGAGCGGAGCGCAGTTTTATAACATATTTCGACTACTACGCTTGTTGCAAACACGCGAAGTCACGGACTAGCCTATTCACTTGACGAAAAGGGGGTGATAGGCTATGTAGTTTATTACTAAGGCTCAACATTAGTATTGTCTCTCTCGCCGTACTGTCGCCATTGGTGATGATATGCATTTCCTAAGATTTTTTTTTTAAAGGCTTAAGTCTTAGTAAATATGGACCTGAAAACGTGTAATTTGATGATAGCACGAAACGCAGTATAGCTGTGTGAAGAAAAAAAATGAGGTCGAAGAAGAGGGAAATAAACAGAAAAATCATGACAATGCTTCAAATGTAATAATAGCTATTTTTATATGTATGTATATATATATATATATATATATATATATATATATATATATATATATATATTTAAAGATATGAAACAGATATTGCCACCGGCATGTCTGATAGACAACTAATTCTTGAGTTTGCAAAAGAAAAAAAAAACATTTAGCAAACTAACTTGTTTCATAATTTAAAAAAATGTTATGCCCAAATGAAGATTTGAAAAAAAAAATTTGAATGAAATAGTTACTGTACGAAGTAAACATGGGGGGGGGAGAGATAAAACAATTGAATAATGGAAAAAATGTAAAAAGTGGTGCGCTTGGCCAACGTATTTACACGACCACATCATTTTCGACACTGAGCCGCGCCAAAAAGTCTAGACACGTCACATGACTTCTCTACGCCAATCTCTTCGCAGTTACGATGAACCCCATCATATGCCCAGGCGAGCCCATAAAAAATAAAGTAGGGGTGCTTGTGTTAAATTAAATATAGTTCATTCATTTAGCTTTGGTCATTCTTTGCTTAAGGTAAGCATTTTTTGACTGTTTTTTTGTGTCCGACACAGAGGTTTGATTACATGTTTAACTTTTAAGTGTTTAGCCGTATTAAGAAGGGCTCGCTTTTTGTTAATAGAAACCTACCACCCCCTTTGCAAATATTGCTTACCTGGGGATTCAGTAAAAGGAACATCGTCGTGTGTTTTGCTTTCTGAAACCACATGTCGGTTCAATACTCGACTTATCGGAGTTGGAGAGGGGGAAAGAGAGAGCGATCGAGAGTGAGTGTGTGTGTGTGCGTACTAAAATAACGTCGATCCATCCGTCAATGACTTGTAAATAAAACTCCTTCATTCGTGTATTCTCTCAGTGATGGTGTAGCTGTGCTGTTGAACAGCACCACACCCGAATTCTTCATTCATTCTGAATTCTTTCAGATAAGCTAGCGGTAGGCTTTCCTTCTTCAATGTTGGGATGTGTGGTTGATTTCGATTTGTGTAGTTTCGCATTCGTCCCAACGTTCCGTTTACCTATGCGCGGTCTAGCTTTCCTGACCTCGGGGTCTCAACAGAACTAAGTCAAAAGTGAACTATTATTCTCTGCATACAGTAGCCTGCACGACAGCAGAAAACGTTGGTTCGAGAATCGTCTGCTATTTCTTGTGTTCTATATTCATTTAAATATTTTCTTATTTTGGATATTTTTTTTAAATATTCGTTTATGATTTATCTTAAATTGTCTTGCTAAGGCTTAAGATATCTCGATAAGAGTCGATATATACCGGTATGTTCTACATGTAAAAAACATGTAAAAAAATTGCTTATTTGTACTTTCAATTGTAAAACTATATCCTAATATTCTTTAATTATTAAGACACCAAAATATTTTAACAGAATAACAAGCGCTTAAAAAGTATAACTATTTTATCATAATTAAGCGAAATAGTTTAATCTACATCGGCTATTTAAAATACGAAAGTGTTGTGTCTGTTAAAAACATGCATCGGAATACATACGCAACGCTGAATATATTACCAACAGTTTGTAAAATGATTTAGTCAATAAGTTAACTATTTATTAACGATTTAATTTAGCATTCGAATTTATTGTAAACGTAATTAATGTTCTTTAACTAAGGTAATTAACTCCAGTCAAAGTAAGCTTTCAGAATTTGCAAATGATTCTGCCAAATCAGGATAGATACAAGCCATAAGCTATAAATAAGGCGTTTTACGAACCTAATGTTAACGTAATTATTTAAATTATACACTCACTCCAATGCCATGATATTTATAACTATGATGATTCTGGGGTATTAAAATACACAAATAGTAATACTTAGTAATAGTTAATGTTAAGGTCATAATAGTGTATAAAAATAGATTAAAAAGTCTAAAAAGCATATCATTTTAGTACTTTTACTCCATGATGCATGTTAATGTTACAAAAACCTGTAGTTTAACAAAATGAAATTACAGCATGAATACTATTACTCAGTATAGCTGATATTTTTTTAGTTATTTTTTTTATTCCATTATAAGTTTATTTTTTAAATCATTAGTTAAATCTCATGTTACAGAATTTTAAATAATTAAAGGCACGTGTTACATGACCAAACGTTTGCTCTTCATATTTTTTTTACTTCGTGTACCAGCCGTAGATAATATTGCTCCACACCCTAACCCTAATCCTGAAAAAAAAATTTATATATGTCATGTTCACGTTTGGTCTTCTAACAAGTGCGGTAGGAATAGGAAAGGCACTTGTAAAGTCTTGTTACATGACCAAACGTTTGTTTGGTCTTCTAACAAGTGCGATAATTAAATTTATTTTTAAATGTATTATGTACTCTCTGGATATGGTTAAAACTAATCTGTGATAAAAGTTTTTTTAATAAAAAGGGTAATTATATATTTTGCCTACAGTGAATAGATTAACTAATTTTTTTTTTTAGAAATATTAATTTAACCTGTTAGATCTTAAACCTGTAACTAAAACCACTTCCCCAATCTTGAGTTAAGAATTATAACTCAAAATAATACTATTTTGTTTTAAAAATTAATTTAAAAGCGGTACATAATATAACTTGATAGCCTTCATATACAACGTAAGTTAAATTTTTTAGGGTAAATACAGTATCAAAAGTAGGAAACCAGTAAAAAATAAAGCAATCATCACCTACAAGATGCTATTGGTAGAAGCGGCTACAAGACGTTAAGGGTTAATAAAGTTTAAAATTATTTACAGTATGGAAGAATAGCTAGTAGTAGTTATTAATACCTCTTTATTTTTTTTCAGCTAATGAATATTCAATATTACAAGATTTTCATTTTGATTCTTTTGCCTGTAATACAAGGATTGTATTGAGGGACACCTGACTATTAGCTCAATGGAAACTTCGTTACATTGACTTTAATAAGAATCTTCATGTTTTGATTTTTTCCTGGATATTATTAGCTTGGATTTATTCACTACATTTAGTGCTATTCAGTCTTTTAGATGGTTAAAGTTTGTTTTTGTATAGATCTGTTAGTATTCTGATCTTTGCATCTTTTGTTGGCATCAAGTGCTGATATAAATATAAAACGAATGCACCCTTTTGGCATGTGGTGCTTAACTTTATGTTCCGCAGCAAGCGAAATTCACTCGTGAAGCGCCTGTGGAAGTACAAAATAAACGATGAAACCAGGAGTTCGTCTCAAAAAGAGACTTCAAGATCATCATCACCATCTACACCCACATCAACTACGCAAGAGGATTTAGAACTAAAGACAGCCACCCATTCATTTTTTAAGAAATTGAAAGAAGAACAGTTGCAGATTCTTCTTCAGGCCATGGAGTCTCGTGGTGGTGAGATAACCCCATGTGTTCCGGTAGCCAAATCAGACATTCGCTTTGGTAAGCACACTCTATCACCTTACAACCTGTGCTGTAGAGTTTTCCGATGGCCAGATTTGAAAAGTGATGCTGTCATGAAGCGCTTACCAAACTGTACATTTCAGAATGATGAAAAAGACACTGTGATATGTTGTAATCCGTACCATTGGAGCTTAGTGGTGAAAATAGGTAAATGATTTATACTGGTTTATAGTAATTACATGAAAATAATTTTTTTAATAAATCACATTTTAGTATGTGATTTAAAGATGCTTTTATTTTTATTTGATAACATCTATTCTTGTTTTGGAAAGCTTAAGTTAAATATATTTTAGCATTCATGTTGATTTGATAAGGGCATTCTTGAAATTTCAGATGAGCCACCAATTTATCCCGATAAACTTTTAAATTCATCTTCACACTGTCCGAAAATTGAAAATCAACATGAAATGTTTCAAGGTAAGAATACGTATTAGTTTTTTTTCTATTACTTGTATAGCTATGTTAACTTAATCTACCTTCCTGACTTTAGGCTGGGCATTGTGCTAACCACACAATTCCTTTCAAAGCAGAGCTTACACTTCATTTACCCCAATCGCCCATTAGGGCTAAGCAAACTTTACTTACACTAGACCAAGATAACACATTTTTATTTTTTTAAAAATGCCTCTTCATAATTTTAATTATCACATATCCACCAAACATTGGCATCCTTGTAGGGGTTGTTGCCCATATTGCACGACTTTATATTACAGAGGGGGTTATTTTATATAGGAGGGCACTTACAAACATTTATCATGATTGTCCCCAGACTCGTTATAAGTTTTCGGTGTAAAATCCACACAGCCTTTAAAAACAAAATAGACAGATTTGAAAAAAAAAATATATATATATATATGGGGCTACAATGTTCGATATAAGGTATGATATGAAGTGAGCAAAAAATTTTGTCTCTGAGCGACATTTTGTTTTGAGGCAAAAATTTGTAAGCGATTTAAGCGATGTAGTCCGTTGGAGTGAGCGATCGTACGTATAGTATGAGCGACGCTCTGAATTCGTGTGAGTGATCGCTCACGCGCTCAGCTTAGAGGGAACATTGATGGGCTACACTTCTTCTTTATGGACTCCATTAATTTTTTTTAGCCTGCTAGTGTAAAGCTTCACATTTGTATGGGTTTTGCCAGTTTTTGTTTAAGTTCTCATCCATTTCTGCTCAACACATTGGAAAAGTATTTTTCTTTGTTTTAATTACAAATCAGCGGGTGTGAATAGAGTTAGTTTGTTTGTGGGGATTGTTTTATTGTACAGCAAGGGTTCTCTAACATGTGCCATCAGACATCACGGAACCTGTCCACTGGACTATTTTTAATGTGCTTTCCACTTTGCAAGCGACAAAACTAAATTAAAGTTTTTTTTTATAAAAAAATATATGTGTGATGGTATACAATATTTAGAGATTGTGATAATAGAATTTCTTATTCCAAGCTTTTAAACAATTTTCTAATGTTTTTTTAGTGTGTTCAAACTGCAGTGTATATATTGCATAACCTTTTGAAAATAAAACTGATAGCCTGCTGGGGTTCCTAGAAACCACTCCATGCTAAAGATTAATAGCAATAGTTGACTTGGTTCAGGCAAGCCTCACTCCAAAATGTCCTGAGCAATACTATAAGTAGCTCAGAAGACAAGCCACCCTAGAATGTACTGAATCGCCAACATTAAGGAATGGACTGGCCAAGATTAAGTGGCTTTTCTCAAATTCACATGACAAAGAGAAGAATGCAGAGACTCGCTCATGGTGGTGTTCCTATAGCCCCCCCCCAACCCTACCCCCCCATATTCAACGACTTGTTAAGTGGCAAATCAATAATAATCATCATCATCATCAAGTTAAAACAACAACAACAACCCACCAATACTGACTTAAATGGTATGATTATTTTCACTTTATCACATCATTACTTGTGGACATTTTCATTTGTGGACCAGAGTTAATTTTTTTTCTGATCTTTAATGGTGTGTGTGTGTGGGGGGGGGCTACCCCCTGTTGCAGACTGATACTCTAAGCCAGTGGTCAGCAAACTTATCAGCCAAAGAGCCAAATATGAACATTACAACAATTAAAAAAAAATGGGAGCCAAATCTGCTTTTATTACACTAAATAAGTAGTACACTAAATAAGTTGTATACTAAATAAAACAAAATGCCAGGGCCGCACTTAAGGAGCCAAAGAGCCACATACGGCTCCAGAGTCACACTTTGTCGACCACTGCTCTAAGCAGTGTGATGACTATGATAACCTGTTGGGGCCCATATGTAAACTAATAATGGTACCCCCCCCACACACACAATCAGTATTCATTAAACCATGTTACATGTATTGCACTATTGGGATGTGGGGGGGGGTGGATGTATGTTCTGCATACCTCCTCACACCTCCTCTTGCTCTAGGGTTCATGATGTCTGATTGTGAACCCCCCTTTTGTATGCCATCTGTTAGAAAGAAAATTAATGTAAATCATTTGACGTTTTAAGATTACCTATTGCCACTATAACATATCACACCATTCATTATATTGTTCGTCAGCTTAGTTAGAATCTGTGTGGTATTAATAAATGTTGGCTATATTGCCCTATATTCACAACTAAAGTTTAAATTACATTACACAAAAAAATAATTTTCAAACACATAGCTTAGTTGTTAAAAATGTATGTATTCATATATATATATATATATCATTAAATTGTTATTTTCTATTGCAATCTTCATTACTATTGTACTCGTGTAATGTTCAAATTCACTAACTCTATTATGTATATTTACTTTCAGTTGTGTTCTGACTTTTTTTTTTCATTCTTTTTACAAACGAAACAAAAAAATGTTGTCTGGGAGTGTAGTCTCTTTTAAACTCCTAAGGTCAAGGTCATTTGCGGTGTACAAGAAAAAGATAAGTGGGTAAAAAAAATATTTTGGGACCCTGCTGAGATGTAACCTCTCATTCAGGGCCACTAGCATTGTGGGTGGGGGGGACAGGGTGTGTGTGTGTGTGCAAAAGTCGACGTGCCTGTTGTACTCCCATTACTAATGAAATAATAAACTCTGTATCTTTGACTAGCTTCTTGCTGATGTAGCACTGGCCAAGTATTAATGAGTAATGATAAGAGTAATAAACACGTCTAAAGCATTAGCTGCTGACAAAGCACACACACTCTTAACGATTGTATTTGGCAGCACAAAAAGGGGTGTATGTATGTATGTATATATATATATATATATGTAATATAGGGTTGCCGTATTTTTTCACGGACCAACCAGGACAGTTCTGTCTTTTTTACTTTAGGTTTAGGGATGTCGGTTCCGGGGGGGGGGTATGAAAACAGTAATGTAAAAATAAAATATAGAATAGATAATCTGTTATTTTATTCATAATGGTACACAAACATTATATTTTTACAAAACAAAACAGTTTTCTTCTTGTTGTACCACTCGTATTTTTCACTTCCGTAAATTTGTATTACTGTGTTACTTACCAAAATGTTACTGGTCACACAAGAGCAGATTAATCATTCTCTGATCTAATAATTTTGCTCAATTATTTCCAAGAAACTGTGCCCTGAATCTAAACCGGGACAATTTCAACAACCGGGCGGGACACCGGGACAACCCAGTATATCCGGGACTGTCCCGGCCAAACCGGGACGTATGGCAAGCCTATATATATATATATATATATATATATATATATATATAAATAATTTTTATGGCACCACCCCCCCCCCCCCGGTCAGTCCAATCACACTTAATTTTAAATATACATATAGTTAGGACTGCATCGTTAGATGTTACTGTGATATTATTTTTTTTTTTTTTTTATTTTGGCAGCCTAAGAAAGCAATGATTTTTAACATTAATGAAAATAACATAAATACTTATAAGAGTTCTTTATCCTGTTGTACACAAGTCATTGGGGTGTGCGGTTTCTTTAAACGTCCACTGTATCATGAAAAGCACACCCCCTCCCCTTCCCATCCAAAAGAAAAAGAATGTATTAGGTAGTGTTGTTCTCGTTGACGAAAACTAAAACTAAAACCTTCGTTGACGAAAATGTTGACTTTTCGTCAACGAGAACTAAAACTAAAATTAGCAGCAAGACTAAAACTAGACGAAAACTAAAATTATTACAGAAAAAACGAAATAAAAACTGAAACTAAAATATGACCTGGGACTAAAACAACACTAGTATTAGGTTGTCTGGTCGTGTGTTTGTGTGTGTGTGAAGGTATGTTTTGTTTAGCCCTCACTTCTTGTTATCACCGGCCCTCAGAATGTAATCACTCAGTGCACGGGAGCACGCCCCACAAATATTTCGTTTTGGTGTGTGTGTGTGTGCGCGCGCGCCATGGTGCGATTGTTTAAAAAATGTATGTAAATAAGTGAAAATGCCAACATATGCGGTGCTGGACAATGTTGCAAGTGCAGGATAATACGAAAGGAAATATTTTTTTGTCTTACTTTGGCATATGTGTGCTAATTAGGAAAGAAAAAAAATGATACAATTGAGTGTCAGAAATATTGATAATAGTAAGGAAGAAATATCATATAATGGCTGACTTAAATATTATAAAGCAAAATAAAAAAAGATACTGTACAATGACACAGAAATATTAAACACATTCAAAATAATTCAGATAACTTCGCATCTTTTACAACAACCACCCCCCTCCCCCCCTGTTTAACTATACAACTCCTGCCATTCTCCCCCAACTCCCCACCACAATCCTTTCATGTTTTTTTTTTCAGTATCTTTTAATGAGCGTCCCATTGTGTAGCTACATTTAAAACAAGATTAATTTTTTTCATTTGTGCATCCTCCCATTGGCTGTACAGTATGAAGACATGTCTATGATGGCTTCAACAGCATTCTAGGTTTTAATAGCGTTGTGTTGTTTTAGACACACACACACACACAAACACACCCTCCCCCTCGGTCTTTTATGAAAGATTCTCTCATGAAATATTTTTTAAACTGCTTCATCCTGTCACACACCATGTGCTCCTTAACTTGATGAGAGTTGGGGGTGGGACGGGGTGAACTTTACTGCTCTATAAATATACATCATCAAAATATAACATCAACAGTTCTATTAATTGATATCTCACCTAACAGCATTTTCCATTATCTAGTTGGCCCACAACACACACACACACACACACCAACCGTGTCTGGAAAAATGCATCTTCATATGCTGTCCCTGTTGGATTTTTTATTTGGCACCATTCCTTTAGTGTACTCTGTTTGTTTGTTCATAATGAACTGTTTGCTTACTTTCAGGACGTTGTACTTCAAGGAGTATGGAGATGTCAGACTCTGGATTAAACCCTTGTCTCTCTCAGGAAAATATTTCAGGTCGGTCACAGTGTTGTTTTTTACTTGATGCAAAGTAAATTGTAAAGTAACTTGGAGGGGTGTCATGGATTTGTGTCTTGTAAAGTAACTTAGAGGGGTGTCATGGATTTGTGCCTTGTAAAGTAACTTGGAGGAGTGTCATGATGGATTTGTCTTGTAAAGTAACTTGGGGTGTCAGGGATTAGTGTCTTGTAAAGTAACTTAGAGGGGTGTCATGGATTTGTGTCTTGTAACGTAACTTAGAGGGGTGTCATGGATTTGTGCCTTGTAAAGTAACTTGGAGGGGTGTCATGGATTTGTGCCTTGTAAAGTAACTTTTAGGTGTCAGGGGTTTGTTCCTTGTAAAGTAACTTTGTGGAAATGTCGGGGATTAGTGTCTTGTAAAGTAACTTGGGGGTGTCATGAATTTCCACCCTTCCCCCCCCCCATTTTAATTCTCGTTTTCACCACGTCTCTGGTAGTTGCATGAGCTAAAAAGCAAATGTTACTCCACACTGCTGTGGGGGCGGGGGGGGGGCAAAGTTTACACGCCCCTAGTCACATTATTGCATTATAATATCACAGCCCCCCATTCCCCCACCCCTCCTCTGTGGTATCCTGCCTTGTATTCCAGTCCCACTAGCAACAACCTTTATGTTATATATTTTTATACTAACCAGTACACAGCCCCAGTGGTTGCCCAATTAAGATCACTTTCAAGGTAGTGGCGTGTTTACAATTGTTCGGCCAGGCATACTAATCACAACAGTCAGGCCCCTTGTAAACTGCCTTATTCTTGTTTTCTGGGTTTTTTTAGTCTTCTCCCCTCACCTATTCCACTGTCGTCGTCTCTTTCCCCCCCCCCACCCCGCAACCAGCATCTAGTCCTGCTGTACAATACACCACGGACAGCTACAGGGTTTGGGTTTAGTGCATAAAAACAGCGTGAAACCTTTCAACTAATATTTAAAAACATATTATATATATATATATATGTATGTATGTAATATCGTTGAGAATGTTAGCATGTCTGAGCGGGTGAGGGGGTGGGTAAAGGTTAGTCCATTAGTATGACCCATCGCCCTCACATAATTGGTTCAGAATACTGCCACATTTAGATTTTCTGTTTGATGTAAATCCAAGGATTGTTGAGACGGCCATTGTTTCAATCATTTCCTTTATTCTACGAGTATTCTGGCACACGATTGAAAACCTTAGTTTGCTTGATTAGCGAATGATTACAAGAATACCATCACATGTCACAACTGAATCTTTTACCAATTAAACAAAAAAAAAGTTGAGAGTAACGCAGGTCAATTAAGATTAATATTATTAATTGTGTAGTATAATTATGATCAAAGAGCGACCCCTTCTCTCCCAAAGCCAGTTTAATTCCTTGACTGGCTGAATGGATTTATTTTTTTTTTGGGCAGGAAATAATACTTACTGGTAATGGAACCAGATGGAGTGATTCACTACTTCAACTGAGTACAATATAAATAGTCAGACGACACCTGACAGAAATTTAAACTGTCATTTTTCCCCCCCCCCCCTTCTGAGGACTTGATCTTTGCGATCACCCGCCCTTTCACCGATTTTTCTGAACAGCCCCTATTGTATGAAGCCTGATAACCTACACAAGGTGCTCTTACCTCTAAAGGTACCTTTGGATTCAATCTTTGAACTGCCCCCCACCCCTTTACCCGTTTTAAGTCAGTTGTTTTCTCTGTCACTGTATAGTCGGCAGTTTTATGTAGTAGCGGGGGCGATATGCCTGTTAGATTAACACTTTCGACATTTACCACACACACACACACACACACACAGTGGTGGAGTGTTATATACCAACATGTAGTCGTTTGTTTTAAGCTGGTCTTGTGGATCATTTTGAGCAAAGCTTTCCCGAGTTAAATGATCCTCTCACACCATTACCCATATTCATTATATATTACATTATTCAAACGAATGACATACCATGTGTGTATGCACACATACATACATACATAATACATATATATATATATATATATATATATATATATATAATATAATCGTGAGTAGATTGCTTGCGGTCCGCGTCTCTGCACTAGAAATTTTTTTTTCTAGATGAGTCCCATCGACAATTGATCCTATCTTCAGATCGAGTATTTTTTTTTTTAATGGAAGGAGGGAGGGAGACACTTTGATGTGCGGTGTGTGATCGAAGTTAAGATGGTGAGGATTTTATTCCCTCGTCGGTGCTTCGGGATTGTATGCGTCTGTGTCTTGTCTGTGTGTGTGTGAATGTGTGTGTGCGCGCGGGCGCTCTTGGGGGTGATATTTATGTTTGGGTTTTGGAACGTGCTTTGGACGAGGTGGTGGCGAGTGCAGTGAACACGCCGCGAACAAAAAAATGTCTGGAAGTAATACAGTGATGGGCGAGATCGATCAGGCCAGGGGCGTAAGTTGTGATAAATGAGAGCAGACGTAAACAAAAAAAGGGACACTTTTCTTTTTTTTTTTATAAACGAGGCGCGAGCACGTCTATAAATAGACTGGAGAGCGTGGAAGTAGTGTGTGGGTCGGTACTTTTAGTCTCTCAACTTATTATTATTATTGTTGTGTGCCTGTTGCCTTGTTTAAGTTGTCAAAGTTTTGAATTTGTTTCTCCATTTCCCTAAACTTTTTTTTGTGTATGTCAGTGCTCACACTCGCGGATGCCTTATATCTTGATGTGCGTATGTATATATGTAAACTTGCGGCCTGGTTACTATTTTTTGGGTGATCTTACGTCAGTGGATAATTACATCTTTCAGTCGTCGATAACGCCATTTACGACACCATGCACTCATGTTGCTATATACGCCCTGACCCCTGACCTTCGTGATGACGTTTCGGGCGACCGCAGTTCCAGGAAATTTCTGAAGACAGAAGGAAAAAAAAAACTTTTTGCTGTAGTGACACTGGTCATAACGTATTGACAGGATATGAAGACATCACGACTCAGCATCCGAATGTTCCGACTCTTTGTCCCACAATGTGATTTTATCTAATCCTTCTATACGTGCTATAAATACATTCCTCTTTATTCCAGACGTTGAACTAAAAAAACGTGTGCACAATCGATAGGTTAGTTTTGATGAATATTTTACGCCGAGCGCATGACGAATTCTTGAACGGTTACATTCCCCCCCCCCCCCTCAGTTATCAAATTAATAATTTAAATGTGGTATATACAAATCTGCTCCGGTTTTATTACTTAATTCTATTTTCCCCCCGTTGGAAAAAAAAAGATTTAAAGCCATTGTCGATTTATTTGTAAAAAATGTATTGCCGATTGGTAAGAGTCTTTGTTGATTTACACTCTTACTCAGTTCGGTAACGATTCGAATCGCGCTGGCCTGCGGCTGGTGATGTATATTTGACCACCTGGGATGAAAATAAATGTGCCAAGGGATTTGGTCACTCGCAGGCAATATACCCAACAAGTCAATTCACGGCTCATTATACATTTGTTGTTTTTGTTGTTTTACCCTCTACTTCAGCACACAAAGTCTCTCTCTCTCTCTCTCACACACACACAACGCTGCAGCTTAACGCGTTCATTCAGCTCATGTATGTATATATGTATATACGCGTACTCCAGCAAATAAACAATCCACAAAGTAGGCCGCTGGTAGACATGTCCAGTGAACTAAATAGGGTAATCCATTGTGTAGCCTCCATTTATCTTCCATCCGTGAAACTGGCCAACATTCTTCTCCTGCCGCCCCGACCCCTCCCCCCACCCCCATCGGGTCTCTTCTTCTTCCCTTTTTTTTATTTTATTTATAGTTCTCTCTCTTTTTTTTTGCACTCCCTCCTCCTCATCCTCACTCCCACCCCTCCGAAACTCTCGTCTTTCTTTTGATCCTCAGCGAAGCTCTCTCGCTAGTTTTAGGTGAACTTAAGGGCATGTGCTGTTGGACCCTTCGGTATTTTTTTGTTCATTCTCATTTGCCCACTGAGCTGTGTACAGAATAGTGCTATACATACCCTCATTTAGTTTGTCGTTCTAACACCCCCCCCCCCCAAACATTCACTATAGTTGTACTATGAGGTGAGCGATTGTGTGTGGATTCATGTTTCCCCTCTTTCAATCCATTGGTTTTTAAGATGATTGCTACGTAGATCAGACCCAGTTGGGATCACACACACACACACACACAAATATATATATATATATATATATATATACAGTGGATTCCGCTTAATTGGGACACCGCTTAGTTGGGACAGCCGCTTATTTGGGACAAATCTCAAAGAAACCAAACCAAGAAGCCGACAGTAAATGTGTATGTTTAATTGGGACAGCCGCTTAATTGGGACAAAAAGCCTCGGTCCCGATGTGTCCCAATTAAGCGGAATCGACTGTATATATATATGTATATATACATATATATATACATACAATAGAATGCTCGGGTATTTATATAAACCATCAATTTTTAAAATTTTCATCTACAAAAAAACAACAAACAATGGGGATTAGTAAAGACATACGCACATCATTTGGATTAAGTGTCCTCTAAGGTAATGGGCACACGACTATGTGTTGTATCTACCCTTCCTTGCCATGAGTTGTCGGCCTTTTCTCCTCGGGGGGGGATAGCATGCTCAATGTTGCTTGGATTCGAACGTCTCCATCGTCCACTGATTGAATCGCCATGATCCTCATCCACAGAGAGGTCAGAGAGTTCACCGACGGTTTATTACAACGATGTTTTAAAAAAAAAAAACAACAACAGCAATACCGTTTAGGCATTGACCACTTGGGTCCGTGGACTCAAATTGAGAACCACCACCCGCCTTACCCCCCCCCCCGCCCCCACCCAACCCCTTCCCTAAACCCACCGGGTCACGGGCTATTTTCATTCATCCGCTTCACTGAGCACGCTCGGGATATATATATATATATTTTTTACTTCTTTAGTCAATGTTATTTAAAATAGTGAAATGGTTGTTCTTTGCTTGTATTCAAATTTCGCCTTGTTTCCCCCCTATCAGACAATCCAAATAGCTGAACAACTTTTACTATCAACAAACTTGACTGTTGACATGTCATTGAGATAGTGAAAACCCCCACCACACCACCACCCTCCTTACTTCCACCATTCACTCCTGGTTGATATGTCGTGTTTGTTTTCCTCCCCCCTCCACCAGCTACTATCGCCATCTTTGAACAGTTTCATTGCATGATATCAATGACCGATCGTTTCCTCTCTCTCTCCACCCTCTTCCCCCCCTCCCTTTTTCCGCCCGCCCGCCCGCTCCCCCACCCCACCCAACGAACCTACCAGTCTTAAGTTGAAGTAAGTTATGTTACCCACTTTGCATGGCCCTAGAGCGTTTTGTTTGTTTAGAACTAAAGGCACGGGAGACGGGCCGTGGAGAGGGCTGCACCAGTGTCGTGTTTACAGTTCGGGCACTCTGAGATAAGACTCGCGGCCGGCTCTCTCTCTCTCTCTCCCTCTCATTTTTTTGAATGGTTCGATGAACCACTTTCCTGCACAATCCATCATATTTGACTTATTTCTATTAACAGGGGGGGAGGGGGGGCGCTCATGTACCTAACCCCCCCCCCCCGGCCGTCATTTTTATGTTCACAAAAAAGTGTTGTTGTTTTTTTTAAATGATTATTTTTGTTTGTTCGTTTGTCAAATTTACAGGCAAATTATGAATACAAGTTCTTAACGTTGGAATGTATGCGTTACAAATTCAGAGTGTAGCGTCTATCTCATAATATCAGTCTTCAGACTGAAAAGGAGAAAGTCACTGTCAGAATGATTCGACCCCGGGGGGGGGGGCGGTTAGGAGAGTGGTCTGATTGTTTTTGTGTGGCGTTTTCATAGTTTGATTTACTCACCTCTTATATTTCTAGACATGTATTGAGCATTACACGTTGACTAGGTACGGCTTCTTATCATCGTACTCACTGCCTATGGTTTACGGGGAACGTTTGCCATAAGATCTCATATACTGCACGTGAGCTCCCCAACAAGACGTGCATGTATTTTATATATATATATATATATATAATCAGTATTGTTAAATTCTTCGTCGCCGCCGTTCGGTTTGAATCACTGTATGTACTGGTGTCGTTAGAAAAGCTGTGAATGTACGCTTCCCTTAAATCGTAGTCAATGCACGTTTAAGACCTTAGTTAGGTGGACATGACCACTTGCTTTCTTTCTACACAGGCAGCCAGCCGCTCGTGGGGATGTGGAAGGGTGGGTGTGTGTGTGTGGGGGGGGAATATCTGGGTCTGTTGTTCCTAGTTGACCTTTGTCCTGTACCAAGAAGACCCCCCGACGACCGGACCCAAGGGGGACACACGAGTGGCCATAAATACAGATTAAAAAAGACCATTTCCTGTCTCCTGGACCTATATGTGCGTGCCAGCGTTTCACACACACAGAAACTCCCCCCCCCTCCCACTCCAGGCACACCCCCCCCCCTTCCCTCTGCTTGTTGCCACAGCACCGCTATCTCGGAAGACTGTATTTTCATCGGGCTGTGTATTGGTGTGTGGGTTGGGTTGGAGATGTTCAACCGGATACAAGTAATAAACTATCAGTCACACCCCTTTGTGTCCCCCCCCCACCTCTTGTCATCTGATTGTTTTTTTTTTAATAATTGTTTTTTTTTCCCTTTCCACACTAATTTAGTGGTTCTCGAACTGACTCACCACGAAAAGTTGTTCCATTTTTCGCGACACACCTGTAAAGACAAGTGGATAAAGCTGTCGTTAATTTTACAATGAGGTTTCGCCCCCCGCCCCGGCCTTTTTTTCTCTTTGTAGATCAACAATTGTATAGTCTTCCAGTGGAACACACGTAACTGCAGTTATTAAACAGTTCATTGTAAACTTTATAAATTTGGTCGCGACCCACCTGACCCCCCCCCCGGAGGACCGATAATGGTCCGTGGATCGAATTTTACTGGGCCGCCCAAGAAATTTTTTTTATTTACTGTGGTGTATTTTTTTCTAGAGATTGTGCGGCTTTCCCCATGGACGAGAAGTAATCAACGCCCCCCCCTTTTTTTTTTCCAGTGGGCCGCGTTGCAATTATCAAACGCTGACCGGTCTGTGGCGTGAAAAAGGTTGGGGACCACTAAGTTAGCAGACACAACCCCCCCCCCCCCCAATTTGTTATTATTCATTCTCTGATAAACTTTTAAACTTACGTTTTTTTTTTTAAAGTTTTGTATTCATCGAAATACTTTAGTGTAAAGTAAACACATTTATTTGACATCATATCTTGACTTTGTGTGTTCTGTTGTCTTCCACATTCCATTTTGTGCGTCATGCCGCGGAGGGGGGGGTCTGCCGACAGTAATTTGATTGACTGCAATTAAAAGAACATTTGACGCGCTCATCTCTGGCAGGGGCTGTGTCGGTGGAGAAGTTGCCCTCGCCCCCCCTCCTCCTCCTCCTCCCGGGGAGTGGGGTGGGGGTTGAAATGTGTCCCGAGTAGAGACACCGCGGCGCCTACCTGCCTGACAACAGTGTGTTCCACAGTGCGGCGGACAGGTGCCAACGACTGTACGCTTTTTAAACACCGACAACGTCGTTACATGAATAACTCATTGTTGTCACCGTCCTCACAGACACACACACACACACACACCTCCACTGTCACCATGACCCGTCTACACCCCCCCTCTCGCCCCCCCCCGCCGGGCAAGTTAATTCTCGGCTTCTACATGTCAAGTGTCTCTCGCATTCTGCAGAAAGCTCTACTTTGACATTGACTTTTCATTTGTCCGAGTGGATGTCCGGCATAGAGGATAGGTGTCGTGGTGGTGGTCTTGGTGTCACCCTGTAATATGGGTGAGCGCCCCCCCCTCACCCCGCCGTTCTCCGTGTCCCGTCGGCTGCCACCCAATCTGACCATTTCCCACAGATCACCTTACCTTTGCGGGTTTAAAATTGAAGGCCGCGCTCAAAGGGAGGGGATCTTTTTTATTTTTATTTTACCGAGGCCGCAGTCTGTGGGCCTATTGTGTACGGTGGGCCGAATTCCGATTTAACATTGTCTTTGTACATTATGTCTGGTAGTCATTCGGTGGCTGATGGCGGCTCAGAATAACTTCATCGCGCATCGATTGGTATAAACACAATGGAGATTGTATTGGTATAAACATAATGAGATTGTATTGGTATTAACATAATGAGATTGTATTGGTATAAACATAATGAGATTGTATTGGTATAAACGCAATGAGATTGTATTGGTATCAACGCAATGAGATTGTATTGGTATAAACACAATGATATTGTATTGACAGTCAAGATGTTTGTGTAGGCACGTTTTAATAATATCCATATTATTGTATTTGTATGTGTGGTCATTATTTTTTGGTTTGTTTTTGTTTCCTTCGGTCCGCACCATAACCCCCCCCCCCAAACGACCTTTGACCTATTCATTCATTCACGGCTTACATGTGTGCGACGGTGGGCATACAAAACCTGCGGCTCCGCTCACTGGTGCGCAGTGTGACGAAACAACGGTTTCCTATCAAATGTAAAGGGGCTTTCAGTCATCACCTCCACCTCCCGCCTTAATTGTCACTCGGCTCATTACATGGCTGGGTAGGTCGCCGTTTTATGGCACACATTCTCACGCACGCATGCACACACGCATGCACACACGCACGCACACACACACACATATGTATACAGAATCACTTCTCAGATGTATTATCTTTGTGTGTGAAGACAACACCCCCCCTCTTACATTTTCACCTCCTTTTGAATACGACTATTGAATTTTTCCTTTGAGGATCTAGTAATACAAGATACCCCCCCGCACACACGCATACAAACACACGCCTCTTGTACCCGTATTTATTGTAATGAGGAATTTGTAGATAGAAATTAAATCATTAAAGGATGAGGGGGCGGCGCGGGGAGGAGGTTCGGGGTTCCAAGTCATCATTGGATTGTTTGAGTATAAATGTATAATTTTTTTCATCCTGTAAACATTAATACTTTGTGACACGTGATGTTAATTTATCAAACAACAGTATCAACTCACATCATTAACTTGACCCGTTTACTTACAACACATTGTTTCTATTATACATTTTTCATCAAATAAGTTAAAACAAAAAAACAGGAACCACACATTTTGTAAGCAAAGTTCCCTTAACCCTGACAGGCTGTCGTGGAAAGAAAGGAAAGAATAACTTTTTTTTTAACCAACCAATTTTTAAGGAAAAAGTTCTTTAGCCCTGACAGGCTGTCTGGGCATATGAAGTGTAGAATTACCAGTTTCAGTAACCACACATTCTGTAAGCAAAGTTCCCTTAACACTGACAGGCTGTCGGGGCATATGAAGTGTAGAATTCACTTGTTTCTGTAACCACACATTATGTAAGCAAAGTTCCCATAACACTGACAGGCTGTCGGGGCATATAAAGTGTAGGATTACCTGTTTCTGTAACCACACATTATGCATTGTATGAGATCAAGCCCAGTGAACTCTAATGTCAGAGATTCCTTGTTTTTGTTCAACTAATTGTGACCATTTCTAGGTACAAAACAATCAATGCTGACACTTTCTGGCACATTGTGTTCGTCTTTCAAACTAATTGCATTGCATTCCCAAAGTATACAGTAAAAAGATATAATTAGTCTAGTAGTAGCATCCATAGACCCGACGCTGGGCCTGTGATCCCCACGGTATAGGTCCGACACCGGGCATATGATCCCCCTGTTATCGATTTCGTTAGGCAGAGACGAGAATACGTGTATGTAAATATTCTATTGGTCCTTAGTATTTTCCTCTATATGCATCGCGCTAATTGGGGGGGGGGGAGACTTGCGTATATCTGGAATAGTTGAAAACGTTTTTTTAAGTCTTAAATTGGGGAAAGTGCACTTGAGTGATACCGAAATGTCCTTGTCCGATGGATGCTGGTCAAGGTTTCTCCCCCCCCCCCCCAATTTACCACGTTCCGTAATGCACATAGCTGAATGTTTCTCAATGACCTTTGTCAGAAATGAACCATGTCCTGGTATGTTTCCTCTTTCCGGTCAAATGAAAACATTTATTTATTCTGCGACATGCATACTGTTGTTGCTTATGCCGGGTTATGTACTGTTTTACATAGTGCGTTCATCATGCATGCTGCATATAGAAATACAAATTCTCTCTCTCTCTCTTTCTCTCAGTGACGTGATGACTGTGTCGAGGCGAAATGTCACCATACTTATTGAAATTATAAATAACTTGGAAAGCTGTTGTTGTTGATGTTGTTTTTTCATTGTATACACTCAACCCCCCCCCCTCTCTTCACCCGCCGCCCTCCACTAACCACACACACACACCCCACCCCCCCCCCCCCCCCCCCCCCCCCCCCCCCCACCCCCCCACACCCCCCCCCCCCCCCCCCCCCCCCCCCCCCCCCCCCCCCCCCCCCCCCCCCCCCCCCCCCCCCCCCCCCCCCCCCCCCCCCCCCCCCCCCCCCCCCCCCCCCCCCCCCCCCCCCCCCCCCCCCCCCCCCCCCCCCCCCACACACACACCCCTGCCCCCCCCCCCCAAAACTCCCCATCATCTCCCAATGCCGAGATACGCGAGGGAAAGAAGACTCAGTTATCTTCGAGTTTCTGTATTTGACGTCATGGTATGTAGGCCGTCAAGTCGGCGGCGAGGCGAAATTACAGGACGCCGAGGGCAGATATGATTGCGAGATATCTTTTCTCAACTCGCTGCCACCAAATTCACATCATTTTCCAAAGAGAGAGAGAGAGAGAGAAGAGAAAAAAAAAAAAGTCTTGTTCTCTTCAAGGAATGGAGGGACGTCGGTAGAGGGAATATATAAAGAGATGGGTTGAGCAGGAGGGGAGTTAACTGAAAGAAGAAGAAAAAAAAAGAATAATTCTTGATTGCATCAAATTGCATGAGTTAGTATAAAAGCGTAACACTGAAGGGTGTATTGTTGTGTGAACCAGGCAGAGGCAGTGTGCACGAAATAATTAAATACACACACACACATATATTTATATATGTTGTGTGGGCCCATTCCCCAAGGTACATTGATTATTGTTTTAAACAGGACAGGCTTGGTAGATTAGATCTTTTAAGGAGATTGGCGGGGGGGCCTTTCTCTTTCACATAAGAGATTTTAGAGGTTTTTTTTTAAACAGATACACAGGAGATATAACAAGTCATTTATAACAAGTCATTTACAGTTCTACAGTTGCAGTTGTAACAAACGTCTTTATTATACAAGCTGTCTGTTGTTGTTTTTTAACACGATCTGTATATTTGTCAGAAGTAGTTGTGTGAATTCAACACACACACACACACACACTGACACAACCTAGACATGGAAATGCATCACACACACACACACACAGGGATACTTACCTAGACATGTGAGATTTAATACACACACACACATGCAGGCACTACCTGGACATGGTGGATTCAACACAGACACAACCTAGACATAGTGTAGCAGGTAGCCTCGTTTTGTTGGTACACAAAATGAAAAAAAAAAGTTAGATATGCAGCCCATAATATGCACACATACACACACAAACTACACAGTCCAGGTTTAACCTGTGCCTCTATATACACACACTCAAACTACACAGTCCAGGTTTAACCTGTGCCTCTATATACACACACTCAAACTACACAGTCCAGGTTTAACCTGTGCCTCTATATACACACATACACACACTCAAGCTACACAGTCCAGGTTTAACCTGTGCCTCTATATATACACACACACAAACTACACAGTCCAGGTTTAACCTGTGCCTCTATATACACACTCAAACTACACAGTCCAGGTTTAACCTGTGCCTCTATATACACACATACACACACTCAAACTACACAGTCCATGTTTAACATGTGCCTCTATATACACACATACACACACTCAAACTACACAGTCCAGGTTTAACCTGTGCATCTATACACACATACACACACACACAAACTACACAGTCCAAGTTTAACCTGTGCCTCTTCTTATTCTGCCGCCACTAAATATATCCCCTCCCCTTCCTTTCCTCTTCTACTGTTCTTCACATATTTCCCCTCCCTCCCCCCCTCTGCCCACCCCCCACCTCCGGTCTTGTATGCTTGTAATCCTCCCACACATTGCGAGCTCAGCTTTTCTGTACCTCTTCCTTTACTTCTCTCTCTCCTTCCCGTCCTGTACTACCGTCACATTGTTACATTCTGTGTGTTTGTGTGTGCGTATGAATTTGCTAATAAGGGCTCCTCCCCTCGTTAACGTCTCGGACAAAAATCAAATCTCGTCCATTCTTTCTTTTGTACTTTATGAACATTTTCTCACGCTGCTGCCTGAAATGTAATAATATCAAAATGTAGCTCATTTTCCACAACATAATATCTCCTTGTTGTTGGTATATTTTTTTTTTATTTTTAAATATTCTGTACATGTGTGTGTATAAATAGAGACGGTGTTATTGCCTCCCATCTTCTTCCATTACAATCTAGCCTTGTGTTCCCAGCCCTACCCCCCCCCCCCCAACCGAGCCGTGCTTCTCTCCCCCCACCACCCACATCTCCCCCACAACATTCCTAACCTCCCCTTGTAATACCTTGCCTTGTAGAAAAGTCAAAACTTTAACACTGACAGACAGACTGGAGTCACTACGGCTCCTGGACGAGTCTATTTTATATGGGTCGCGGGGGGGGGGGTGAGAAGGCCTTGTGTTGTTTTTTTCCCCTCTCCTTTCTCTCTTTTTTCTTTACACGGCGGCTCACTGTATCACTGTGGGATTTCGACTTTAAGGGGATGCAACTGTAGTTGAGCGAGAAAGAGTGACATTCATTGAAGATATGAGTTGCGTACCCTACACCCCCCCCCCCTTTTTTTTTTTTCAAATGCACAATTTTAGGCGATTGTGAAATATTTTGAGATGGCTCGAAGGTGGGGGGTAGGTTAGGTCTTTGAAGTAGGGAGGGGGAAGATACGTAGAAAAGTAAGACGAGAGGTTGATGATATTTTAACAAGATACTTTGAATGTGTGCAGCTACAACCCACTTGAATTTCTTATCACACTCGTCATTTGGATTGTTAAACAAACCGGCTCAGTGATGAGGGCTTTTATTATCTGTCCTAATGTGGGGCCCGAAATTCCTCCCACCACACACACATATACACATACACGCATCATCTATATGTGTGGCTTAAGTATGTTGTCTGCATAAATGATTTACATGGAATTATCTGGGACACCTATTAAGTCGGCTTAAATCAATTTGACGTATGACAGTTAAAATTTAATCGACAAAATTGAATGCTTAAACGGACGTATTTCTGTTAGACCCTTTTTTTGCATTCTTCATTTGGCATTTTATGAAGCATTATCCTATGAAAATACGTAATTTTATGTCGGCATTTATTCTAATGCGTATTATTTGTTTTCATTTTTTTGCTCCTTCATATTTTAACTTTTGCTTTATGTATCATTTTGTGGCTGGCTACCAATGAAATGAATGTCTGAAGAGCTGTTTCAATACCGCCTTTTTGGTGCATACATGCCATAAAACATATGGCTATCATGACACTCATGTGCAGAGTAATCAGGAGTTTATTAAGTTGATTTATTTTATTCAATAATGTAAGTTTATTACATATTCAATGAACCTTGATATATATATATATATATATTTATTTATTCTGTACAGGTAACACAGAGGAACAGAACTCTGAACACAACCATATGTATTGGTGCACCTTGGCCTACTGGGAGCTCAGAGAACGAGTGGGTCGTTTATTCCAGGTCACTGAGCCCAGTGTGCATGTGTTTCAGCAGTTGCCCCATGGGAACGGGGTGTGCCTCAGACTTTTCCAGAAACCTACCTGCGACGAGGCGGTCAGGAGAACCAGGGAGAAAATCGGCTTTGGAATCATACTAAGCCGAGAAGCGGCTGACAGGAACGGAATGAATGTCTTGCGGACTAAGAAGGGCGCGTCCCTGGGGGATTCTCTCACAGGGCCTGCCTCTCAGTGCACCCTGTCGCAGGAGACGCAGGTGTCCCCTCCTCATTCAAATTGCTCTAGTGGCTGTGGTATTAATAATAATAATTTCTCATCTACCTCAAATTCAGTAAATACTTCCTTGTGCCTGGGCGGAAGAGTGGATGATCCCAGTGTGAAGAATGGTTGTGAATGTGGAGGCTGCACTGGACCATCAGTTTTCCCTGCTGAAGACAGCCACTGTTGCGTTGCCCTCTCCCGGTCATGCGACAACGTCCAGTGTGATTTGGTGGAGTCTGTTTATGACGAGACTATGGATTATTCACAGACCATTCTGTTGGACCCACCCTCATCACCGCCACCTGCCTCACTCTCAGACCTGCACCCGCCACACCCTTATACTTCCTCGCCATCTTCTTTTTCATCCTTTTCATCGTCATCGTCTCCTCCCTCGTCACCCCCGGCTTATCACTTGAGGGATGGAACACCTCCTTTCACATCAGATAGCTTGTGCTCAAGACATTTGTTGTCAGCCTCCTCTTCAGATGCTCATCACCACTCTGTCAGCTGTATTTTCAAACAGAGCAATAAAAATAACAACAGCAACAAAAGGGCCTTCCCTGTGGAAGCGGAAAGCAACACCAAAATGACAAGATCGCTGCCCTCCAAGCATCTCGGCACCAAATCGAGGCACTCGCAGCATCCATCTTCTCCTCCGCCAACCTCTCCTCACAGCTGCCTGCCAACCTCTCCTCACAGCTGCACAGAGCTGCCGTTCAAACAGGGTGAGGTCTGGGCTTACAATGCCTCTGACTTCCCCATATTTGTAAACTCACCCACACTGGACAGCCCAGACTCACCCAAATCTCTGGTGGTCAAAAAGGTTCCCCCGGGACACTCCATAAAAATATTTGACTATGCCAGGGCAGAGCTCCTGGAGCACACAGAAGCTAGGCACAAGTTGCGGAAAGACGGACCCTTTGACCCTTGCAGCATCAGGATAAGCTTGGCTAAAGGATGGGGACACAACTACTCGAGACAATTTATCACTTCTTGTCCGTGTTGGTTGGAAGTGTTTCTTGGAGTTCGCAGACGGAATTCAAGTTCCTGATAACTATTACTCTAAGCAAGATAGAAAATTGTGTAGGTTTTATTTATGTTGTTCATCCTTCCCCATTGTTTTTTTCTTACCATTGTTGTAAGTTACACCCCTATTTCATTTCTGACAAGTTCAGATAAACTTGATATGTTTGTTTTAAATAATACATCTGTAATTAGTTGAAAAATTTTTTTTTGTTCAGAAGGCCAGTTTGTAATAGATTTGTTTTAATTTGTTATTAATTTTTTACTTTTTTAAAAGCTCAAATTTTTTTAAAAAGTATCACCTACACCGGAGCTTTTATTTTTTCTCTGCAGTGCAAAAATGTTAAATCATGTGATATATCTGAAATTAACTTTTTTAAAGCCTTACTTTCCTTCATGTGAAAGCTTTGTCAATTAAATTATTTTCATTAGTTAGGTTTTTTTTATTTTATAAGATTGTTACAACAATCTTTTAAATTTTTTTTTTTTAAATAGAAAAAGTTTTATATTACCAGCTTGTGCTTATGGTAATGCTATGACTGCAAGTTGGACACTTTCTCTTTTGAATTGGTTTAGTAGATCAAAAATAACAATACAAAACTGTAGGCTGGCTGGCCATATTTCATTACATTAAGGAATTTACAGACACAGATATGGCTTGAAAAAAAGTGTCCATATAATTTGCATTGTATTACCAGCAGGTGTAGTGTAATCATTTGTATTTGACATTTAAGATGTCTCCTCCCCCTCCCTCCTCCCCGACCCTCTTGTTTTATAACAAACTAAAAAAAAAAAAACACGGTGCAATAAAAAAATAAAATAAAGATAAACGGGCCTCGGCTGGTTTTTTTTTTTGGCTTTTGAATGAAAAAAAAATATATTTAGAATTACTGGTAAAAATGTAACTACCTCATCAAGTTGTTTTAGTTCTAAGTCATTATTGTAGATGCGAAATTGTTGCATTGAAAGATATAATATACCAAATGAACAGTATCTCTACAAGGCTGTAGGATATTTTTTTTTATTTATGGAAGAATGACATTAATATCTTAATATTAAATTAAGGCTAATGTTAGATATATACATCCAATGGTTTTTGTTTTTTTTTTTTTTTTTGTTGTTTTTTCTCTGGGTGAAACATTTAATTAAACAATAATAATTTTTTCTTTGTCATTGTTGGGATTGTAAAACCTCATATCATTTTTTTTCAAATATATTTTTTTTTTAAATACTTTTTTTTATCCTAAATTTTATTAGTACTGCTAAGAGTGTAAGAGTGATTACCGCTTGACAAACTTCTTGACTTACAACTTATAAAAATATTTTTTGTTAGTCTTAAACACTGTATATACAAGAACTATCTGGTTTACAAATTTTTTTTTTAAAAGTGATCAATATCTTTCTGTTTAGAAATGCATCATGAGTTATTACGGTACTTCAAAAACAACTTGGCAGTAACTTCATCAACAAATCTTGTCCTGTTATGGTGAAGAATTAAATATAAAAACAACATGAATTTTTTTTTTCTTATTTTACAACACCCGCACATGTGTGGCAGTACATTTCAGCAGCTCTGCCCAGCCCAGTTTTAAAGTGGCTTTTTAGTCGGCTACTACTATCAGAGATAATAACTCAGGGCCCTAGGGTTCCCCTACTTGAACACATGTCTAAATAATACAGGCAGTTTTATGATCCTTGAAGTTGGGAAAAAAATGCTCTCAAGACTCATAGTTGAGTAAACATTGAATAAGTCTAACTCCTTGTTTATAACAGAACAAGATCATTTTGGGAAATTTTGTTGTTTCAGGTGCTTGATAAAGAAATAAAATATTTCAGTTTCATAAATGTACACAAATTTATGACCGAGTCAACAAAATCAGTCCGCATTTTTTGTTTTACACTTGTGTGAATTTTAGCGTTTGAAAAGGAAGACTGTTTTGTCCTTATTTTTGCAATCCCTTGCTTTAACGATAGTAATCAATCAAACTGTTTTTTTTTTCCCTCCTCTGCATAAAGTGACATGAGGAAGTTTCTAATATGGGAAGGAACCAATAATCTGTTTTTACAGAAAATACTACAACACTAAATGGAGTCAGTCAGTCATAAGCTAAAATTTAATTTATAACTGAAAAAAAATAATACAAGCTACAAAATGGGTCGCGGTGGCATTGTGGTAGAGCGCTCGACTGCTAATCGAAAGGTCTCTATTTTGAGCCTCGCTGAGTGCCAAGACAGTCTAAAAATGGGTACCCAACAATGTTGGGGAAAGTTAAGGCCGGGGGGGGGGGGGCATTGTACTAGCCACACAGTTACATAGAATACATCTGTGGCTTCAGAAACAGGTAATCTCTACTTCATCTGAACCTGATTGTCTGTAAAGGCTGTATTAGGGACACTTTTACTTTTTTTTTTTACATCACACTTAGAAAATCTATTACTATTACTGATTAAGTAATTTGGTAGCTGAAAAATAAAAAGCCCTATTATTTAATACTTTTCTCATTATCCCAGCCAGATTCAGGTGAAGGGAATGGCATTCTCACATTTCCTCTTTTTATGTAGGTTATATGTCATAATGTGTAACAAAATAGTTTTGCCTGCAGCTTCTTTCACACACATTTTCTTATTTATAAATATATATATATTTTTTCCCACAATTTTTCCTAGGCTTTGTGTTTCCATGAAATTGTGCGATGTAATTATCTTAAGTTTCAATGATTCTGAGCTATAGTTGTTAATAGGCTTCCATTTACAAGTGGTTACAATCATCACAAAACTTAAGCCCTCTCATAAAACCAACTTCAAGCAGTAGGACTGATAGGTTATCATCTTTAGAAGAAGCAGAACTGCTCTCAAGAAATGCTTGGAATTCAGCTATTTTTCTCATGTAATACAACAGAATTAAAAAATATATTTTAAAAAATTGTAAAGATAACTTTGCCAAAAGGTCTGTACCATGGTTCTGAAAAGAACATTTCTTACACTCCATAGAGATTTTGCATTTTTAATTTTCTTGTGAGTCAAATATTTTGTCCTTATATCGAGCTAGCTCAGTAACCAAAGATTAGGGCATGTGTCTTAAAATGTTTTTGTTTTAGACAAGTGATTCTGAAGTAATGGCAAACAGTCTTGGCCTTTACAAAAAAATGTATTGTTGTTTTCAATGGCATCTGGACGAAAATATTTTCATTTGTGGACATTATAACATTTAAATCTGTGTGACACAGTATGGTTTCCCCCTCCCCCCTCCTGTATCCACTTTTTAAAATTTTTTACTCTTATTGGTAAACATATCATGATAGGTTTACCCTTGACCTTCTTTTTCATTCTCTATCTCATGAATATTTGGGTATACTCTCTGACCAAAATTCTATTGAAAAGACTTTAATTTATCAAAATGAGAAACACACTGAGCATTGTTTTTTACATACATTTTTGTGCAGACCATCAGAATACTATTCTAGATAAGTTTGTCATTTTTATTTTAATCCTTATTAAAGATTATCTCATTAAGTGCCACTTTACATTATTCTAGTGCTGTCAATTTTGTCATTTTTCTCTTTTGTCTCTAGAAATTAACAAAAAATATCTAAATCTGTTATTTTTCTTTTCTTTTTTTTTTCAATTTTTTTTTCTTAATTTATTACACTTTTTTTTTTTATTTGGCTCAACAGATCAGATTATTTTTGTAACCTTAATTTTATAATTATGTAAAGATACTGATTATATATAATGTTCAAAATATGATTGCCAAAAGCAAATAATTTTTTAAAACCTTTTGTGACATATATTTTTCAAGTATTGATTGATTGATACCTATCATTTTTTGTTAATTTTCTTGTCCCATATTTCTTTAGGTATTCTGTTGTAAATCTAGTGCATAAACCTCTCAGTATTTATAGATGAAACTCAAACATTCATATCTCATTCAACAGTGACTAAAAGATGTCACATTCCCTTAACTATTCTGAAACTTCTTTCTGTAAAGTCAAGACAGTTCTCTCTGCAACTACTTGCTATCAAAAAGTGTTTTGGAGGTTTGCGGAAGCTTTGTTTTGTTTCACACAAATTTCGTAAGTTTCTTCCTTCCGCATACACATTCTAAAGCCCAGTTTAGCCATAAAATAAATGACACCAGTCTCAGGACTTAAAGTAATTTTTATTTATTTATGAAATATAAATAGTGTACAATAATACTTCCTATGGTACTGTCAAAAAAATATATTGTGATATTTATAGTAATGTTTTTATTATTATTTTTGTTTGTTTCGTCTTTGCCCAATTCTGTATTTTTATATATAACAAAATGAACCGACTGCGTATAATACTTAATCACATATGATTGATCATATGACATTTTTCAGGGGAATTTTCATTGTTGTTCTTAAGCTGTATGTAGACTGGTGTGTGTGTGTGTGTGCTGTAACTATGTCAGTACCACGTCATTGTGGGATCATCAAATCAAAGCCTTAACCATCTGGTTGATGATTGAATTGTATTTATTACCATATTAATCAAGAACATTTTGTGCACGCTTTTACAAGCCAATGTTTCCCAAAATACATGGGTTCTCTAATGGCTTCCTGTGGGTATTCCAGTGAAATCTTTAAAAAAAAAAAGTTTTTTTTTTAAATTTCTACGAGTACTGTGAGTCTTGTAATGAAAAGGGGGTCACAGGTCAGTGTCAAATTTAAAACTACTGTTTTATGCTTCGATCCAAAGTTATGTAAATGTTTTTTTTAAAGCTTTTTTTTTTTCCATTAATTAAAAATATTACTATGGAAATAAGCTCGAAGCCCATTGCTGTAATTGGACCACTGGGGCTGTGACCTCTGTATGTGAAGGTGCCAGCAGAAAAAAAATGTATTGATCTATCTATTTGTTTTCACTATAATATTGTAAGTTTTATAAATTGTATCATTTGAAAAAAACACTTTAACATTTATAGTAAATATACATAATGAAGGGGAACATTTAAAGTAAATATACATAATGAAGGGGAACATTTAAAGTAAATATACATAATGAAGGGGAACATCTAAAGTAAATATACATAATGAAGGGGAACATTTAAAGTAAATATATATAATGAAGGGGAACATTTAAAGTAAATATACATAATGAAGGGGAACATTTAAAGTAAATATACATAATGAAGGGGAACATTTAAAGTAAATATACATAATGAAGGGTAACATTACTGTCTACCACTTGATGTACACCTTTTTTTTAAATTAACTCGGGGAAAAAAAATTATTATAAGATTTGAATTTAAAACTGTTTCAAGAGAATTAAATCAATATTATTCTTATCAATATGATAATCAATTACTAACAAGTGTGTTTGAATGTGAGTACTTGGTCTCTTTAGTTGGGGTCTTGTGGGTTAATTGCAGCTATAAGTGTGTCGAAGTGATTTGAACTTAAAATGTCATTTTAACATCTCATTGCGAGAATGTATGGGCAATAACTGCATGGTCAGTTAAGGTCAGGTTTGTTTTTTGTTGTAATTATGTATTATTGTTGAGTACAATTGTTCATGATCTATCTATTCATGTGACAGAACATAAAAAAAATCTATAGAACACAATCATCGGAGTGCTTGACTTTTTTTATTTATTTGTCGATATTTTCCAAGTATTAACCATAATAAATTTATGCAGAGTTGAAAAACATATATAAAATTGAATTCGAAATTTTAAAATATGTTACAAAACATCTGAATTCTTATTAATGTGGACATTGTGAAATATATTTGCTAGTAGGCAACTTGATGATCTATATTTAGGATATCTATCATAATGAAAACTTGTAATTGATTTTAAAAAAAACATGTGCACAATGTTGACATTACAATTTTAATTTTTTTTTAGTCAAACTAGTTGAAATATACATGGTTAAAAAAAAATATTACTTTTCAAATTACAATTTAATAATGAAATTAAACCTCTAAATGGTACATCTGAATTTATACATAAATTTGATTTGTGAAGATGATTTTTAATTCTTAGATCCTATAAACCAGGGGTGGGCAAACTTTTTCTACTGAGGGTCACATTCAAAACTTGATTGTTATCCACGGGCCGCATATATATTTTGTCTAGTTCAGTGACAATTTACAACGTATTAAAATATGAATTAATGATAATAACCATGTATTTGTCATATATTTCGCATTCACACTCGCAATATGTACATGCATATGGGCTGCATAATATACCCTGAAGAGCCGCCCGCGGGCTGTAGTATGCCCACCCCTGCTATAAACCACTATTTGGTGGGTTTTTTTTTTTTAGTCCCCACCATGGCAGACTTTGCAATGGACATGATGTACTATTGAATTCATGGAGGGAACTTTCACCATGAACTGGAAAATTACCTTGGTTCTCACCAGGCATCGAACCAGAGACCCTCCAACCAGACCCGTAGCCAGGCCAAAGTAAGCAGGGAGGCACCAATACGCCCCCCCCCCTGGCTACGGGGCTGCCTCCAACCTTTGATTTTATATTCAAGGGAAAAAAAAAGCTAAAATTGAAACCATAATATTCAAGTTTTAATTATCGATACCACAATTTTGAAATTCATAACTTAATTTTTTTTTATTCTCTTGACATGATTATGTACAAAGATAGCAATGATAGGACATCTATGGGTTGGAACTCACCTGCTTGTTTTAACTGAGTTGCCAAAATGGTTAATAATTACTCCCGTCTATAATATATACTCGGTACATCTAATATTTGCTTACCATTACGGGTGGCTCATGAAAAATGATTTGTTACTAAGTGGGTCATAAACGTCAAACTTCGAGAACCACTGGATAATATTTTGGATGTCCAAACATTGAGTTTCACTTTCAGCATTGGAGTAGAAGGTGTTGCATAAATTCACAGCCAAGCCAAGGATTATATATACAAAGTATGCATGTTTTACCAAGAAATTGAAGGCATTTGATAACTGCCTTCTGAAAAGGGAAATGATTAGGGCTACCAATCTGCTACCCCCGGGGCGCCCACAGGGCCAGCGCAATTTGGGATGGGGGGGGGGAGAGAAGAGGAGAGCCCAAAAAAATCCTTCTTAGTGGTGTTTAGGAGATATAAGATTTTTCTTCTCCTCCTAAGAGAAACACCAAAAAAAAACACCAATCTGCAGGGACGGATGGTCGTGTAGTAAATCGCTCGACTGTCGACCTGAGGGTCCCTGGTTCGATCTCCGGTGAGGACCAATGGATTTTTCAGGTCATGGTTTAATTAAGTCCCCTCAATATCTCCCTTGGCGCCTCCATAGTCAGTACACTATCGGCTATGGTGGGGATGAAAGAAGGGCACCATCAAATCCGTCCCATTAGTGGATTACAGGATCTAAGAGATTTCATGTCACCCTTACAGGGACTTTACACACACACACCAATCTGGATTTTTTTTTAAAATCCAGATCTAGATATTTTTAGAGAAATTTAGATATAATACAATGCTATCAAATAATTTTGGTTAATTTTTTTTCAGTTTAGATATAAAGTTTTGATTATTTGCTACGTATTTAGTATAATGTAGAAAATGTTCATAAAATTTCCTGGATATTTCTTCAAGTAGTTGGCAGCACATTGATATACACACCTATGTGATTTTAATTACAAATTATTTTTAGAGCATTTTAAATGCAGACATTCTTATACTACTTAATCAAATGATGGAAATCATAGCAACGACCATTACTTAATACAGAAATAACTATCTTGAAGTTAGATTAAGTGATTTTTAAATTATTATTTTTTTAAACGGTTATCCCCAGTACCCAACAATACATGCGATACAACTCTTGATGTTTTAAGAATATTTTTTGTTATACAGTATTGTACAATATGGCTGAAGGATGGGTCACTAGAAGTCCATACTTATTGACTTAGATGTTAAAAGTCTGGAATGAATAATTTGATTTGTGACCAGAACTCAAATAAATTAAAATACAGATTTTAAAGGAAGCTATCAACAAGCTAAGAGAGATAACTTCTGTATTTATTTTTTGAAAGTTTTGCGTCGTCTAAATTGCTAACCAGAGTGATTTACCCATAGATATACCAGGGAATAAATAGTACACGTTTTTAATTGTGCTGTCATGTCAATGATTGGGTATGCCCGTGCATAGGTGCCCCATGCTGACTCGTTATTTGTGTATACATCTTTCAGTCGCAAAGGCTCTAAAAAGGTTTGTTTGAACATAAGCAGGATTCGCCCCCCCACCCCCCGCGCGTAAGAAATTAACGCCCCTGCGATAGATGCTTTTACAGTGTGGTCATCAGTGGAATAGTACAGAGGTGGCGAACCTTTTTGGGTTCTGCGTGCTCAAAATTCAACCGAAGAAAAAAAAAACCCACTTATTTATGCGCTAAAACTCCAATTAAAATTAAAGGAAGCGATATTTTAGTTGTGGGACAACTGGTTAGACTGCGTGCTGGCTGTGGCACGCATGACATAGGTTCGCCACCACTGGTATAGTATAATGTTCCGTGTGCAATACAGCCTAAAACTAGCAGGATAATGACCCGTGCGACTAGAAGACATGGTTCGGCTATTCAGGATCTTAAGTCCCCGGTATTGTGTATTGGTGACTCTACTACAGTGGACATTCCCGGCAATCACCGGGGCCGACATTCCAGCGAGGTCGATCAATGCCCAGACGCACCTTGTGGGTGATGAAAGTAGCTTATTGGAGGGTGGATGTGTGTGCTAAGAACCATGATTTTTGAACGAAATCAGTTGGGATAATGGGGTGACCGGCAAAGATGTTCGGAATCAATTAGGGCGACAACCCCTCCCCCCGGGTTCCACACTGGGCACCGTCCAACTGGTGCATACTTTGAAGGTTGAGGCCCAATTTTGACTCTCTGTGTCGCCATCGTAGGGAGGTTGAGAAAACCGTGTATCATGTATTCCGAGCCAGTGGCGCAACCAGGGGGGGGGCAGGATTAGGGCTTGAGCCCCCCCTCCCTCCCCAGACCAAATCATCATACATATTTCACTATATAAACTGTCTTTTTTCTATATGTGAGCCCCCCCCCCCAGCATTTTTGCTGGTTGCGCCACTGTTCCGAGCTGACGGATCACACGCTGGACAAGTCGGATAGCTTGCTAGCCAAATAGGCTGTATGGCAGTTCCTTCGTGCTATTTTCATTTTTTTGTTAGGGCACTAAGAGACTATGTCTCAGCTCGCAGATAAACTTAATATAGAACACATAGAGATTAGACCCCCTTAGCAGCCGACTAGTTTTCCTATCCATAAGGACGTCTCTTGACGTGTACTGTACAGATCCTGCTTGCAGCATTCACCCTTACACATGAAACATTTATTTCTTTAATTTTCAAGTTAAGGGACACCATTTAGATCTTTTTTTTTTAAAGTAAAAAAATAATAGTGACATCCCTTAGGCTTATGTTTTCATGGTTTTCATATTGCAACTGACCTAAACAAGTAAAAATACTAGTATACAAACAGGAAACGGAAAATATGATTTCGAAACAGCTGTTGTTACCAAAATAGTTGTTTACAGCATATCTTTTACTTTAAAATAAAAAAAATAAAACAATAAATAATCTTTTGAGTCGTTTGCCCTTAAAAAAAACAACATCAAGTTGTATCGTATCGCCTTAACGAAATGGGTATCTGATGAGCTGTATGTGGATCGTCCATCGGTTTTTTAGTAAACACATAGAAATATGGCGGCTGAATATAATATAGACGAAGAAAGACAGGGTCTAACTAAATCTCTCCGTAATCAAATGGGATACGGAACGGCTCCGTTATCTGCCGCAACTAAAAAGTCAGCTCCTGTAACACGTAAATTTATATCTAGGACAGTCAACGGAACAGATACTTTGATGGGAATAGCGTTAAAATATGGAGTAACGGTAAGAAGCCTTCCCTTTTTAAAGTTTTTTTAAAACCATTATTTTATTGTTACCGTTTAGGCCTACTGCTGCTACTGTCTTAAATCTTGTAAGTAACAAGATATAGGCATATATCCCTATTTGTCATACGAAATGGTGTTTGAGCAATATAAGCTTTTGCCCATGCCATGCTGTATTTTTATAACTAAATTGTAAATTTATAGATGCTGCCAATACCAGTTACTCTCTCAGGCGAGGCACTAATGATTAGTCTAATCATGATATATGAGTTTGCATGGATAATTTGTATAAAAATATCCTTTCTAATCATTTTCTTTTTCAGTCAATAATTTTTATTGTTAGATTTGTCCCTTTTAAGGCTGTTAATAAACTAATACTAAAGAGCTATTATGTAGACTACAGGATGTATAGGGTTTCAACACTGTATTGGAAAAAAACAAAATCATTCTATCCATAATGAAAAAAGTATTCACCAGAATATAATATTAGTATGTAAATAACAGGTTAAACAAAACTTAAGCTGAACTTCTCATGTCCAAACATCTTGCATTGCAGGGTTTTTCATGTAATAACAATGCACAATTATTTTTTCTTCCTGCATAATTTAAATATAGACAGAAACAGAAGTTCTTCCTGTCATATTTGTGGTATTAAGTATTTAAATTGAGAATCGTCAACAAGTTAATGTGATGTAGGTTAATGGGGGGGCTAAATATCAGCCATCTTCAAGTCGGTCCTCAAGTCAAGGCAGTTATGTATCTCAAAATATTAAAATATGTTCAACTGGTAAGTTATATATACATGTTTTCTGCCAGTAGAGGGCGGAAACTGATACAGCCCAGCGGAAAAAAAGGAAAACAACTACATGAACATCTATCTTCTGTTGCTTGCTGCTCAAGATTATATTATCTTTTAAACTCTTGACATAAAATGCGTACAGGATATCACCGAAAGCTTCCTTGAAAACTTATACAAACCCTTAATGTAACCCAAAACTTTATTTCCTCATTGTGTTCTTTTTTAAGAAAAATTGTTCTGAAGCTCTTTATTTGCAGAAAGATTTAGTCGCATGTGTGAGAATTAAATGATTACCTTAATAAGGACAATTTAGACTTAATAGTAATTTAATTAACATTTGAATTCATATAATGGAAGAATGACAAAGGATCTTATATTGATATATAAATTATCTGGGAGTTGGGGGTTGAGAAAATTTATTCTTTTTTCCAAATCCTTTTTATCTTTAGCTCCACAAGAAAACTCATCCTTTTTTCTCTTTTAGAATTAATTCATTTAAATATTCTATCATTTGAGGCAAAAAAAATGGAAATGAAGAAAGAAAAAACTTTTACTTACTAATGCCGGTCACACTTATCAGAGTATGGACTACTAACAAAAGTTCTCCAGAAATCCCTATCCTGGGCCATCCTCTCCAGCTGATTCCAACTGAACCCCATCTTGGTGACATGCATTTTGAGTCATGCTTCCAGGTTTTTCTTCAACTGACCCTCTTTCTTTTTCTTGGGGATTCCACCTCAATGCCTGTCAAGTGACATTGTTTGTGCGTTTGCGTGAAGTATGACCTATTTCCCTATCTGTAAGCTCCTGATAATCCTTTGGTTTGTATGGCTTTTAAATGGAACCTATCCAATGTTAATTTTTTGTGTGCTTACTTTGAAATAATTTTGCGGAAATTAGATACATGTATCACTAGCACTTCTACGTTTCCAATATTTTTTGCACTTCACTAAATTCTGCATAAGTGAGGGATTTCTCTGTCACAATAGTTGCAACCCTTGAATTCAGAATTTGGAGCATTTTTTATCTGGGTGATGTATTCAGGGTTATTTATAGGTATTTCTTTGAAATAAGTTGGTTGCTTCCCTTGGTTCTTCTCATGTACTTAATTTTTTCCACTGAGAAAGTCCTTGGAAAATACTTTGTTTTGGCTGTTTAAAATATTGATTTGTACATCAAGTTACCTCAGCCAATGTGATTGCTTTGTTGTGACATTTTTTTAATCATGCCCTCCAACTGAAATTTTTGAAATACGTTAGTTAGCAAGGAATGCATGCGATAGATACAAATATTTGTAGCTGTTGATTCATTAAAAAATATTTGTAGCTGCTAATTCATTTTATTATCATGGTCTCAAAACAAAAATGTACTATTAGGCACATAATTTTTCCCTGATATGAAATAATTTTTTTTTTCTTCTATTATATGCTCTTTTATGAAGTACTTCAATAAAGGTCATCTTTTTTTTAAATAAGCAGAAAAATTATCTCAGTTTCAGATAGAGAAAATAAAATATTTTTCTAACTAGAGCTTGTATTTTCATGAAAAATCTACTTTTTCTGTTTTAACCATATTGTACTTCGATACCAGTAAAATAATATTTTTGTCAATATAAAATATATTTCTCAAAATGGTCTATGAATGTATATTTTTTGTTATATTTCGTTTATTATTTATGAAGCTACTAAATGCATTCACAGAATAATGATTGTTTCCATTTTTTGTTTCTCTATAGAGCGTTAAATCAATAGACTTATAATGTTCATTTTGATATATGTGGGGCGAGGGGTTAATTATTTCACGCTGAACAGAAAATGCAGTCACTTTGATGGTGGGGGGGGTTAGCATTTTCATCAGTTTTTTTTTTACAGGATTGTGGTATAAGAAGGGGAAGCAACATTAGAAAATGACTTATCCAAAAGCAGGCTTGAGGAGCCGGGAGCCGCTACTTTTTGCTGGAGCCAGAGCCAAAAAAATCTGGCGGCTCCACGGCTCCCAAATGTTTAATTTTACAGCAGAATTTTTTTTTTAGCTTTAAAATTCCAAATTTGTTTGATTGTTTGCCTCCTACAATTTGAAATGTTTAATGGGGAATCGTTTTGTGTTCGTTTTAAATCTTGTTTACCCTCCGAAATTTTTTTAATGGCATGTTATTTTGTTATATATAAAGTTAAAACAGTTTTATTTCATAGAATAATTGTATCAATCATTTAAAATAAATTTTTACTACAATGACAATAGAACGCGTCATTTCTTATTACTATTTGACCGCGAATTTGTGATAGACTAAAAACAAAATGTTCGCTTTCTGTATTTAACAATTTTATTACAAACAGAATAGCTGAAATAGAGTAGATAAATATATAAGGCTGTGGCTATACAGACCCGGCTCCCAATAAAATCCGATTGTTATTCGGATCCGTGGCAAATATGCACTAAGCTTAGCTATATTTAAACTTTATTAGACGGAACCTGAAAAAATAATAATACAGAGTCCGCTTAGTGGAACCCTAGACACTGAGTAACGATTAAATCATACAATTCAAACAATTATAAAAAAAAACAATAATAAAGTTTGTGTATAGCTAAGCTAAGTGCATATTTGCCATGGGTCCAAATAACAATCAGACTTTATAGGGACGGGGTCGGAATAAAAATCGGAGTTTATTGGTACCCGAGTCCGAATAGTCACTTCGAATTTATAAATATAAATACTGAAGTCTTTCAAAATATTTTAAATAATGTATCATTTTACTATTTGCTAATTTGATCATTGAATAACTTTTTATTACTTATGAAAATGGTGACTAGTGAAACCTCGGTCGAAAATAATGATATGATTCTGGATGCACTGAAATGGTTTGTTTTTTGTAAAACCGACATGCATATATTTTTCAAGTTCCTGACAATGGGGTTGAACGCGGAAAATTTTGCATAACTTTTTATCAGCTGAATGTTTGTGTGGCACAATTACAAAAATTTTGTCTTGTGTGATACTATCTTAATAGGGAGCCATGCCAGAGCGTCAAATTTGTGGGAGCTGGAGCCGGAAAAAAATTTGGCGGCCCCGCAAGCCTGGTGAGGGATGTAAATAGCAATCTTTACCAAATATTTTTCTGTGTTTAAGATTTGAAGAATGCAATATAAAATTTTATAATAATGCGATAAATTATGTCAACCTATATGTGTTAAGAAGGCCACTTGCATAAGGCACAGATGTCTTGGGTAAGTCGTCTATTAAAAGGCTTTTATTTTGCAGTATTCTAAAGCAGCTGTTACCATGTCTGGACATGTATTTGAATTTGCACAGATTTATTTGACGGCACGTTGACCAGAGGTGCAGTACTTAATACTTTTTTTTTTTACAAGTACAGAACTACACTTTAAAGTATTTGTACTAGTACTGGCACCTTGTGTATTGTACTTGTACTTGCACCTTGGGTACTTTGTACTTATAGTCTTACTTGCAATTACAAAAAAAAAAACCTGTGTACTTATACTCACATGGTAAGTACTTGAAAGTTTGAAACATCCCTGACAGCCACCAGCCACACACCATCTTATCTGGCCTGTCAATGCAGATAATTTTTTAACTGTACTAGATAAAATATTGTTACATCACCTTGATGATATCACTGATGTCTTTTTTTAATTTTTACTTTCGCTCTATAAGTACTGTTCGATTTTATTATCAAAATGTCTTGTTTATTTCAACTGATATCATCCTTTTTTTTTTTGTTGTTATATTTTGTTTTATTCAGGCACAAGTGGATGTGATTGATCAAAATGGAGAGATTCATTTTTTATTGTTACAGATAATGTCACTTCCCGGCAATCATATAGTTTTATTTGTTCTTGCTTAACCAGTTTTCAAAATGATCATGTTGGATCTGAGTGCTGGTGTCATCTAGTGGTTAGCATAAACATCTTTCTGTTCCAGTGGACAAGGTTTCATTCCTGTCATGTGCTGTTTTTAAATCAAATAATATTTTTTTTTCCAAGGAGAGGATTAAGCTTATGTTAATTGGAAGGTTATACAGTGTAAATAACTCAAAATTAGAAGCGCCCAAAACTAAAAAAAAAAAACTCTAAAATTTAAAGGGGGAATTGGAATTTGATTGTCCAGAACATCATATGATAGTTTAAATTTTTTAATGCTAATTTTAATCTCTACTTTCAATTAAAAAAATATCTAGAAAGCTAATTGTATTGGACGTTCAAACTATCATACATTCAAACTATCATACTTATCACACGTTCAAACTATCATACACTCGCCTTAAAATTGAGAGTATTTTCTGGGAAATAAATTAAATTAAATCTGTGGGGATCAACCCTCGTTATATGATTTACATGTGAAAAAAAAATTATTTCGGAACTTACACAATTCGAAATATTCTACCAATTATTGAAGGACACTGTTTTATAAAAAACAAAATTCTGTTTGTAATTTATTTACTTGTTGACATACAAGTGTTTCTTCTACAAGTTAACATTTATTGTTGACAAACGTTAGGGACTAATTTGTCTACGTCAAAGTCACAATTACTTCCCCTCCCCAGTGCTCGATTTAAGAAAAAACCAGTGTAGGGGATGAAAAAAAAACATTCTGCAGAGCCGGGAATAAATGTCTATGGTTTCATTCCCGGCAGGGATATATTAGCTAAAGCAGAGCCGGGAATGACGGTTCTCAGTGCCGGGGATGCCCCCGGCGGTAAATCGAGCCCTGCCCCTCCCCCTCTCCCTCACTTTTTAAAGCGAGTTTGAACATTTGGGTAACAGAAACTGTATTTGGTTCATGGTTCATTGGCCACCTAACCCAACCCTTCTTAGATAGCTATGAGACGGTAAGGTTGAAGGTTTGCGATTCTCCAAGTTTGATCGTGGTGTTGTGCGTTACTGGTTCAAACCCCCCCCCCCCCCCCCGGAGACACCGTTTAGTAATGTCTTCTGTGGTACCTTCGTAGTCATTCCGGACCATCCGCTGTGGTGGGGGATGTAGGAGATTGCCTCTGTATCATCAATGGTGCCTGATTCAAACCCCCGGAGACACCGTTTAGTAATGTCTTCTGTGGTGTTACTTCCATTGTCACATCGGGCCATCTGTTGCAGAGGGGATGTAGAAGGCTTATGTGCCATCCCTGGTTAGAGATTTAGGTTCAAGAGATGGCAACTCATGCTTAAAATCTCCCCCCCCTCTTTTTTTTTTAAAGAGAGAGAGAAAGAGAGCTGTTTACTGTAGGGAAGCCATTAAGTGACTTCGCAGTTTGTGATTCCCCCCCCCCCCCCCACGTTTTTGTAATCAAAGAGATAGTTTATTTTGTTGTTACTTTGATCACTTTAGCTTCATATTAAAGTGTGCTTGTCCTTCAGTTTGCTATTATTCTCCGTGCATCACATTTGCTTCACTCATGGAAACTTTATTCCCCCCCCCCATACCATCTCGCTAGAGTTTTTAACAAGTCACTTACAGTTGTTGGTATACTTATTTTTCGTGCTAGTTTGCGTGCCTCCCCCCCCCCTCCTCCTTTATTTTCCTTAATGTTGTGTTGTACTCGCCTGATTGCTTAGAATACGATGGTTCTCAAACTACGTAAACCAGAAACCGGTGTCAACGTCATGGCACTGAGGTGGGGAACCTTTCCCCCTTACCCAAGGTAAAAGGAAGAGAGGCCTCCCCAAGAAACTGCTGACGGCGAGACATAGAAGCTGACACCACAAAGATGGGACACACTTGAAATCAGTTAGACGGGGTGGCAAATGACAGAGGAAACTGGAGATATCTTGTTGGTGGCCCCATAGCCCCATACCCTGCCGTGGGTGAAGGGCAATGATGATGATGATGATGGAAGGTAGCTGACTGTTTCTTTTTGTTGATCCGAGATCCCTAATTCATAATTCTGTTTTGTAACAATCCAAACATATCGCTTTTTTTTTCTAGTTTACCCTCTCCACCTTTTTGTCGTCGTATGACATTGATATTGATATCGTGACACTTTCCTTAAGTTTTTCGTTATTGTCAGTAGTTTAGTGACAAGATGCTTTGTTTACTAGTTTACTAGGCTAGTGCAGGGACGGAGGGTCGTGTAGTAAAGCGCTCGACTGTCGACCTGAGGGTCCCTGGTTCAATCTCCGGTGAGGACCAATGGATCTTTGAGGTCACGGCTATCTCCCGCGGTAACTCCATGGTCATTGCACTATGGTGGGGGATGAAAGAAGGGCACCATAAAAACCGTCCCATTAGTGGTTTATAGGAACTAAGAGATTTCATCTCATCCGTGTTACATTTCACACACTAGGCTAGTAACTTCCTACTTACCGACCAGCCTACATATTATTTACTGTCAGTCAATAGACCGAACTCTTCCCCACCCCCACCCCCTCTTCGTCATCCTGTCTGTATCACATAATGTAAATTATATATTCATGAGGTCCGTCTACATCTTAAAGGGGTGTGGAGAGGAGGGGGGGGGGAGGGAGGAGGTCCACATATCGGCATAGTTAACTCAACATGGGTTTACTATACACGATAACGTTGTTTTGTAAGTTTGTGCTGTAATTTTGTTTGTCCAAACCGTTTGTACACACGTTTGTTGGTCAACTACAAGTATATTCAAATTGGCCTGGCTTACCCCCCACCCCTCTTTTTTGTTTGATGCACAAGTGACGAAACGTACACCTGTGTGGTTCGCTACTGGATTATTTTTTTTTTGTACGTGTGACGAGTGCGATGACTTCTGGCAGAATATTTGATGTCTAAATAGAAGCATCATTGCGCCATAATCTGATCACGTGACTAAGCCGATAGTTTAATGCCGCGGTTCTCAATCGGTGTTACGCGTACCACAGGGGGGAGGGGGGTACTGGAGAGGTTATGCCTGGGTACGGAGCGACATATCGATTTCGTACTTTAAACCAACCAAGAAGGGTCGCCACTCGCCCACGTATCACATTAGACAGGTAAACTCATTCGGTTATGAAATTAGTACATTTATTCGCGTGAGGAGGGGCCCCGCGGACATACTTTCGCACCCTTCGGTGTACAGTCGCGAGAAAGGATGTGATGAGAGCTGGCTTAATGTGTGGAGTTTTTTAAAAGAAAAATAAATTCCCAGTAGTTTGATTTTCTATCATTTGCTATTGATATTTGTATTTTTTTTAAGCAGATACTTAATACATGGGAAATTATCTTTTTATGGGCATTCACCACCACACTACCCCCCCCCCTCTCTCTCTCACACACACACTCGCTTTGTAAATTAATTTTATTTACGCCTGTTGCGTTACATCGTCACACACACACACACACACACACACAAAGAGGTCACTCGATGGTCACTAGGACTATCCCCTGACTTAATTCCCAGCAGTCAGAGAGCCCGTCTCCCCCTCCTCCCCGACCCGACCGCCACTGCTGAACTGGCGTCCGTCCATTAAGTGATAGAAAACAACACATTTGACCTGAGGTCAACTAGGCCGTTGAAAGTGGACATGGTGGTGAGGCGTCGAGTCACTATGTACACTTGTTTATTTTTTTCCCACCTAGTGGCGACAGCAGGTTGAATATTTTTTTCTCTTGATCTAAAGTCTATTAACACCGGCATACCTGGACGACGCATTGAGCAAATGTTTATCAACAAAATTGTTTACGTCGCGGTATCTAACTTTGTTGTTTACGTTGCGGTGTCTGTCTAACTTTGTTGTTTACATTGCGGTGTCTGTCTAACTTTGTTGTTTACATTGCGGTGTCTGTCTAACTTTGTTGTTTACATTGCGGTGTCTGTCTAACTTTGTTGTTTACATTGCGGTGTCTGTCTAACTTTGTTGTTTACAATGCGGTGTCTGTCTAACTTTGTTGTTTACATTGCGGCGTCTGTCTAACTTTGTTGTTTACATTGCGGCGTCTGTCTAACTTTGTGTTCGGTGATTTGTCGTCGTTACCATTATCTCTGGGTGGCGCTTCGGTAGCGGAGCGGATCTCCATGCTGTGGGTTACGGGTTCGACACCCAATGTGTCCTGTCATCCTGTCACCTACCTATGTCTTCCGTGGTGCATCCATGGCCGCGTCATTATCGGCTATGGTGGGGATGAAAGTCGGGCGTCATAAAACCGTCCCTTTTGTGGCTTATAGGGATCTAAGTATCTACCGGTACTTCACACGCCATGGCCGTAGCCAGGATTTTGTTTGGGAAGGGGGGGGGGCTGTGCGGTGAGTTTTATATAAGAAAAATTTGGAACACAATGATAAAGAAGTATAGTTTATAGTAAAATTTGATTTTTAGCCCCCCCCCCCCCCGGGCTACGGCCTTGTTACACACCGTTATCTATAGTGGACTATCATCGGTGGATAGGTTCTGTAAAGAGGGGGTTGGGGGGGGGATGACATAGCACCACAACTACTCACTCAAAAGGGATCATGTAATGCCTAACCATCCTTTTTTTTTTTGGCGAGGTTATGTGCTCACGGTGGCCTCAGTCAAATACTGACGTGCATTATATCACACTTCAACGCGTTCTCCTGGCAGTTCATCTTAGTTGTCGTAAATATAAAGCGTTTACCATTATCCTCGTAATGTCGCGTATGTATGAAAATGCAATGACATTTGATGGACTGAAGAACCACTTAGCGTGGGGGGGGGGGAAAGGGAACATCCACCCGTGACCGAAATAAAAGATAATCTGCGAACCAGAGCTCCCCCCCCCCTTTCCCCCCCACCTACCACCCACCACCTCGGCCTCACGTGACTTACATTGACATCAGAGGTGTGCGGATCTTGAAATTTAGCGTCCGCGTCCGTCCGCGGATTTCTATCAATGATCCGCGTCCGCAGAATCTTACAACATTGGTCCGCAGTCAGTCCGCGCGTCCGCATTGCTGAAATTTTTTGTTTATGGTAACGCTAAAGAAGATCCGCGTCAGTCCGGCGAGTCCGCAACTTAACCATACGTAGCGTCCGCTGTCAGTCCGCGGATTCGGAAAAGTCTGCGGATCTGCGTCCGCTGTCCGCTCATCTCTGATTGACATGCGCCGCCGTATTTGACCGTGCCGCCGCCGCCGCCGCCCCCCCCCCCTCTCTATTTGTTCCACATTGACGTAAGACGTGGCCACTAAATGAACGTTATTTCAAATATCTGGCACTGGGGCGTGTGTGTGTGTGTATGTGTAGCTCTTGGATCCACCACCCACTCCCCCCCCCCCTTTTCGGGTATTTTCGTTATTGTATTGTCGTCATCAATCAACAAGTCGTATCATTGTTCAACATTGCCTTCAGCGCACCCCCCCCCCCCAAACCCGCCCCATTTTTTTTTTTTTTTCAAAGTCTACTTTTCTTATAAATGAGCTAGTGTGACTGTTCTTTGTGAAATTACAGTAAACATCTTTTTTTTTTTTTATACATGATAATGACTGTCTACAATTTGAAGATCAGAACTGCATTAGACAAAATGTTGGGGGCGATATTTGATGTGTATCTGTGTGTGTGGAGGGGGGGGTCTGTTGTCCATCAGCACTGTCCGGGCATCTCACGTTTGAGAATACGTTATACGTTGATCTGATGTTAAACAGTTGTGCGATAGATGTGGTAGTTACACTCCGTGTTGGTAGATACACGGTACATCTAATTGTGATGCCGACCCAAGTCTCGTTCTTGTCACGAGAAAAAAGCAACAACAACAAAAAACAAAACGAAACAACGATATGCCAGACATTTAGAATTCCGCGCAATAAAGCAATAACACCGGTGGATTTTTTTTAAGACAGACAGGATGTCACGTGCCCAGAGCTAAATTTAGAGATCCCGTGATCTTGGGGGGCGTGGCGGGGTGAAAGGATTAAAGCGCGTCACATGAATGTTTTTTTTTGTATGATGTCACCGGTCTATAAGTAGGGAATTGTTTATCTCAGCAGATTTTACTCAATATAGTTTGAATATAGGGCTACTATCGAGATTTGTGTAGTGTGCGTTAGGGTGATAACAATTTTCATTATTTTTCGCAACCAACATGAAACCCCTTACATTTGAAGAACAATTGTATGTAGATGACAGTAGCAACATTATTTTTTTTTTAAATTGAAAAAAGTTCCCCCACCTTTTCATTTTTGTTTTTACATATCGCGCAGTTTGACTATCAGTTTCAATTTCACACTGAATTTTTACATGACTTTCTAGACTGCTTTTAAGCACATTCCAGTCAGTTTTTCCATTTGTTTATAAACAAGGCATCTACCCTCATCTTCTAAACAGAATAGGGATCCAAGAATTCCATCTGTTGAAAAGCTAATCAATCTCACACGGATGCCCACAAACCGTCAAATTCTTGGAAACTTCACTTTTCTGTTCAATAGCCAGAAACGGCGACTGGATCGAATCAAAATAATGATTACGGATATAGAATTGCTCTGGGTGTAAATTCTAGACTTTCCACTATTATCCAGCGAACTAATCAGAAAGAAAATCAATTGTCTGTTTGATTTATATGACAAAAACAAAAAGAAACCGTCTGATAAATTTACTCCAACACTTTCTAAGTTATTTGATGTCACCAACGTCAATGGAAAATGGAAAAGCAAGGATGATAAAGAGCTCTACCAGAGGCAAGTTAAGAGTGGAGGAAAGATTGGTTACTCAATGGTCAAACAAGCCCCTTTAGAATCAATCCACCCAAGAAAACGAATCCGACTATCCAAAACTCAATCTCAAGCCAGCTCTTCTCAATCGCAACCTACAAAAACACATACAATTGTCTCACAGCCTACACAAACACATACAACTGTCTCACAACCTACACAAACACATACAACTGTCTCAAAATCTTCGGATTCTGAAACCTCTGCTTCTTCACCCGACTCGACAACCTATTCTTCCACGTCATCTTCTGAATGCAAACCGAAATACCAAAGAGCAAGCACTACAACAGCGGGTTTGCTAGTACTGAAAAGCAACATTTCTACACATAAAGCATATGACGTTCTTGCAACCATTGCTGAACAGGATCATGATGTGCCGGTTCCAAGTCAGGCGGGTGTTTGGAAACGAGTAATCTCTGAAGGACGGAAAATGAAAACCAAAAATTGTCAAAAACTTTAAAGCAAAGAACCCTATTGTCTCCAGTTTGATGGTAAAAGAGTGCAAGGGGAAGAGTATCAAGTAGTTATGCTGAAAATATGACAACCGAAATAAAACCCGGTACTCTTAAATGTGATGTCTTGAGCAAGGGCTTTCAGAAGCCACAATATATTGACTGTCAGCACCATGTACTCGACCTCCTTCTAAAACATGTCATGAATTTCTTATTCAAGAACCAACGAGCAAACAAGAACTAAACTATTCCTTCATTGACAAATTAACTCAAAACTATGCCACTCTTCAAGCTGATTACCGCCTTGTTGTGACAAATGATGTTAGCACAGGCGAAAACCCTGGATGGCGAGATGATTTTAAGTTCTTTTATGAATTATGTCAGGCATATCGTCATTACAAAACAACTTCACGTTGGCCTCGCACCAGCTGGAAGAAACTACCAAATTTACACTAGGCGAGATGGAACTCACATACGATATATACTATTATAGCATTATTTCTGATACCAGAGTGGCGCAACATCCTCGCTCCTGCTTGCAACTTCATCTGCTATGAATGGGCAAATACTTGATTCCATGTGCAACACTACAATAAAGCGTCCTTCAATGAACTGTTTACCCCACTCATCAGGGTAAAATGCAAAAACGTGCTGTAAAACTGATGGAGGAACTTCATGCGAAATCGAGAAAATTTGAATTTTTGAATCTGAAGTTCATATGAACAATATGTTTTACACATTTCTTGTACATTCTGTACATATTACTAACTGATCTGTATCTTATTTGTTAATAAAAGTTGATTAGTTATTATTATTACTCTTTTGAATTAAGCTAAAAAAAACTTGTCCTTTTTTTTTGAAAAAAAAAATATTTTTTCACTTTTTTTTTTCCGAAAAAGGGGGAGGTGGGGGAACTTTTTTCAAAAAAATCAAAAATGCGATTGATATTCTAAAATTACGCATAAAAGTTCCTCGATTGCAAGTGGTTTCATAAAAATATTTTTTTTGTTATAACCCTAGTGTGCGTGTGTGTGTGTTTGTTTGTTTATGAGTGGGATGCTCCAGTATTCCCTTTACACAATGTCGCTTCTGGAAATACAGACACAGTGTTGAATAATTTTAGTCTCTGCTATGGTGAAATTTTTAACGTCGGCGTTATGGCAGAGCGCTCTTCTGCTGGTCGAAGGGTACTGAGTTCGAGCCCCGATGAGTGCCACCCAGTCTACAAATGGGCGCCCGACATTGTTGTGGAAAGACAAGAAGCCTGGTCATTGTAATAGTACACAATCCCATAGAATAATAGCCGTGGCTACAGAAACGGATGAACTCGACTTCATCTGACCCCTTTATTAGGTCCTTATATGTTTAAATATCTACCGCTCAGGCTGTTGTAGTGATTGTATGTAACCATTCTGTTCTATTAGCCAAAAAGTAAATTTGCCCAGGGCCCACGAAAACGTTAAAGCGGCATCCGTCTGTTTCCTGACATGATAGAGACTGCGTGGTATATTTGTGGACATGATATCCTAGCTTTTATTGGAGGTGGTGGCACAGATATCTGAGCTTTGATTGGAGGTGGTGGCACAGATATCTGAGCTTTTATTGGAGGTGGTAGCACAGATATCTAAGCTTCTATTGGAGGTGGTGGCACAGATATCTAAGCTTCTATTGGAGGTGGTGGCACATATATCTAAACTTCTATTGGAGGTGGTGGCACAGATATCTGAGCTTTGATTGGAGGTGGTGGCACAGATATCTGAGCTTTGACTGGAGGTGGTGGCACAGATATCTGAGCTTTGACTGGAGGTGGTGGCACAGATATCTGAGCTTTGATTGGAGGTGGTGGCACAGATATCTGAGCTTTGATTGGAGGTGGTGGCACAGATATCTGAGCTTTGATTGGAGGTGGTGGCACAGATATCTGAACTGTGACTGGAGGTGGTGCCACAGATATCTGAGCTTTGACTGGAGGTGGTGGCACAGATATCTGAGCTTTGACTGGAGGTGGTGGCACAGATATCTAAGCTTCTATTGGAGGTGGTGGCACAGATATCTAAGCTTCTATTGGAGTGGTGTCACAGATATCTGAGCTTTGATTGGAGGTGGTAGCACAGATATCTAAGCTTCTATTGGAGGTGGTGGCACAGATATCTAAGCTTCTATTGGAGGTGATGGCACAGATATCTGAGCTTTGATTGGAGGTGGTGGCACAGATATCTGAGCTTTGACTGGAGGTGGTGGCACAGATATCTGAGCTTTGATTGGAGGTGGTAGCACAGATATCTGAGCTTTGATTGGAAGTGGTGGCACAGATATCTGAGCTTTGATTGGAGGTGGTGGCACAGATATCTGAGCTTTGATTGGAGGTGGTGGCACAGATATCTAAGCTTCTATTGGAGGTGGTGGCACAGATATCTAAGCTTCTATTGGAGTGGTGTCACAGATATCTGAGCTTTGATTAGAGGTGGTGGCACAGATATCTGAGCTTTGATTGGAGGTGGTGGCACAGATATCTAAGCTTCTATTGGAGGTGGTGGCACAGATATCTAAGCTTCTATTGGAGGTGGTGGCACATATATCTAAACTTCTATTGGAGGTGGTGGCACAGATATCTGAGCTTTGATTGGAGGTGGTGGCACAGATATCTGAGCTTTGACTGGAGGTGGTGGCACAGATATCTGAGCTTTGACTGGAGGTGGTGCCACAGATATCTGAGCTTTGACTGGAGGTGGTGGCACAGATATCTGAGCTTTGACTGGAGGTGGTGGCACAGATATCTAAGCTTCTATTGGAGGTGGTGGCACAGATATCTAAGCTTCTATTGGAGTGGTGTCACAGATATCTGAGCTTTGATTAGAGGTGGTGGCACAGATATCTGAGCTTTGATTGGAGGTGGTGGCACAGATATCTAAGCTTCTATTGGAGGTGGTGGCACAGATATCTAAGCTTCTATTGGAGGTGGTGGCACATATATCTAAACTTCTATTGGAGGTGGTGGCACAGATATCTGAGCTTTGATTGGAGGTGGAGGTATTGACGCATGGGCTATGATTGTATGTGGGGGTTATTGGTGCCTGTGCTATGATTGGATGTAGGGTATTGATGCCTGTGCTATGATTGGATGTAGGGTATTGATGCCTGTGCTATGATTGGATGTAGGGTATTGATGCCTGTGCTATGATTGGATGTAGGGTATTGATGCCTGTGCTATGATTGGATGTAGGGTATTGATGCCTGTGCTATGATTGGATGTAGGGTATTGATGCCTGTGCTATGATTGGATGTAGGGTATTGATGCCTGTGCTATGATTGGATGTAGGGTATTGATGCATGGGCTTTGATTGGAGGTGGAGGCATTGATGCATGGGCTTTGATTGGAGGTGGAGGCATTGATTTCTGGGCTTTGATTGCACATGTGTGGGCTCATTAAAAATGTGTCATAATACTGGTGATGGATTTGGTATGCGATTTCTAGATGAAAAATATCACTTCTCGTTTGCTTGTAAAAAACAAAAAAAAAAACAACACAAAAACTCTTTGTTTGTACTGCCGGCCCAGGTCTGCACAGGATTGTTCATTCTGTTGAGGTGTGGTGAGTGTGTCTGGGGGGGGGGGTCATCGAACTTGCAAAATGTCACCCCGTAATGAAACATTTTGTTAGTGTAGGCCATTGTGTGCAATGTATGATAGATACGTAGTGTTTACAATAAAATCCACATAACAAAGAGAATAATAGATCCAGTAAGCCAAGGCAGTTTATGAAGACAAAAATATATAAAACTTCCCTCCTCTGGCCTTAGGAAACTTTAAATGAGAGTAAAAACACAAAAATAATAATGGAGATATACTTACACTTACTAAAAGTAAATGTGTATGTGTGTATTCACGTCTGATTCAATCTTTGCTTCAGGGGAAAACACTTTGCACCTCGTGTATTAATTACTTAAAATGTGCGGGGGTGGGGGGGGGGAACTTACAGGTAACTCAAGGCTGGGCCAACCTTTTTTTTTGAGCCGCGGGCCACAGTAGGTCCTTTTAGTAGGTCATTATATTGACAGTAGGGGACTGGACCATACACTGATGCGGGGAGTGTTAATCATCATATATAATAATACTCATTTCCAGTGTGCGTTAAATCGAAAGTAAAGAATTAACACAACAATATTCCAGTTTAAAATACAACCATGAAAAAAATCGGATCTGCCCGAAACCAAAAAATAACCTCGCCTGCCGATCAAGCCTAAGGGGATATAATTCTATGCAAATGTTTTGCAGGGTACAGCTAGTATGAAATAATATGAATTGAATGTAAACGTCCTTGACGTGAACGAGCAGAGGGGTGTCTGGTCGGGCCTGACCAAACATCCCGACTGACGCACCTCGCCCGCGGGCCGTAGTTTCCTCCATGTTTTTGTTAGCTGACACGCCCATGTTTCCTTTATACTTTTGTGTTTTGAGGTTACAGTGTTTCGCCTATGGGCCAAGATTGCAGATGTTTGGTGTATGGAATATGACTACAGATGTTTGGTCTGTGGACTATGACTACAGTTTTTGTAGTTCGATGTCATAAATGGAAGAATCCCTGGGTGGTGGACCTGATGTTATGTATTCGTCGTGGTGTGTTATCATATTCTCATTATCGTAGTCTTTAACATATTTCTTGTAACACTGTCACCCCCATGTAATGTAGCACCCACAACACGTGTTGTGTATTGCCGTTTACGTTGTGTTTGACCTTGCTCTCTCACCGCCACCACCACTTTGTTGAGCAATTCTTGCGTTGAAAAATGCTTGACCTACTTTCGACGCCGGCTGTGGAGCCAGTGACGACCAACCACTATGTTGTCCAGACAAAGGAAGTGTTACAATGTTACCTACAATACATTCAGCGACATTTAAAGGGTGAAAGTTGGTTTTGTATCGTTCAATACATTTGTTTTTAAATTGCACTATTTAAAGTTCTTGCGTATTTCTCCACTTAGTTGCAGACTTTGGCCGTATATATTTGAAAAAAAAAATGTGTGTGGGGAAGTCACCTTGAGCTGAAATGGATCACTTACCTCGCCTGACGTTATAAAACTGAGGGACAGACCTCTCTCATCAAACTATATTCAAGAAGTTCGCGAGCGAGCGACACTTTCCTGGCTCGTATAAATTTACTCTGTATTTACATAACATATAGTGCTGATTTTTTTTTCCAAAGGATATTACAGTTCGTTATTTGTGGTGGTACTTCGCGTTAGTGGTATACTGTGTGCGGTTAATGTGCGGTAAAATATACATTCTATCAATGTACGGTAACAATTACCTCACATTCTTATATTCTCACTGTTTGATGTGGATAATAATTTTATTTAACGGTGTGTATGCATATCTGTTGTTTTTTGTTGTTGTTTTGAAAGTTCGTTTTGTCGCTTCTATTCCATCAATCAACGCATGTCTAGTGTCTCGCCAGGCCGTTGAGTTAGTGTTTCAGTCGTGGTTTCCTTGAATTAAACTATTGGTTCGGTAAGGTAATGCCAGAGTAATCCTGCTTGTTTTGTGTGTGTGTGAGTGGTTTGTGTGTGCACATGTGATGTCTAGGGATGCACCGTTAAACGATTTGCGCTTTTCTAGACATCTAAGCGCAAGTATTGTTGTTGGTTCATCTAGTTCATGGTATATATTCTTGTGTAGCCTCGGTGGGTTCATGTTTTATCACCTCATCATATTCTCTAATAGCTTCTGTATACATGTATTGATTTGGTAAGGAAGTCTTTTAATTAATTGGCTTTAGTAGTTACTACTCGGAATAATATACACAACAAATATTAGAACTGCTTTAATTAGCTTTAGCAGTTACTTCTCGGAACAATATACACAACACATATTAGAACTGCTTTAATTAGCTTTAGTAGTTACTTCTCGGAACAATATACACAACAAATATTAGAACTGCTTTAATTAGCTTTAGTAGTTACTACTCGGAACAATATACACAACAAATATTAGAACTGCTTTAATTAGCTTTAGCAGTTACTTCTCGGAACAATATACACAACAAATATTAGAACTGCTTTAATTTGCTTTAGCAGTTACTTCTCGGAACAATATACACAACAAATATTAGAACTGCTTTAATTAGCTTTAGCAGTTACTACTCGGAACAATATACACAACAAATATTAGAACTGCTTTAATTAGCTTTAGTTGTTACTTCTCGGAACAATCTACACAGCATAACCTTTTTTTATTATTTGTTCATTAACCTGTGTAAGATTACACCCAATCCTGTGTTTGTTGGGGGATAAGATAAAATGAATATGTTGTGTCAAAGTCTAGTGCACATTGTATTTTAGATAACCGTCTTTTAATCTGTTTGTTTTTTTTGTTGTTGTTCAACTCTCGACGACTTTATCAATGGGATGTGGTACTTGATTGAATGTGTTGCTTGCTTCCCAAACGAGTCTCTCTCACTGAGAATATTGACACATGAATTCATTGGCAGAAATTAAATGCACGGGTATCATGTTCCACTCCTCACATAGGACATCTTTGTCGTCAGTTATGACATCTTTGTCGTCAGTTATCAACCAAATAGCTGGTTGTTGTTGTTATCGCTTGACGACATCAAGTGACATTATTTTAATCAAGCCTGAGAGGTTTTTGTTTTGAAACATGGAGATGTAAAAAAAAAAATGTATTTGTGTTTCAGGCCAGGAATGTAGTGACACACGACCCTGTAGCGGGCATTCATACAAAGACATGTCCCAATGGACAGTGTTTATATATGACTTTGTTTATTGGTAGCTGGATAGTGAAATTCATGTCACTCATGATACCCACTTCCTCCGCCCGACCCTCCCCCACGAATAGTCATGTACGTTTTAAAGCGCCCCCCCCCCACACACACAGCAGCCCCAGCCGCACGCCATTAAAAATCTTTTCATTTTCGTACAAGCAACGTATTTGGGTTGTACGGTCACTTGTGCTGTTATTTTTGAAGTAAACATTTCTTTTTATAAGTTCTAGAAGATGGCAGGATAATCCTAGTTATAATCCCGTCTCTCTCTCTCTCTCTCTCTCTCATTCTCTCTTGAATGAGGGCAATGTTAGGGGCCTAAAAAGACGGATAGGGGGCGTAAAAGGGGGGGGGGGTCAATCTTTTCCGTTCGGCACTTATTCGGCTTCTAGCCAGCAGCGGCATCTCACGGCATCTGTCTTAAGTACATTGGGTAAAAGAGTTTGCTTCTTGCGCCATTAAACCTAGCTACTGGGCAGTTGTCATGTAATGAATTATGGTGGGAAGGAAGACGGGGTGGGGGTGTGTCGATACAGGCAGTGTATAAATAGTAAGAGTTGGAAGTGACGGTTTTGTGTATGCGTGTTGCCGTGTGTGTGTGTGTGAGCCAAGCTTTGTTTAGCTCCTCGTGCTTCACTTGTTGTTGATGGGTTAAGGGTGTAAAAAAAAACAACTGTAACAGTGTGGTGGTATCCTAACTTGTTAGTTTGATCTCTTCAACTTTTTTTTTATTTTTGTGTGCGTCGCATTTGAAAGCCCCGTGTTTTTTTTTTAAAACGAAGTCTATTTCCTTCACTTGCTGTATTCACTGTGACTTTTTGTTTTATTTGATTCTTTCATAGGTTAGGCTACATTCATCTGACTTGTTTTTTTTTTCAAAGATGAACTCTTCTGATCATAGCTGTTCATATTCTTTCCAATGATATCAGGAACAGTTTTTGTAACATTTCGTACTCAAGTCAGGTATACACACCCAGTAGCCCGTTAACAGTACAAACAAAAAATTGACATATAGTTTTCCCTTTTTTTTTTTTTTACAATTTTTGTACAAATAACTGACGCTTAACATATTCATGTTAAGTATCATTTATGGACGAGTTAGTCCTGGTTTTGAACACAACATTTCAGCAGTTTCTTGGTGTATTTTCTAAGTTCAACCCCCTCCCCCCCCCTCCGTTGACCATGACCGAGGCTGGGCATCGTACTCGACGCACTACACACGCCATGGGGTAAATAGTTTCATTGGGACTGAAACCACACATCCATCACATACCCACTGCTCCCTTTATAGCGATGGATCCTTGTCTCCGAGAGTTGGGAACCGTTGTATTAATCAACAGTGCTGCATTGGTTAGTGATTGTTATGTGCGGGCACACTCTGAGGCCGTTTATTTTTTTTTATATAATTGCGAACAGGGATCTGGTGGGTCACAGTGCTCAACCTGTTAACAAAGTTCATTGCGTGTCCTCACGTTTGATGTTCTGTATGGATTTCTTGCATTGCTTTGATGACCCCCCCCGGATCTCGTCAATAGTTTTGATTGGCATCTGGGTGACTTGAATTTCGTCATGTGAGGGGCTTGATACAAAAAAAATATTGACATTGCAGCGGATCTGTAAGTACATAAGAGTGAGAGAGTGGAGGAAAAAGACATGGATCGGGAAACGTGGAGAAGTGTATGGCAGGCCAGGGCCCTAAATGGGCTGAAGAGCCAAAGAAAATGCATACTTTGTGAGTACGGGATGGCCATTCTTATTTGATGAAACAAAAAAGTTACACTGGCTTTAGGGGAAACAAAACAAAAAAAAAAGTCACCAGAATTAACGCATTGCTTGAAAGAGTTCATTTGACACGAAGTGTTTCCGTACATCTGTAGTCAACTCAACACCCATACCATTGCAAACCAATTATTTTTTTCAATCATTTCGAATGCATCAGGGCTGAATTCCGTTAAGGTCTTCTTATGGGTTTTCTTGGACAGCGCCTGTTGAATCAAAATATACTTCGTAGTTAGGACTTAGCCCCCGAAGGACAAACCACACTAGGACAAAAACCCCGCATTGATTATACAATGTAATATATAACTAAGATTTAGATAAAACATTCTCATTGAATATTTCAGTATATTTTTTTGTAGACATAGTGCACTAATAAGATAAGTCAGTTATTTTTGTAAAACCGTTGGCCTTTTTGGCAGACAAGTTGCCATAATATACCGAAGTAAAAAATACATACATGACTGTAAAATGCTTCTTATCTTTTATTATGTCGGTCAAAAAAATTTAAGTTCTTTATGCTTCAGTAACACATACGACTGAGTTAAATATTTGGAGGTTGTTGTTGGGGGGGGGGGGTCATCGTACTCTCTCCCTACTCATCTTTTAACTAGATTTTTTTTTGTTTACTTGAACCACTGCCGTAGATCAACTTTGATCTGTTACTTCATACAGGTTGTTTGTTTTTTAATGCTGTGTCATGCAACAACTAGTATTTATCTTTCCGTTTTAAGTAACGCTAACTTCCGTAACTTTTTCATTTCTCCGTCCCAGCACGGAAAAAATCAAAGCTGGCCGACTTGCCAGACGAGTCTAGCTGTTGTCTGTCTAGCTTATTGTCTGTCTAGCTTATTGTCTGTCTAGCTTATTGTCTGTCTAGCCGTTGTCTGTCTAGCTGTTGTCTGTCTAGCTGTTTTCTGTCTAGCAGTTTTCTGTCTAGCCGTTGTCTGTCGAGCTTGTTGTCTGTATAACTGTTATCTGTCTAGCTGTTGTCTGTCCAGCTTGTCTGTCTAGATGTTGTCTGTCTAGATGTTATCTGTCTAGCTGTTGTCTGTCTAGATGTTGTCTGTCCAGCTTGTCTGTCTAGATGTCTGTCTAGATGTTGTCTGTCCAGCTTGTTGTCTGTCTAGATGTTGTCTGTATAGCTGTTGTCTGTCTAGATGTTGTCTGTCCAGCTTGTTGTCTGTCTAGCCTTGAGCGAGGTCTACTGGCGACATTTGAAAACCACAGTTCAACATCCATCTATTATATCACGCTGTAATGGCGGTATCTTTATGTCTTTGTTTCACCGTATATCCCCTGCCACACCCCCTCCCACACACAAACTACTGTAGATGGCTGTTTGTTTATTTATTTTGTTTGTATTTGTCACAAACTGGTCACCTGTTTGTGTTTCAAAATTCAATCCGGTCATCACCCCTATGGGGGGAACTTTGAATTGTTGGGTAGGATGCGGTCTGTAATATGACACCTAACTATTTAAATGAATGTTGGTAGTTCGACTCCCCCTCCCCCGCCCGCCCCCTCCCTCCACCAACTCTGTCATTAATCGACCAGTTGTATATTTATTTTCAGCCATTGAGTTCTGTAGACATTCTCTACCCCCCCACACACACACACACATCAGAATTGACTGGAGTCTTTATTTCCCAGTAGATAGACATTCAGGGAAGCTGTTTCAATGAAAGGACTACCTCGATGTTAATGGGGGAGGGGGGGTTGGATGGAGATTAAAACCTAATGGTGTCAGCATTGACGTCATGAACATACCCAACCCCTCTTTCTTCCCTAGACCAGGTACGACAGGTTAAAATAATGCTCGGTTGTGATGTCTGAAAGCAATAAAAACATTTTTTTTGTATAGTGACCTACTTCCCCCCCCCTCCCCAAACGCTGTTTAATCATATACAGACTATATTTTACTAAATTGTCTGTCTATCGATCCTCCCATCCAAGTAATATGTCTGTTTTTTTTTAACTGTCTTTCTGTCAAGCAGTCGTATCTTTTCTCCCCATTCACCCAGTAGTGATGGACAGGTGCATCTTTATGTTTTATACCGACTCTGCTGCTAATCACGATATATCTCCAAACCTCAGATTCCTGTACGATCTTTGACTCCGAAACAGCCGAAAATAAATTTAGACTTGCTACTTCCATTGTAATTTCGATGCACTATGAACTTTGACTGTTTGTGGAGCTTAATGGCGGAAGAAAATGCTTTTTTTTTTCTTTCTTTGTCACCACTGCCCTAGCTTTGTGAGACCCTCCGCGGGTAGACGCATTTGTCACCACTGCCCTAGCTTTGTGAGACCCTCTGCGGGTAGACGCATTTGTCACCACTGCCCTAGCTTTGTGAGACCCTCTGCGGGGAGACGCATTTGTCACCACTTCCCTAGCTTTGTGAGACCCTCTGCGGGGAGACGCATTTGAAAGTAGATAATAAGTGTTCCCTGATGGTCTATGTGGTGTGTTTACCTGTCGGCATATACGCCTGTATTTACATATTACAATCACCCGATTACGGACTCTTCCTGTACCGGTAATAGCTGGGTTATATACCATTCAATATTTTGTCCCGTTGAATGAACACGCTGTCGGTAATTTGTTGTTTCTTAGCTCACCGACTGTGTAAAGTTTATTTCTGTGTCACTAGGTCTTGGATATAAATAGCAATAGCTAACTAAAGAATCGCGACACCCAATGATATATCTATATACAGGTTGATAAATGATTGCGGTGAGAGGGTAAGTTTAGTATTTAAGGGGGGAGAGGGTGTATAGTCACATTTCAACGTGGACTTTTTGCTTGCTATAGGTTTGCTATAAGCTAGAGCTTGTATATTGATCCTAGATATTACACTCAACCCCTTCCTGGTTGTAAGGGGATGGATGGTCGCGTGGTGTAGAGTGCTCGACTGTCGACCGGAGAGTCCTGGGTTCGAACCTTAGTGAGATTGGGATATTTTTTTTATTAAACTTGGGATTTTTTCAGGTGTAAGTACCCAAGTCCACCCAGCTTTAAATGCGTACCTGACTTTTAAGTTTGGGGAGTAATTGTGCTAACCACACCTTTATATGAAACAGATGAATTCTTCACTTCATCAGCCCCGATGAGCCCTTAGGCTTAAGGGAACTTTACTACCGGGTCACTGTTCATGGTTCCCACTTGACCTACTACCACGTTACCCGGCTATAAGTTGAAGGTTCACGTAATGATCAGATCATCTGATTCTGTATGGATTCTATAACGGTTCAAGAATTGATCTAGGACATGTATATAAAAAATAGAATCAGCTTCAATTCTTTTAGAAATTGGTTTTCATTCACGTAATAATGATAAAAAAAAATGTCCACCCATTACCAATTGTGGCACGATCAGTTGTTGTGTACCGCTTGTAAAGTCTGTCATCATTGCGTTTTGAGTTATTGTATCTGGCGGTTGTTGCTGTCGAAGCGTATAGGGTGTTTATAAAACAAAACAAAAAAAAAAAAACAAAACAGTTAATTATAAACATTATTTATTTAGTCAGTGTCCGCTCGGTGTGTTGTCGTCTGCTGAGCTTCGGGCACGTGGTTGATTACCGAAAGATAAATGGGTTTGGCTAATTTTAGATGGAGAGACTCTGTCCGACAAACTAAGAGCCCTGTAGAAGTAATACTTTTTTGTGTGTGTGTGCGCTGTTTACCAGTGTGTACTTAACACTTTATCAGTGACTGTGTGCTTCAAGTGAAGACCGAGGACCTATTGTGTATTTAAAGTTTTATATGTACATGGTATTTGGATTTGCATTCACTTATTCATTCCGGATAAGAGTATTTGATTCCTAGCCGTCTATGCCTTGCTTCTTGAATGTTGACTAGTACTGCTAAGTGCATTTGTGTTTTTGTGCTGTGTGTGTTTTGCTGTTGTATGCTTATCGTACGATGTAGTGCTTAAATCACCACCATACTGTCATATGATTTACACGGCTTTGGTTAGAAAACTGGGGTGGATTGTATCAGGTGGGGGGGGAGGGGGCTGGGAATAACATTGAGATTCTCGGTTGGTAGTGAGTACTCAATAGCAGGGCCGTAGCTAGCTAGTTTTTGCGCCATGAGCGAGTTAATCATTTGGCTCCCTCCTCCAATTCTGAAAAAAAGTAGAATGATGAAACTGCGCTATTTCGACGCCCTTCACCAGCTAGGCGCCCCTCATACGCCAATGTTCAATTGATATTATTACAATAGTTGAAAAAAAAAAAACTTTAGTTCAAATGTATTAAGTTAAACAAAAATATTCATTAGCCTTAGAGCAAGTACAAATATTTATACAAATGTATTAACTAAAAAAATGTTTTTTAATAAGATTTGCATTTAATGGACGAATTTGATTCAGAACTCTTTGTCTTTAACTACTCCATATTATGTCGGAAGTGCTTCTTTTTAATACAGCAGGTATTGTAACCTACAAATGTAGTCTAGGTCAGTTCTTCTCAAACTTTTTGAAGTCACGCTCCCCCCCCCCCTTGGAACGCCAATCAATATGTCGCGGCCCCTCTATTTTTTTTTGGTTTAAGATTGCCTAAATTTATAATTTTAAACTTCTATATGCAAACTTTTACTAGTCAATACATGCTTTTTCTAATGTTAACAATGAAAGAGTGAAAGGATGCAACATATAAAATAAACTAGATTTTATTTTAAACATATATTAATACTATTTACATACAATACATTAGATTAATTATATTTTATGTGTCACATTTTTCGAAATAACACGGTCCCCCCCCCTACGAACAGTCCACGGCCCCCTAGGGGGCTGCGGCCCACCACTTTGAGAAGCACTGGTCTAGGTGCTACATCATAAGAAAGCTAATAAAGCAATCGGTCATTTTTATTGTCTATGGTAGAGGGTTTGTTAAACAGCGATGCACCTTCGGTATAATTTTGTCTGTGATCTTGACTTCTTGATTATCTGACCACTTCATACTTTGAAGCTGGAATGATTATTCACATTTTTTTAAAATGAAAATGTACTCCAATGTTTATTTATCAACCAAAGTACAGTGCACGGCGCTGTGTATTTTTTAAAATACAGTGTCTCTGTTTTATTGTAATGTGCGCCTGTTTCTTTTTTCATAAATGCAGGACTCATTCATATGGAACTCTTTTGAAAAAAACCATGTTATTAAACACCGCTTTTCAGTACACACAATGTTTCACAGCACAAGTATATGTCTATGCTGGTGATTTGAAATATTCAAAGAACGAACAAACGAAACCGTTGTCATCTTTGTATTGTGTGTGTATGTGTGTGTGGTTATGTATTTCTGTGTGCATTGAAGTGGTCATTGCATGGCATCATCCCGTCAGACGATATTAAACAGCGATATTTTATTGGTCATGGTGCGCAAATTTTCTTTTTTAATGACACATTGAGTAGACCAAAGTATTGTATCGATACGTTGAGTAGCCAGAGTGTTTTATCGACACACTGCGTATATCGGAATATGGTATCGATACGTTGAACAGGCCAGAGTATTGTATCGATGCGTTGAGTAGACCAGAGTGTTTTATCGACACATTGCGCATATCGGAATATTGTATCGATACGTTGAACAGGCCAGAGTATTGTATCGATACATGGAGCATCCCAGTGTGCTATATCGCTTATTAAAACAGTTTGATGGAAATGTGTGTCACAGTATGTGTGTGTGTGTGTGTGGTTATGTATGATATGTGTTCTCATTTTACATCACTTGAGATAATATTACCTTACGCTTAGACCTATGTGTGTGCGTTTTAGTTTGGATACCTATAATTGAAGCATGCCTTAATATCCTCCATTTTATTTCCAAGGACTGATAAAAATAAAGAGGTATCTATCTGAAGTATAAATTTTCGCTACAAACTTTTGTGTTCTAGTGTGCTGGAGTTGAGACTCGAGTTGTTATTTTTTACCCCTCACGGCTGGTTCGTTATGTGATAGATTGGAGAGTTTATCCTAAACATTTCTCACAGTTTATGAAAGGAAGAGAGTCAACTATGGCAGGACACACTGATAGAAAGTACATAAGCCATAAGCTATCACGTGTTGATAACCTCGTCAGTTTAGCGTTGAAGTATGGTGTACCAGTAAGTCATTGTTTGTTTGTTTTTTATTTAGTGAATACATTTCTTACTTTAAACTTATTTCTTAGTTGTTTTTTTTTCCGACTTCCTCTATAAAGTATTTTGGTTTTTGTATTCTGTTATGTCTTTATGAGTTCAATTAATGTCGATTTAAAGAACAAGGTCATAGTTATTTTCTTTGCTCGCCCCCCCCACCCATTTACTGCTGGTTAAACTTAGCATTGTCAGTTGGAGTAATGTTTTCATTGAACTTGGTTGGGTTAAAATTGCATTAATAGAAAGAAGCAACAGACTGTGAGTAGTATTATGTTGAGAAACAGACGGTGGGTAGTATTATTGAGATATTACTAAATCCCCTGATATTATTGTGCATTAAAAGAACGCATTGTGTTTAGGTTGCACCTTCTAAGGACCCCCCCCCCTCCCCTTAGGTTCTTTCCGAGTATCAAACACGGGACTCTCAGTTCGAGAGTCAAGGGCTCTACACTGCTCGGCCATCGCTGCCATTACACTATCAACTATGTAAAAACTACCCCATAGTGGTTTTTAGTATCTAAGAGATAAACATCTCATTCTTACAGGGACTTCACATAGAGTTGTAAAAATTGGCAACGGGGGCTTGTTGGAACTCAGGAAACTCCTACGATCACCATCACACCATCCACGGGTGTCAGCCAGATGCATCATCTTACAAGTCTGGTGATCATGCACCCACACTTACAGGTCACTGGGGTTGTCGCTTGGAGAATTCCTCGCGTCTTTGTTAATTTTCTAAAACTTATCTTTATGCACTTTTGTTGTCCACAGGTAGGGGAACTGAAGAGAGAGAACAAGCTCTGGAACAGTGATCACCTGTTTCTGCGGGAGAACCTCCTCATCCCCCTCACGCCAGAGAACGAGAACGCCCTAGACGAGAATGACTCCATCGTGGTCTACAATGGCTCCTCCATCCTGAAGGCGTCGCCGCCGTCATCGTCTTCCCCATCCCACTTCCCCAATGGCGGGCCGGCTGTCCTGGAGTATACTTCCACGTCTGGAACAGGCTGTCCCCCAGAAACCCACCCTGCTTCCTCCAAGAAAACTTCTAAAACACAGTCTAATGGCACTTGCCCGACTGCGGACGTGATAGAGAACGCTGAGCCCAGATCTGACGCCAGCGACTTCTTCAACAAATATGACAGCAGTATTGCCAGGTTGAAAGGGGATGTGGCAAAGCTGGGGAAAAATGCAGCGTAAGAACAAATACATTTTTTTTTTGTTTTTTTTTACTTTAAAAAAAAATTATTTTACTTTTGCCATTTTTACATTTATTATTATTATTTTTATTTTTTTGCTGGTTTCTCTACAAGTTTTACTCAAAATGTTTAAAAAAAAATTTTTTTGTTTGATTCATTGAAGATATTTTTATTTCACTCTTTTTTTATTATTGTGGTTCATCAGCAGCTTGTGATTTATTGAACATGTACTTGCTGGCAGCGGTGGACTTCTGGGTCAAACTGATGAACACACCCCTCTCCCCCCCCTCCATTTGATTGTTGTTGTTATTTTTACAATGGGGTTTACATGGTCTAGCTGTCATCCTAGTTTGTCAATGTTTCTTATCAGGTTGTAATGTTTGTGTCTTGTCTTGTTTACTTGATTTTTAACATAACACTGCATACATAAATAGGTTACGTAATTTACTTTCTCTCTGGTATGGTAACATTTTTTTAAAACGAAATATTTTTATAAATATCTTTTCTGGAAAACCTGTTTTGTTTTAAAACGACTGCTTGTATGAATAAAATGTTGCATACAACATTTTAATCAGCACAGCATTGCAGTTACGAAACATATTTAATCATTTAGCTGATGATGTCTTTGCCTACAAGATGAGAATGTTTCTAATTTTAGCTGGTCTGTCATAGACAGTATTTAGTTAACACTATTTCAGTCTCAGCATCAGTCAGCACTGATCATCATCATCACCTGTTTAGAAGACAACTTATTGTGACACACATTTTAGACAAATCATCCTGTCTTGTACTGTTTCCAGGGCCGTAACTTTGCCTGGCCACATTTGTAATACAGAATCCCAATGGTCTTTTTTTTTTTATTATTCACAACCAAGGTGAATGACAGAGAAAAAAAAAATTATCACAAAATTTAAAAAGTATTCCCCCCCTCCCCCCCCCCCACTTCTTCTTTTTCAAATTTTTTTTTTTTTTAATAAATTGATTCTTTATAAGGTATCACCTTACCTACAGATCATTAACTAAATTATTTTATTAAAATTATTACTTTATGAAACAATTTATGAGAATATGGGAATGTGAAACACATCTCTGTAAACATTGGCATCCTAATAAGTTATTTTATTTGTGACCATCTTTTTCACGCACCTTTTTATCATTTTCATAAGATAGGAAAACATGACAACCGTCGTCCCCCCCCCCTCAAGATATCCTCCTTTTTCTGTCATTGTTTATTATTTGTGTATATTTGTTCATTGTTGAGAAACGTTGTGGTTGTTTTTTTTTAACTCTCTAATATTCTCTTGTGTTATAATTTTGTTATAAATTTCTAATATCAATACTTATTTGCGCTGCAAGCTTGCAATTATATATATATATATAAATATATATATATATAGAGAGAGAGAGAGAGACAGTATATATATATATATAATGTATATATAAGAGTTCCTCTTTTTCCAACCTCGACTTCTTACCTGGTTAATGTTACACAATTTGGTCTTGATAAATATTTTTGTTTTTAAAGCTAAACATTGTTTGAGGTCTCTCTCGTTGCTTGCTTAGCGTACATTTTATTGCCATTTAATTTTTTTTTTATATTTCTGGACTTATTTCAAAATAAAAATCTATATATTCATTTAAACTTTTAATTTTTGTATGCAACATTTTTATATTAACACCTTCGGAATATTTCATTATTATCTTTTTCTGCTGAAAGTAAAAAGAGTAGATGTTATACTTATTTTTTATCAAATACAGAGACTATCTTCATACTTCTAAATTATCATTTATATTCGTTAATTTATTTTTTCATAGTTATGCTGGTACATGTAATAGGATTAGACCATTGGCTCTCAGACTTTTGGTTTTAGTCACCCTAAAAAACCTGTTCATTTTCCGCTACCCACCTTTTTTGAAAAACAAACTAACAAAGGATGAGATTAGTTGTATGCTGGGACGAGGCGTGAGTGTTGCAGGTCTAACTCTTAGAGAAAAATTTATTGATGTTTTTATGCTATAAACAAAGCACAAATTATTAGACTAACAACATATACGATTTATATATAACTGATGCTATATATATTTAAACTTGTAGTCATTTTATTATGAATGATTATGCTAACTATATTCAATAAACACAGGACTATTTTATAGCTTAGTATATAGCATAAAAACATCATTACGTTTCTCACTAAGAGCTATGACCGGCAACACTCATGCCTCGCCCCTGGTTGTATATATACATGTTTTAGATTGTTTTCATAAAATTTTGAATATGACCTCCACTTTGAGAACCCCTGGTTACTATAATCTACTTGTATGTTACTATAATCTACTTGTATGTTACTATAATCTACTTGTATGTTACTATAATCTACTTGTATATAATGTTGTTGGTTAGTTCATTCATGTTGACATGAAAAAAAAAACATTTTATTGATCGCTGTTATGTTATCTGTAAAGACTTTATTTATAGAGTTTTCAGTTTGATTTGTTAACATGAAATTTTTATCTGCACTAAACCTGTTACTGAAAATATTACTGTTCACATTCACAATTGAACATTTATTGACATGTTAATGTTTAATGGATGCCTTTCACCTTCCCTCCCTCCCCCCATTCTCCCAGCCTGTGAATAGTTCATTTGTATAATCTAGTCACATAAAATATATTTGCTTTCAATTAATTGGAATAGTGTTAATATGTTAGGTTTCTTGTTCAGTAAGATTTTCAATATAGCCGCCTAACTGGCATTTTTGTTTATATGGTAGGTTTTATGTTGAGTAAGATGAACAAAAATAGCCTAACTGGCATTTTTGTTTATATGGTATGTTTTGTGTTCAGTAAGATTTTCAATATAGCCGCCTAACTGGCATTTTTGTTTATATGGTAGGTTTTATGTTGAGTAAGATGAACAAAAATAGCCTAACTGGCATTTTTGTTTATATGGTATGTTTTGTGTTCAGTAAGATTTTCAAAATAGCCTTACTGGCATTTTTGTTTATATGGTAGGTTTTATGTTGAGTAAGATTTTCAATATAGCATTACTTGCATTTTTTTCTTACTGTTATTGTCTCCTTAACTATGTAGCAAATGTTTTTATTGTAAATTGTAAAATAAAGTGAGTTCAGCTGTTGGCTATACGAGACAGTAATTATTAAAATTATTTCACTATATACAATACAGGTCAACCTTACGGAGCATACATAATTATAATTTTTGAATGTTTCATTCAAAACAACATTTTTAGGTCATTGAAAATCGTAAAACTAGTACAAAAAATTAATGTGAAAAAAAATATTCGTGTTCATTATATTCTCCCATGAACGATTCAGTGAAACACTTCTTAATTTTTTTTTATATGAATCATAATTATTTTGGAGAATAAAACAACTGGGAAGGAATAGGATTATGTGTATGAACATGGTTTTAAAAAATATGATATCCGGGGGAGGGGGGGATGTACATACATTTGAATAATTGTGTAACATGCATGGTCGCTGTTTTTTCTATTGCATAACAGGCCGACTCGTTAATATTTCGGTTGCAATTTAAAATAAATAAATTTACATCCTAAAATCATGTGGCCCCCCCCCCTTCCACTCCTCCAAATAACCAGTTTCTTGTCACTTCTCAGTAATGAATGATGTAATAATGTCTTGTTGTGCAGACAAATGTAGCCAGGCATATGTGCGACTGAGAATCTGTGCAGATGCCTGGGTTCCTTTATAAGAAGGGGCTCACTACAAGGAGTTTTGGGTGGGGGAGGGGGGGCGAGGGATTATGATAATTAACGATCATTACTTAATCATACTGTCCTGAATAATTTTAATTTGCTGAGTCAATCCCCTTTTTTTTTTTTTACAAGATGTTTCACACATCACCTTTGTTTATGTCACCATAGTTACAGGTAACTGCTCTGTTGTTGACACATACAGTTCTGAAATAAAATCTGGTTGTTTTGCACATGTTTGGGTGGAGAGGGGGGGGTAGTTTTAGGGGAAATATAAATCATGTGTGTTCGATAACCATTTAGTTAGATAAATAGCTGCTGTTATTTTTTTTTTTCTAGTTTCCAATCCATACCAGCTTATTATAACAGGATTTTTATTTCCTGGAATTGTTGTAATCATTGGTGAATTCCTTGATCTAAATATAGCAGTCAGTCTTTTTTTTTTTTTCTTGCATCCAGTAGACACATATCCTGAATTGCCACTTGAGTTTTTTTCTAACTAGATCTAGATTTTTTTTTAGTTTTTGACCTAAGTTCTAAAGCGAAATTTTATAGCAATTAGTCCTACAAGTATAAAAATTATCTTGCAGTGCTAGAAATATTTCAACCCTTTTTCACTCACATTCTTTCTACCAATTAAATAATTTTCATGAAATTTCACATAAACATTTGAAATTGGAATTTAAAAGTAATTTATTCCAACAATTGAGCTATAATACCAAATAAAAAAACAACAACTGTATAGAATATATTGTTGCACTGTTGTCACATATTACAATGATAGTGAATTGAGCAATACCTGCTTGTGTTATGAACTGAAATAACAAATGAGAAACAAATCAGTTTGAGACTCACCTAAAGGAAATCCCTCGGATACCCAATTAATTTGTTATTGTTTCTTTTTTTTTTCTAAGTGTTTTGAAAAATATTTACCATAAATTAGAAACATTGTACATCTGTAAACATTTTTCTTAGTTTTTAGTTATAATTGAAATGACAGTAACAATAAATATATACTGACAGAGATTTTAAAAAGACAGAAGGTCACTGTTTAATTAGCCAATCAGAAGAACTCAAATATGATACAGTTACGACCAATATTCCCTCTAAGGTGTGGTATGAAGTGAGCAAAAAATTTAGTCTCTGAGCGACATTTTGTTTGAGGCCAAAATTTGTGAGCGATTTAAGCGGTGTCGTCCGTCAGAGTATTTAAGCGGTGTCATCCGTCAGAGTGAGCGATCGTACGTGTAGTATAAGTGACTCTCTGAATTCATGTGAGCGATCGCTCACGCGCTCAGCTTAGAGGGAACATTGGTTATGACATAAATGTGGGATGGATGGCTGAGTGTAGATACTCGCCTGTCGTCCTGAGAGTTTTGGGAATTTTTCCAGGTGAAATGTGTTTCAAAGTTGTCCCACAAGTCCACCCAGCTTTAAATGGGTACCTCACTTTAGTTGGGGAAGTAAAGGCGGCTGGGTGTTGTGCTAACCACACAATCCCTTCATATGCCGAGGCTATAGAAACAGATGAATTCTACACTTCATCTGCCCCGATGGCCCACTAGGGCTAAGGGAACTTTACTTTTTATAACATAAATGAGAGAAGAAATGATATTCACTTAGAACGGAAATGTTAAAATAACCGTAATAATGTAATGTAAAAGGTTAAAAATAATTTTATTTATTATCCATATTAACATATTGTAATATTTGCTTTAACACAATATAATAATATTTTTTTCCAGAGACATTTACCAGTGTTATTTCAACGAGAGTAGTATATTTTAAAATGAATCCTTCCATTGAACAAATTGTATTTTTTATACATGTGATTTGCTGAATTAATTGATTGTTATTTATTGAAGTCTTGTCTATTTAGTCGGATGGTATTTAAGAAGTGACGAGACCAGACATTTGTTTTGTGCCTTAATGTTTATTTTTTTTTAAACTGTTTGTTAAATGTTCTAACAGTGCAGGCAAAAGCATGGCTTCGGAAATCCGAGTCAGTGTTTCCTCCATGTCTTCTTCCCGATCGTCAACATCCTCATATCACCTGGTCAATGAAGACATAGAGTTTGTGGAGAGTGAGACTTGTTGCTAACTTACTGGAGCTCTCAGAGCAGGCCTAATCTAATGTGTAAGATAACAGAAAGGTTTCGGAAGCTAACTTCTGGCTCATCATCATGTCATTTCAATTGTGGGAATATTTTCATGCTTGCATTCAGTATTAATCCAGAATTTCCTTTTTTTTGAAATTTAAATTTTATGTTACGCATCAATTTTGAAAAAAAAAAAAAATAATGCTTTAATAAAAAGATGTTTATCCACCTCACTTCTCATAGGCACATTTACATAGAGTCAAATTTACTTCAATATTAAATTCTGTTAAAAGTATTACCTTTATCTGGTATATCATTACTTGAGAGACTTAGAATTATAAAGCGTATTTTGGCCACCAAATGATGAATTTTTTTTTTCTAGCTAGCTATCCAGTTTTTATTTCTTTTACACCAAATATTTTCCAAAAACAATTTCTCACACGCTAAGAAAACAATTCTACTTACCTGCCCATTTCCACCAGTTTAACATCATTGTCTCCATATCAATAGCATGCTTATAGTTTCATGTATTAAAAAGAAATAACTTAGTACTGCTTTTCCAGTAGTGTTGACTCAACTCCGACTCCTTTTTTTTTTTTGCTTAGAATTAGTTCTAGTTCAATATACAAATACTATTAACAACTACACAAGCTGTCATAATTATTTAAAGACAGAATAATTCTTTTTAACAAAAGGTTAGTTAATTAGCAAAAGTTCATTTTTTTTTTTGAATTTCTGATATCAGTTATATCAAGAATAGTTTTTTAATATTTCGCAAGATCCTCTAAAAATAGCTTGTGATTTCTAAAACCTTATTCAGAAATTATAGCACTTGACATAACTTAACTAGGGAATGAGGTTGTTTATGTTAATAACTGATTTGCACATTATTTTTTTTTCGTTTCTAAGCGTAACTAATTTTTTTTTAATACAAGCTCTGTTTCATCTTTACAATGACCAGATGCTGAACAATTGTTTTGAATATTTAATCTAGACCTTGATAATGATGTAGCTATTGAGTGAAGTCGGTTTTATTTTCGATCAACAAGGCATGCCAGCCCCACAGAAATCCTCTATTTTATGATAGCTGAGGAGTAAAATTTGCATTTACATTCTGACCTCAGTTTCGGATTGTAATTTGTTCCAGAGAGTTGCTCTGGGTCGCATATGATTGGTTTCTAAAAACTTCAACATTCTTTTGCATAGTGATGAATAGGCCTTCATTATTATGATTTTTATTTTTTCAATTTATAATATTAAGTGATCAAAGTTTATTATTGTGTAGGACAGCTTTTTTTTTTTAAACATAATTGATGATTTCTATTTGTCATTAACATTAAAACTACCCAGAGGCACCTGAGCTTCTTGTCTTTGTAAGAATTTCACAGAAATTGGACATAGCATTGTCATCAAACAGATTTATCACTCGCACTATTACGCTTTACTCATATGATGTTTCCAACATGTTATCGCATTTCCCTGAATTCTCAATATTTTTTTTGTTATAGTTACTACACTGTCACAACTGTTAGACCATTTTTGTAAATAACATACACTCACATATTTGACTATAAAGTAAAACTATACAAGTAAAACTATACTGAGTGAGACCAAGCATATGAGGACCATCGGTTCATTAATTATTAGATTAAGCTCTACAGAAATGCAGCAGATATGTTCTACCCATTCTAATTCAAAACTTGACTTGTAAATACAGTACAGATTATTTGAAAAAAAAAAAAGTTTAGCTTGTCTTGAAATGCATTGATTGTATATGAAGGTAAATTCTGTTAACATTTTTTGCTTATCTTGTGAAACACTCAAGAACAAGGTACTCTTAAACTATGGTTTGACTGCGTATATATATATACAGTGGATTCCGCTTAATTGGGACACCGCTTAGTTGGGACAGCCGCTTATTTGGGACAAATCTTAAAGAAACCAAACCAAGAAGCCAATAGTAAATTTGTACGTTTAATTGGGACAGCCGCTTAATTGGGACAAAAAGCCTCGGTCCCGATGTGTCCCAATTAAGCGGAATCGAATGTATATATATAAAGTTAAAAAGTATGGCTTTTAAATTTATTAAGATCCTTCTTAACTGTGGGCTAATCAGAAAAATGATATTCATTTTGGAGTTGAACTCATATTGTAGATGATTTGGTATCCCCTTTTATAAATATTTAGACTTATTAATTTAAAAAAAAAATTCTTATTATTTAAAACAGCTTTACAAGTTCAGTTGTCGTACAGTAATATACAAATTTCATTATACTGCTGTACGATGTACATAAAAAAAACACTTTTCATTTGGTCACATTTTGACTTGATATAAAGTTGACCACAAGATTTGTTTTCCATGTAAAATTTCTATGACAGAGAACTATCACAAGAACTGACTTGCCAATATTTATTTTTGTGATCTCACGTAACTAACAGGCTTCATACAATTTTTTCTTAACATGGTTTTCAATAATCATGCTTCTGTTCAGGCTGCTTAGTACGACAGAAAGTTGTGTGATAGTTTCTCTTGTGAACTTATTATTGTCTAGTCTGCATATGTGTATGATGAACACTTTTTTTTGCATGGGGATCACAGCATTCATTTAGGTGCATTTAAATAACAAAAAACATTTTACATTATTAATATTTTAAAACTAATAATAAGAATAATTGTACCAGTAATAGAAGTGATTGAGCAATTTCCTTTTCAGACAGCGTGATTAAAAAAAATCTTCAATTTTAGACCTTATAAACAAACCACTACTGTATGCCCCCCATAAATTAACCTGTTCCAATTTTACTGTATCTCTAAATGCACCAACAATATTTAGTTTAATTAGGAAAAATATCATTGTTGTGTTTTGTTAGTTTATCCATCAGTTTGTTCCAGCAGTTGTGGTTATTGCAAGTTATTGTTTTTAAATCACAACTTCTATTCATTCTTTATTTTTAAGCTTAAAGTATATTGGTGTCATAATGACCCAGTTGAAATATTTCTCATCGGCTCAATTTAATTTAAATTCTGATAACTTTGACTTAACCTTTTATATTTCTCTCTTTTTTTTAACATTTCTTTCAAACCTTTGTGTGGTGTTTTGGGAATATTTTAAATGAATATTAATTATTTAGAAAATATACAATGCATGCTTACATGGAGTAAGATTCTCTCCAGAAATTAATCCATATAAAATAACTGTGGTGATAGTTATAATGAAAGCGGAAATTGATGATGCTAAACAGATTTATTCACTTTTAATATTTGTATATGACACTAGCTATTAAATTTTCTGGAGAGAAAACTCAATGCTAATATACAGGAAAACATATTATGACACTCTATTTATGATTGCTTTTTTATGTTTTATACAAAATGTAAATTTTATTTTCACATGTCTAGTTAATGTATGTAAATTATTTGTCTAAAGAAAAATAAATTAGTTTACCAGAATGGTTAAAACTTGAATATTTAATTTCAAAATGTTAAATAGAAAGAAGAAAAGAAAAACAATTCAAGTAAATGATTGGGTGAAGGTTTTAAAATATTTTTTAATTTTTTTGTTTTAGGAACTTGAATGGAATCATTGATGCCAATCCTTTGGCACTCCCGCCACGCAAAGGCTCATCATCATCATCACGCAGGGGAAGTAATTCATCTACAAGTTCTTCCAATGAGAGGAGAGGACGTTTCCTATCTGAGGAAGGTGTCAATACGTCTCCTGTTTTGATGATCCGATCACGTACAAACAATAAGCAGGTCAAAACAGCTATTGAAAATTTAGAACAAGTCAATGATGATATATTTGAATTGTGATTCTCCCTAAATAAGAATACAAAAAAATTATTTTTTTTAAATTTGTAACTGTCATCTTAGAATCAGACTTCTGATTTTCATTACTGGTTTAAAAAAAGAAAAACATGCTGATGAAATAATTTGCATTAAGCTTTCATCCATTTACTTTCCCTACTGAATGCTTTGTTTGAATTAACATGCACCTTTAATGAGTTTTTTTCTCCCCAAAACATATTTTGAAATCAAAAGACAAATAATTATTTTTGTTATTCAAATGATGGGTGGATTGTCTACCACCTGCAGACCACCCACCTCTCTATATGTTGGTTGTGATACTATTAATGAACCCACCTCTATGTATTATGTGTGTACAGAACTATGTTGTATTGTTATATACAAGAATGCTTTGAGCCTATTCATCATCCTTTAGCCTTCTGAACATACTTATAAATGAAAAAAAAACAACAATAATGTGAAAAAAGACCTCTTTTTTTTTACTTATACTGTAATGTTATTGCTGACAGTAGTCTGGTTTAACTTAATTAATTCTCTATTAGATGTGCGATGAAGACAATTTGTGAACATGCACACTGTCTCTGAATGGGATCTGTTTTATAACTGTTAGAAATGACTTGTATCATTCTGCTGGTTATTAACTGTGGCTTAAAAAGTTAATTTTTTTTTACTAGACTAGCTGTAAAAAAATCGAGCATAGATACCTCTAGAATTGTACATTAGCATTGTAAGCTAGTGAAGCTCAATGACATGATTCTTATTCTAGTCTCATTTTGTGAAAAAAATTCATTGTAATGTAATACTTGTAATAAAAACACTTTTTTTAAAAAAAACGGCTGTGAATGATATATTTATTTGTACATATCTGTTGTATAATATGAGCTGCTGCCGTTGCTACCTTTGGATATGTTCAATTTGTACATATCTGTTGTATAATATCAGTTGCTACCTTTTGATTTGTTAAATTTAAATTTGTTTTTTAAAATATGTATATTTTCTTTATGAAGTTTATGGTGAAAATTCAGTTTAACAAATGAAGCCTTGAAAGTCAGACTGGTCTAACCCAGCGGGTTAGGTTACTATGACCATAAATGTTTCACATAGTAAAGTTCCCTCAGCCCATTGGGGGAAGATGAAATGTTTCTGTAGCTTAATAAGGGATTTTGTGGCCTAGCACAACACTCAAATACCTCTTATAAATACAATTGTACTAGAAGCATTTAAGCTATGTGTTAACCTAACCCAAGCTGTGGGTTAGGCTATTCTGTCTTAAAATGCTTTAATTACATCATTGAATAGAATATTACATGTATTAGTCTATTCAACTTCAGTTTTGTGGTCTATCTCTTCATTAGCTATTTATTTTAATGACTCCATCCTAAAATACATTAAATACTTGCTCATCAAGATAAATGAAGACATTTGATGTAAAATATTTCCCTATAGTGGTGAGATACATTTTTTAGTATTACTGCTCAGTAATTCTGTTCAGTTTTTTTTTGTCTTCAGTCATTCCTGAGACCACCTAGCGTTATATATTGCTATATAGGAAATAAGGCTATTAGAGACAGATTAATTCTATTTCAGCTACAGCACTTGGCTGATTAACTCACCAATACTCGTTGCATTTCATTAGTAGTTATTATTCTAGTTCTTGACTGATACACCTTATTTTGCGTGGGGCTATTGTTCTTTAATTTACGCTCATAAAAACGTACTTGTTGGTTCCCTGTCATACTTTCAATTTGTAATCAGAATGAAAAAAAACTGACTTTTACCTGGCATATAAATTGACTGTTAATTTAAATTGTGTTTTCATAATATATGGTTCAATAAAATAGGTGAAACTTTTAATTCAGGATTGTTTACCTAATGAAATTAAAATATTTAAGGCACATTTCATACTTTCTATTTTCTAGACATTAATTAGTCTTAACCTTTTTTCTTATCTTATTGAATAGACTAATAAAACCATATATTGATTTTACTTTATAAATAGCTCGTTATAATGTATTATTTAAACAATCAGTCTTGGTGATGCCATTTTTTGCCAATAATTCTAGTAATATTTTTGTCTTTATCTAAAAACCGCTACTCCTAATGTTATGAATTTCAGCAATCTGTCTCAAGTATTTCACCCAATTTCTTAATCTTCCATCAACTGACAGGGAAAATTGTTATTATAAAAATATGAGAGCAAATGTTTTAAATATCCACCTACTGTAAAATACATCCACTGTAATAAATATCCACCTACTGTAAAATACATCCACTGTAATAAATATCCACCTACTGTAAAATACATCCACTGTAATAAATATCCACCTACTGTAAAATACATCCACTGTAATAAATATCCACCTACTGTAAAATACATCCACTGTAAATATTTTCTAGTCCAATAATATTTTAAAATGTGTTTATATTCTAATTTCTGCTACACAGAGGATAATTCCTGTAATCAGGCTCATCTGTATGTATGCATGTATGTATCTATGAATTTTACATATGATTTTGTTTTCAAATGTACATAAATTGAACTACTGTTTTATAAACCATGCCAGTACTATATCTTACGTTAATGATTATTGTTTAAATAACAACAATCGATGTATTACAATGTCAAATATTGGAAAAACTATATGCAGGTTAAGGACAAATACTGTTGCCTCTATCCATACTAGAAACATTTTTAAAAAATTTCCCTTATGTAGAATTAAGTTCATACAGCAGGATTGAAATATTTGTGAGAGAGTTTAAATGAGATGTAATTATTTGGTTGTATTAAGTGGGGATGCACTAATAAGCCTTTTAAATAAACTTATTAATCCGGCTCAGCTGATTACTGTTAATCAGTTTATAACCCAACATCAACTTTCTTTTAGAATTTAAAATTTTCTTCCCTTATTTTTTTTTTTTTGGAGTAATATAGCCAGTAAATTTAAATTATATCACAAATGTTTCCCCCTGAAATTCAAAAAATAAAAAGTGACTAACTTATTAGCTCCAAATATAAGATTTTTTTATTTCATTTTTAAATGCACAACAGCTCTATATAAAGAAACCTAAGCATCAAAGAAAATTATTTTTAATTCAATAAACAGGAAACGCTTAAAAAAGGAATAAATTATATATATATAAGTGCTATTTAAAATGCAAGTGAATAAACAAAATCTGTAAACAAAAATATTTAGTGATTTATGTTGGTTACAGCAGTCATAATAACATACAATATATGCAGAATTTAATGTATCTTTGTATGCTTTATTGTTTTGTTTGTTATTTATTTGGAATCATTTACATTTTAAAATAATGAGAAGTTGTTTGTGGGTCAAATTAGTTAATAAAACATGAAATGATGATTACTCAGATTGTTGTTTTATTTTAGAAGGTAAAATACATTCTTTAAGAAATATGGAGAATAAGAAGCCTATAAATAAGAAAGAAATCAAAGGCAGTGCAATTCAGTATAATTATATAAATATTAATACGTTTGTTTTACATTGTCTCATCATCATGACTAATTAATCTCATCCCAGATGATTCTTCGACACACAACTTGGTAGCAGTTTGTATTTTGATTTGTAAGTGTGAAAACATGAGTTGTTGCCAGAGCCTACTCATCTTCACACACTATGCAATATTTTGCCAGTCTGTTTGCTTTGGCCCAACTGGTAGGAGATATTTGGATGTCACAGTACGACAGAAAATTTTTCAACTTAATGACTAGCTTCTTCCATGTCTCCAACCACAAGGTCAACTGCCTCAACCACATATTGACAAATAAATGAGGAGTCCGAAGGGATGATTACAAGTTGAGTTTCTCATACAGCTGGTCAGTCTAGAGCAGGGTTGGTAATTAGGAGAGATGCATTCTGGTTTTTAGTAGTAAAAGATATACTAGAGCTGCACTTTTGTCGATTTAACAAGACTTACTGGCTGCATGCGTCTTGAAAGACCCATCAGGCCATCTTTGGTCTACAACAAGAATGGCAAATGTGCGGCATGCCAAACGCAACTAAATTATAAATACAAACCCAAAACATTTTTTTTTTGCAATGTGTCTTTGAATCTACTTTTTCTTTGGCACTTTCTCACTGGTCTATGAGAAAGTGTAGCATTGGTAGTATAGAGAAAATAACATTATTTCACAGAACATGTTCAACCTATCTATATAATTAAAACATACTCATGTTAGAGCTACCACAACAAGTTGATCTCTAAAAATGTACATCATGAAACCAATCATTCACCGGTCATACTGTTTCCAAAAATCTAATTCTACAGGACAAAGATCAATCTTGGACAAGCTTTACACTAAACTTCCATCTTGAAATAGGTATATTATACAAACTGTTCTCTGTCAAGTAAAGGGCTACTATAAATTTCCATTTTTTGTTGTGCCACTCAACAGCAATCCTGAAATGCCACTCATGGGAACTGCCATTTTGAGCTGTGGTCACACATGTGCGAGGACCATTTCCAATATGAGAGACTAATCTTCGGTTCCACGTCAGAAGTGTTGACCATCATGTCTATAAAGATAATAAAATGACAATAAAAATCAGGAAAAACTGTTACAAATACAATGAATATTTGCAACCCTTCCACATATAATTTGGTTCACAATCATGCACATTAACCTTCCTTTGATATTTGTTTATAATTATATATCCTCTCTGAATGCATCATATTCAAAATTCATAACATAACCAAACCTCAAGTAACTTGGTACATGAGTATTTTGCAAATTTGGCTTAGTGTATGAGTGATGCTTTGCAAGATGAGCAAAATTTTCAAAAATAAATTTCAAATTGATTTATGAGAGTGGTTCTGGTTTTTTTTTTTTGCAAAGCTGTGAAGAAATTGCAATGTTAAGCCCATGAAGAAATGAGTGAGCAATCCCTCAATTAAAAAAAAAGTTATAAGATTTATGTAAATGTTTGAAACACTATTCAAATAAAGCATAGTAGTACCAGTGATAAATCTGTTAAACACAATGCTATTGTCAAATTTCAGCAAAATTCTTACAAAGAATGCAGGAGAAAGTGTCCCTGGAAAGTTTCCATGTTAATGCCACATAAAGAAAGAAAGATTATGTTAAGGAAACAGATAATATCAATTCTGTTAATGACAAAGAAAGACACCCTTCACAATGATTATATTTGATCAGATTATATTAAATTGTAAAGAAATAAAATAATTAAAATGAAATAGTATTCATCATAATAAATAAGAATGTTTATACTTTTAGAAAACAATCATGTCCGTTTAAATTATATCTATGGGCTAATCGGTTATGATTTATAATTGCTGTGGATTACGAGGTTTTACTGCAAGACAGTTCTTAATAAAGTCAACTGCATAACTGACTGATATTCTACAATAACTTGACCTAAAGAACACATTTTCTGATCATATGTAATATCATTTGAAAATTCATCTTTGTACTTGTGTCACATTTTTTTTTAAATTATGAAATTTTTATTGCAGAACATTATTTTAAGGAAAAATATATGTTATACCCAAAAAAAAAACAAAGTTAAATAGTATCATGTATTCAATAAATATATAGTTTCCCAAAACTCATGCTGGATTACCAAACATAATCTTTAGTATAGAATCTGTACAACAGTTCTGGAAATAGTTTGCATTCTGAATACAATTTATCACTTAACTAAACTTAAAAGATGAGTGGATATCCACAAACTGGATATTCCATATTTTCTTTTGCCTGCGGCATCTATTGAAAATAAATACAGCGAAACTATTCGATCCAAATTAAACAAGTTACAGAAAAATCTTTCCAATATCAAACTTTGTTGCTTTGAATCAAATCAGTGGGAAGTATTGTGAAAACGCACCCATCAGATAGTCAAGAGAGGGGTATACATTTTAAGGACACCCTGTATTTGAATGGTAAATGACCTAAGTTGTTTGTATATTTTTAAAAAAAGTTAAAACATGAAAAAAAAATCTTCAGCTTAGAAAAAATATAAGTACAAAAATTGTATCAAATAATTTTACTAAACAGATAAATGTTATTAATAGCATAATGATGGCATGATCTCTTAGGGAAAGGACTAAAATAAATTACAAAGGCACAGAAATAACAGACTGGACGTTAGAATTTCAAAACATGTTTATATATTCAGTTCAGTTTCCAAGTTGATTGACTTTTGAAAAGAGGGACGGCATTCTTAAGAGTTGCTTGGGCTAATACTATTAACGGCACTCTAGCCACCCCAGCCAAGACCCCTGAGGACCCTTTATCACCTCCAATATATAAAAGATGGATATCTGCCTTTGCGCCCAAATATAAATTATACTGATTCATAGAAAGGGATAATGTACTCACATATTTCAAAGCAGCTAAATACTGTACTTTATTTGGTCTTTTGATTATAAAAAAAATCCTCCAAAAATGTTTACAGGGACTTCCCAGAAACTTTATGAATCTGGAAAGTAAAGCATAGCTATGAGCATCCTTTACTGTATACAAATTGACTTAGTAACAATATATACAAGTCCTATAAACAGAAACTATATTATAACAATTAAACATTCAGGGGGCAAAAAAAATTAAATGTAGGGTTCTATAAAGTATTAGTAAAAAAAAAAAATCATTAAGAACAGTGTTTGTTAATGTGAGGTGCGCGTACCCGTGGGGGTAGGAAAATAGTTGGTTGGGGATATGCGCTAAGGAAAAATCCAAATCTGTAAAACAACAAGAAATAATTTGAAAAAACAACAGCAACATACATTATTGCAGCAAACATCAGCAACAGACAAACAAAATAACAGTGTTGAATTATCTGAAAGATGTACATGGCGATATCGTAACCATAATTCATCTCTTGAAGTACTCCGCTGAAGGGAATGAACTAAAGCATCTGATAAAAACAAAGGCAAGAAAACGCAGGCAAGAAATGCCAGTGAAAGAAGAGAAAGAGAGGTGGAGGAGAAAAGAAGAGGGGTTTGACATGGTTTGGCAAAGAAAAATTTTTGTAACTGTATATAACACACTTTAAGTTGCTAAATATAGCTGTTGCACTTAACAAGTTGATGAATAAACTGATATTGCCAAATTTGTCACAAATGTGTGAAGAAATGGGCAGCAGTTATACTCAGGTTCTTTATCTAACCAATGTTATTTGGCTATCTGGAGGGAATATACTACACCGTTTATATTAAAACATGAACTGCAACTTTTTCTCAATGATAGATTTGAGCCGTTTAAATTGTTTATATCACTGGAAAAGGCTCTGTGAATTGACATGCCAAAGAGATATATTTTCTGATTAAAATTGTCTCAACATATCTTTCAAATGCAAAGACGTTTCATTGTTTCACGTTTAAGACAAAGTTAATTCTATCATGCCAAAATTAAATCTGTGACAAAAGAGAGTTGGTAAGGGAGAAGTGTATTCGTTTCCCTCTCTTCATGAGCTAATAACAAGCTTGGATGGTAAAAGAATGTTTACCAGAGTTAAATAGAAATATTAAATGGAAAAGATATCCATTCAGAATAGGTACAACATACATGCTATGAGGTTTATAGCTTGTTGGAATTAGCTTGAAAAATAAACACATGTAGTTTACAATAATGGCATTCTGTTTGCAAATTTAACATGTGTATCCCTTAACAAAGAAAGACATGAAATAGATCTTGCCAATACTAACTTCATATCGATGTGGAGTTCTTTAACATTTGTAGACATTAAGTAAAAAAAAAAATTGGAATAGGCTTTTGTATGTAGAACCACATTTCAGGTTGAACTTTACATCCAGGGAACCAAAGTATAATGATCTTAGTCTCAAGGTAAACAATTTCATCATTCTCCTTGATTATAATGAATTATATTTATAACAATACTTTAGTTTATTATGAATGAATTGTATTATTTCATTTATTAATGTACCGAAAAAGGGGAAAAAAAATGTATTGTTATTTAAGTGTGGACTTTTTTTCACGAGGGATACTTAGCATTACAAAAAATAAGAAGGGGGAACATTGATTTAGAACAATACAGGAAGACAATGATGTTTAATAGATTTACTGTGTATGCTGGTTTTTATAATGCTTCAGCATATTTATATCTACCATTTTTTAAAAATAATTTTAATAGTTATGTCAGAATACATTTAACATTTATCATTAAATGTTGAAAAAAAATCTTTCGTACAAATATTGTTAGTCAGTTCCACTATTTTTTCTTTAAGAGAATATCATACATTGGGTTACCATATGGCAGTTTTTTGTGAGGACAGTTCGTATTTTTGAGCCTTTGTCCATACTAATTTTGCTTCCATATTTCTCTGTACAGTGATGGCTTGCTGGTCTTATTTCCATTGTCTTATCTTATAATGACACAAAGGTCAGAGCCATAAATAGTTTGAGTGCCATCACATAGACAATTTCTCATTAACCTAAGCATTGCTGCTGCACCTTCTTAAACCCTCGTGAAAGTGAGACTATCTGTGCAATCTATGAAAGAAAGAAAAAGAAATTTTTGCATTACATGTGTGAGATATCTACAGCATTAGTAATTTAATTTTGAAGATTTTTAAATATGTTATTGGGTGACTTTAAAAGTTTTCCCATCCAACATAGAAAGAAGTGTTATTTATGCAAATTGTTCTCATAGAAAAGTGTTATAGTTTTGTCATTTGCAAAACTAGAAAATTAAGGTCACATAACGTTTGCATAGGACATAATTAGATGAGAATATTTCAAAGCAAATGATAACTATATAACTAGTTAAAAGAGGTTATAAAATTTTTCCAACACAAATTCAACAGTAAAGTAAGCTACCTCCGTATTTGTCAAAACTATATTTTGCATCCACATTAATCAGTACTTTCCACCACTCGTTCATAATGGAATCACCTTTCTTGGTCTGTACTTGGTATACAGAAAATCATCTTGATCTGGTAAGCTTATAGACACAGCTTAAGCCCTGCTCATCACAGATGGCAAAGTACTAATGCATGAAGCTCACCACACTTACATGAAATATTTTATAAGTATATTGTATAATATAATAGTATATAGCACTAGCTGTACTCTGCATTGTAAAAGATTTCTCATAATGACATTTCATTACAAGAATAATTACTTATTTTCACAAAAATAACACATTCTACCTCTTGTTAGGAGCTGGATGGTAAAGCACTAGCTGTACTCTACATTGTAAAAGATTTCTCATAATGACATTTCATTACAAGAATGATTACTATTTTCACAAAAATAACACATTCTACCACTTGTTAGGAGATGGATGGTAAAGCGTCTGTCGACATGGTTTCGATCTCCAGTGAGGACCAATGGATATTTCATGTTATGGCTTAAGTCCCAACTATAACTCTATGGTGCCTCCATGGCCATTGCATTATTGACCAAGGTGGTGATAAAAGATGGGCACCATAAAAACCGTCCTATTAGTCATTGACATTAGTGGTTTCTAGATTTCATTTAAATCTTATACTTACAAGGACTTCACACACAGCTCTTGACTTGTTTACATCATGTATGACTTCACTTTTTTTTACTAAGAAATTTTGCCTATGACGCAAAGTTTTATATATGAATCGTATGAATTAAACATCATTTATATTTTCCTTTGTTTTGTAAAACCCTAACCCAGACTACAATCCAATGTAAACGACAAACTAAAGGCCATGGGCATGGTCACGGTCCATGGTTAATTAAGACCAAGTCCATTACAAGACTATGGAGACAATATATACTAAATTTTAAGAAAATGGTCTAGGGTGGTTTTGAAAAGCTATATATTTTTAATTGATTTGACAGAGAGTAGAGAGTCTTTTCATTTTTTAAGTTGTTACTTCAACTAAAAAGTGACTTTGACTTGAAGAAATATTTAGTACTCTTTGGTGAAAAAAATAGGAATAATCTATTTTGCTGGCTGTTTGTGACCATGTTTGTGAAATCTATATGACTGGAATACATTTTTTTTTAAAATAGTTTATGACTTAAAACCCTTTAAAATTAATAAAATAATTATACAAAAATAACGATATAATATTAAAATCATTAAAGCAACATTTCTAATTACGTTTCAGCTTAATACCACAATTGTAATAGATTTTAAATATTTTAATATACTGTTAAGCAAATGGAATAGTTTATCTGGCATATTTGAACATATTAAGATGGCGTCCATGGGTTAGAACCTGTATATAATTGTTGTCTTAAACATTCGCTACTTTAGAATAATAAACGCAGTAGCAAGTTGTTATCATTTTCAAATTTATCTTTAAACATTGGATACAAAAAACCTATTTTCGGTATGTATTTATTTTGCTAATAATTTTATTATTTAAGAACGCTCATAATATGCCATGCATAAATAAATATAAAGATAGCTTTTAACAGCCAAACTTGAAGTCCGAAAAGACAGAAACCCCTTATATTTTTTAAGACAAAATTTTTGGTAACTTCATTAAAAATAGCTAAATAAAATATGTCTTAGTGTATACTTTCATTGTTATAGAATTAACGTTGATATTAAGTAGCTTGTTGATCCACTTATTATCTTATTTTTGTCTTAAAAATTACAGGTTAACTGTATCACACAGTTTATATTTTTGCTGAAAAAATAAATAATGAAAGCCTTTTTCATTTTTATATGATGTTAGGTATTATATAGTGTTATTACTCATCTTGTCCCTTTTCTCCCATAAAAATTCATTTATTACATTTAGGTGACTATGACATGAACTAAGACTATAGTGTATAGAGGATTGTGCTGTTCTATAAAATAAAATTTACAAGGATATCCTAGGGCTTAGGCTTTTGATACAATTTCATATTTGATGTATATTTTCCAAATAATCAACATTTAGAGGAGGGTGTACCCCTGAACAACTATTCTCTAAATTACTAGATACATGATTTGTGTATTTAAAATAAATTTGGGAGTTTTCAGTTGCATTGAAAACACTGTTGATGGTGACTAGATCTTTTAATCTATAATCACAATTTATGACATTATTATTATATTTTTAACATATGTTAGTGAAAAAAATACCCTTTCTTTGTTTTAAAATGTTTTTCCTCTTCTGATGATGAAATCCTAGTCTACTTAAATCACATGACTATACATGGCTTCATTTTGTATGCTGTAAGCTTAATTATATTATGCAATGTATTTCTTTACTAGCTAATTTGATGTGAGACAAACTTGTACTAGGAGAAACTAAAAGTTTTTTTATCCAATGAAGAAGAAAACATTAAAAAAAATATGCACAGCGCACACATTTTTTAGTTTACTCGTGCTAAAGCTCAATTATTATTTATCTCTGAACCAATAGTGACAGGATATGTATGAATAAGGGTTATACACTTGGATGAAAATAGTAAAGACTTAAATAACATGTATGAATAGCCTATTTTATTTGTTTTATAAAAGTAGGCTAGTGAAATAAATATCCACATTTGATGCATTAAATGATAAATAATTACATGAAAAAAGTTCTAATATTTCTTTCTCTAGGTTTTTTTTTTCCTTCGCTGTGAAATTTTTATAAAACACTGGAAATGGACATGTTATCATAAAAGTATCAATAAGAAATAATAGAACAATTTCTATTTACCATGGTAATGGACAAGATATTGGTTTTTTATAATTTTATAAATTAGTTATAGTTGTAAAAATTCATGGTAGAAATTAAATCAAACTTTCTCAATTTCACAGCAGGTGTTTGCTTATTGTTTTCCCCAAAAAACAATTTTAATATGTCAATTACTTATTAAAAATAATTTTGCGAGTGTGGCTAATGAAAAATTCATTTCCTGAAAAGCTAATATTTTAGATATTTGAGTACAACCATCTTTTGGTCCAGTACTTTCTTGGTAAAATAACATCAGTCATTGCATTTTTCTATGAAATTTCCAACCACCTCCCCTACTGATGGTCTAAAAGTCACATTAAAATGAAACTGTCAAGAAAAGATAATGTTTCATTATGCATACCAGTTTAATTTAAACATGCTATTCTTTTATGCAATATTTGTAAGCATATATGAAAACTTACCATTTTTTTTGTAATATTTCAGACCATCCCTCCATCAGATTACTAAATAAATATTTTCACTGTGTCTGTCCATCATGGCAGAAATGTACAAGCCTGGAGACAAAATCTTTGCTAAAATGAAAGGCTATCCTCATTGGCCAGCAAGGGTATGAAGTTCTTTAATTTTTACAAGGATAAGATATTCTGTTAACATTTTAAAAGATGTATTTGTTGAATAGTTTATTTTAAATTTATAACAAACAGTATGTTTATTTTGAAAGATTGATTCTCTCCAAGATAATACTGTTAAACCACCCAAGGGAAAATATCCAATTTTTTTCTATGGTACACATGAAACGTAAGTTTTGTGAACTCATTTGTTCTTATTATCTAATTATCAGTTGATTTTTTTTTCTTGTTCGATGTAGATGGAATATTTTCCATTCTCTTTAGAACTGTTTCTTAATTTTTTAAATCAAATACACAATTGATTTGTTATTTTCTGCAATTTTTATTTTATGGTTAATAAAATATTGTTTTAAATTGTCTTCATAAAGAGATAAATGTTTTTTTTTGTTCACCTAAGAAAAAAAAATTAACTTGCATTTTTTTTTTCCTTTCAGGGCATTTCTGGGTCCTAAAGACATTTATCCTTATGAAAAATTCAAAGACAAATATCACAAACCTAATAGTCGCACAGCTTTCAATGCTGGTTTGTGGGAAATCATACATAATCCAGATGTTGTGTTTCAACCAGCGGTCAGTAGCTGTAATATAGTAATTCTGCATGTGTAGTCTGGAGAAATAAAATTCATTTTAAAGGAGTACAAGATGATACATTTTCTTTGAGATTGGGCTTGTAGACTGAATAAAATTTTCATTTTTTGTACAAAAATGAAATGATTTTGTCAAAGCATTATTAGCAAAACTCATTTGAATATGATTTTTTAACCTTTTAAAATAAAAACTTTCTCAAAGATTAGAATATTGCTATACACTAAACTTATTTATCAGACACAAGTTATCTGTGATGCTATTAAATTACAGTGGTACCTCGTATTACAAATTTAATTTGTTCCAGATCTCTGTTCATAACCCAAACAGAGAAATCAATGAAATAAACACTAAAGATTTCAAGGTGTAAGAATTTTTTTTTTATTAACATTTGGTCATCTACTAGACAGAATGCAGCAGATACTTGTACTTCACAAGTTAGATAAATTAAATGCTAATTTAATTCAGATTTAGTTAATCTTTCTTACCAAGCTATTGTGGACAAAGTGTAGTTTTCTTTGTTATTCTGAATTATTAGTTGTAGGAGTTTCTTGGCAATCTTTTTGCACCAAGAAACAATCAAACAAAATTGGTAACTACCTGGGGAATTTTCTAAGGTTTACTGCCTTGCTAGTGACAATTTGGATAATAGTTTACAAATGAACTTTACATCTACCCACTTGCAATTAATTTCTTAATTCTGGCAGTTGAAATATTCACTGGTTCCTCATCATCTGACGACTGCTCCTCCTTTAATGTCTTTAGCTGCCATGCCTTCCTTTGTACTGTACACATTCGTTTGTCTCCATTGTTAACCCTTGCTCTCTCTCTCTCACCTGCATTTGTAATGTGAGGCACTGTTCATTATCAGAGACAAATTTTTTCAAAATTATTGTTTGTAACCTGAATTGTTCATGAACTGGGGTGTTTATAATCTGAAGTTTCACTAATTAATATGAGAAATATTTAAAAAAAAACGCTACCTGCAGCTCTCCTTGTAAAATGATACACAAATTACACTGAAGTTAGCCATGATTAAGAAAACCATAATGGTGTTTTTTTTAAACACTCTTCTTTATTCATATTACATTGATTTAAACTTTTATTGTTCAATAATTGAATTTCTGAACTTGATCTAGCATTTTTAAGCAAATAAATAACATTTTTTGGAAATTTTAACATATCTTTTGGGAAAATGTCTTTGATTATTCCCTGTATAGTTTTCTTAATTTTCGGCTTACTTATAAATGTTTGTGTAATTACTAATGAAAGTTGCACTTAGTAACTAGGTCTGGATAAAATGGTTCTAATGGTGCCAATATACTTTTGAAAAAAAAATACTGGACAAAAGTACAGCAGCTTTCACTAGTAATAGCTTTAAGACAAGGGGAGTTGCTTGGCCCAGCCCAATTGGTTTGTGTTTGTTCTCAGGTCACCAACATAGAATTCACTGACAACCCTGTTGATGATGATGATGCTGCTGATGATGTGGATCTTGATGATGACTATGAACAGGAAGTGGCTGAGACACCTAAAGGAAAGAAGGTTTGTTTGCTATAAATAATTAAAAAAAGAATTGTGTGAAAGGTGTAAGAAAATAAATGTAATTCAGTGTTATATTTTTTTTTGTCTTTGTAGGGATCTGCAAAGAAAACACAAGGTCAGAAGAGAGTTCCTCATCAACTGTAAGTGATAGATGTATTGAGCATGCATTGAAATTCACTTTTAAAATGATTAAATACCATTCCTAGATTTGTCTGTCAAAGTTTTCATTACTGTGGGCATATACAGAAATAAATTTCCACGATAAGATTGTATATTTTTGGCATTGTTTATAGAACAGCAAATTAATTGATTCTTTTAGGCAGATAAACCAGCTGCTAAACGGGCTAAGGCAGCATCTGCAGTGACACCAACACCTAAGGGAAAGAAAAAGACTGGGAAAAGCAGCCGAACATCTAGCGTAGCCTCCTCTGTGAAAGCTGAGGAAGGGGAGGAAGAAGATCTGGAAGCTCCCCCAAGTGATGACTCTGGTGATGAGGTATATAATTTGTGTGTTATGTTTATATGTCAGGTTGTCTTTTTTTTTTTAAGTCTGAACCCTCAAGGACCATACTTAATGCACTTACAGGATTTCGAGATGGAAACTGATGGTGGAGACAGACAGAGAAGCAGAAGAAAGTCTGGTGGCAAGAAAGGTATCAAACAGGAGGTTGAGGACGAAGAAGCTGAGAACAATGATGAAAGTGTTAGCATTATTAAAAAGAGAGTAACTAAAGTTGCAGTACGAAGGAGAATACAGAAGCCCGAAGGTGAGTTTGAGCAATGCCATTTTTAACATTTCACTTGCATAAAAGAAAGCAACTACTTTTATTGAAGCAGGTTCCTTAGTAACACAATTTATTGCTCCTGGGTTATTCTGCTTTTATAGAGAATGTTTTTGTAAGGCTGACAGTGACTTTGTCTTAAAATTCTCATTTTAACAAAGGTAAAAAAAAAGTCTGAAGACTTTTATTAAACTTACTGTCTCTTGGTGTAGTAGAAAATGTAAAATCAGTTATCGCCAACTTCTCGAATCCCAGTCAATAAAAAATTTGTAACCCTTTTTTTGTTCTCGATGACAATACAATATTTTATCGCACTGGCTACGGGACCGTAACTAGGGTCTCCATATTTTTTTTTCAGAGACCGTATATATGTGCGCATGCGAGACTTTATTTTTTTTTTTCGGGTTCCGGAGATAGATGTGCGTATTTTTTAGCGATATCTCTAACCCTAGTCCTGAAAAAAAAAATATGTCTCTGAGAGGAACGAACCTCTGCATATAATCAGCGAAAATGGGTCACGGCCAAGTGAGTAAGCCACACTGCCAGCACGCCATTCAAACAAAGCTACAATTTTAATGTACTATCGAAAAAAAATTTGAGCGGTTATGTTTTCAAAGTCGCGCATACACACATCTATTTTCGGAACCCAAAAAAAAATATGAAGACCATAGTTATGGTCCCGTAGCCAGTGCGATATTTTATATATAAAGTCTTATAATGTCTATAGCTAATTAATATTTTTGATAATGTTTATATTATTAGGGAACTCTTGTAAAGAGGCTATGGTGTTACATCTTAAGCACAAAAGCCTGTTACGTTTTTTTTGTCATGCTGACTATTTTTAGTATTTTATATAAACTTTTCAAACAAAAGCAAGTGAAAGTATTTTAACAATAAATAATACTGAAAATAAATAAAATTCCTAAGATCATACAATTATTTATATAAATTATATATAATTATATATATATATATATATAAATTATATTGATTAAATAAAAGCCTGATTTCATTTTATATCTTGTGTTTATGAAAAGTTAAAACTGTAACATCAACTAACTGTCCAAACAGTCCAATTACACGCTGATGCTCTCCCCTCTTTCACACACACCCAGTTAATCTGTGACAATAATATTAATTTTTACATTATTTTAAATTATATTTTGAAAATTGTTTTATCATCATAAAATTTTCAGTATAACTGATGCAACATAAAGTTGTAACTGATGCAACTTCAACAAAATACAAACCAAAGTTGAAAAAAAAAATTAAACTTGTTAAAAAAAGCAAATTAATTATTTCTTACGTTTGAAAATTCATTTATTTTTTTAAATTTTGGAATGTTTCTTTGATTTCATTCAGAACAGGAACTTTGAAACCATTTATTCCTTCCAGTGTAATATGACTGAAAAATATTATGCTTCATGAGCATCCATACAATCAGGTGCTTTTGGCCAATTGAAAAAAAAAAATGTTCATATCCCAGAAACCAAACTTGACATTTTGTTTCAATACTCGGCAAATGTAAAATCTTGTTACAATATCAACAGCATAATATTTCTATATTTCTATTACAGCTGGTAGTTTTCAATCTTGCATCATATTTGTTGTTTTAAATTTTAAAATGGGAACAAAAATAAAGGAACTGATGGCTGAGATGTCTTTGGCAGTTGCACTACTAGCTTTGACAATACATGTCATGTGTTTATGGAATTCTCTTAGGCTCATTTCCCCCAATAATCTTCTAATTCAGTACGAACCAACTCAACATCTTTAGAACTTTGATAAAGAATATTGACATTTGGGACAGGCATCATTAGCAAATTTAAAAAAAATATTCTGTTGAATTAGAAAGAACTCTCTCTGGCAATATCCGCCTCCATACAGCTTGTTTAACAGTACCACCTGCACCATCCACAGGACCTTTATCATGAGCTGTGGCAAAAAAACTCCAATGTTTTTATAGAATTATGCAAAATTGAAGGCTTCAACACTTGTGACAGGGTTAACCTGTTCTTAAACTGGCTAGCAGCTTCATCTTAATAAAGATGTTGTTCTTTTATGACCTGTCTTTCTGATAATACAGTGTCAGCATTATAAAAATTTACACCATTTCTAAAGTAGATATTTCAGCTTTTTTTTTTTAGTTTTTTCATCATCGACTCTTTGCCAAATTTTTCACTACTGCAATTTTTTTTCTATGGTCTTTTTGGAAGAGCTGATTTGGTGTTTCTTTATTACTGCTAAGAATATTTTGTCCACTCAACTTCAACATTCTGGTTTTTCTCATCCTAAGCTTACTGTTTTCTCTTTCAATCTTTTTTTCTCTCAACAAGTTCCATTTTTATGGCGATGCTTTTTGTTGAATTCTTTTCTTTTCTCAGCATTCTTGCAATTTTTCTGCACTCTTTTTGGGCCTGTACAAAGGGCGTAATAAATAATAAGACAGCCAATGAAACACTCATTGAAAAAAAAGATTCATCAGTTACTCAAAAAATGTTGCATCAGTTACATGAACTGCTATTTATCTCGTGAACCCTAACGCTTTTAAGTTTTAGTTTTTGATTGGGGGAAAAAATGTAAGGAAAAATAATTTTTAGAAAAATCTTATGTCATTTGTTAACATACTTTCAAAAATAACTGACACAACAATGAATATTAAATACTTTTTCATCTCTATTATCACCCAAAATTAAATGTTTTTATTTTTAAAAAAGTATTTTTAATTGTAAAACGCTACAAAAAAAAATGCCACCTTGTTTTATTTGCAGTAGTATAAAAATTATTTCAGAAGAAAACTATATATTCCAAAATTAAATATTTTTTTTACAATCTAGAGGCACTTTCCAAATGACTACCCCACAGACACACTAGCATAGATATTGAAATAAAAAGTTCAAAATTTTGTATTTTGAACATTTTTTTAATAATGAAAAATTTGAACAGCAAAAAAAAAAAAAACAAACACATTTTTTTTTTATAAAAGTAACAATTTTGATAGAATTCACCTAGCTGTAAAGTCAGAATAATATTCTTTTTCAGGAGATGTGAGTCAAAAACGAAACAGATTAAAAAAGAAAGAAGGATCTGAAGGAAGTTTAGGATCAATTTCAAGGTATTTGTTATGTGTCCATTTATAAATTATTACTTAGGCTAAACTTACATTTTTTAGTTGGCATGTTTTAGTTATCAACTGTAGATGATAAATATTTATTTGCACCTCTTTTAGTGATGAGGAAGTAGAAGAGGAGGAGGATGGTAGTACTACTGTAAGCTCTTGGAAGAAAAAAGAGGAAGAAAGAAAGAAAGAGCTAGATAAGAAAATGAAAGAAGAAGCAGCAAAGAAGGAAAAAGAAGAGAAGGAGAGAATACAGAAGGCGAAAGTTGAACTAAGGTTGGAACGTCAGAAGAAGACTGAAGGTGATGCTGGTGGTGAGGAGGAAGAAATTACTGAAGATCAAAACTCAGAGAAACATAGTAAGCGGGAAAGAAAAGCCAAGAAATTTCAAGACTTTGTTCTAGCTAAAAAGGTAAGAATTATGTTGTGTTTTAATAATAAATTCTTAAGTCTTCAACGTTGTCATAATTCGAACATTTTGGTTTGATTGATTTTTGTTAATACCATTTTGTTCACCTTTTTTTCCTTCCTTTGCTTTTTCTATAAAAGAATTATTTTTGTGGACAGTTGCACTTTTGTGTGATGCGGATAATACTGTATATCTAAAGATATTGTTACTTGAATTGATAATCACAGGATAATACAATAATATAATTACAATAATTATATAAAAATAATGTTTGTTGGTAAAAGATCATTAAAAAATGATTAATGATTATTGTGAACGGGAACATTACAAACATGTATTTTAATTCATAAACATAAATATACTTTCAAAGAATACATATGTCACGATATAAATAACACAATGTGAAATAACCACTAGAGTCTTTTATTAGTATAATCCTTTTTTAATCACTCACATAACAAAACCTCACAATACAACCTCACAATAGGAATCTATCACAACTACCCATTACACATGTTCAATCGTTCACTACCCACACACCTGTTCCATCGTTCACTACCCACACACCTGTTCCTTCATCCCATTCAATCACTAGTCAGCCACTGATTCTCTCCCCTGACCATTTGTACTAATATGCAGCCAATAATGCACGTTCCAATACACCAATGCCCATATGCATACACACCCACAGTCACTCTGTGACAGTATACTGAAAGCTTTTTAATGTATTTTATCAATAATTGATAATAATTCTGTACTGAGCATCATTTGTCATTAAAAAACTACTTTCCAGCTTGTCATTATATCCTTGTGGTCTAGGTTAGGTCAGCCACACAATATATAATATTTCTGATCGCCATCATATTGGTTCATTGTGAAATCAGAGTATATTATCAATATTCAGGTGTTACACTTTTAGAAGGCCAATGGTAGATGACTTTTTAGTTTCTGTATTCAAGTATCCTGTGAGTCAGCCTATCTTTTCTGTTTTCTTCTCTTTCACTCTCTACCCATGGTCCTGTGGGTATGTAATATTTCCCTTCACATGGTTTCTAAATATAACTTTTTTTAGTACATTGAAGTTACCTTTATTGTACACAGTTTTTTCAGTCATTAAAATTATACTATTATTGCTGTCTAACTGTTCACAATAAATGTCAAAGTGATTGAATACAACTTATAGTTAAAAAAAATTTGTTTTTTTTCTCAGGATCAGGAGAGAATCAAGTCAGATGACAAAACAAATTCAGAGAATAAAAGAAGAAAAAGAGCTGGCAGTGATGTTGAACAGGAAAAAAAAGATAAAAAGTTTGAAGTTAAAAAAGAGGCCATTAAAGTAGAAAAGAAAGATTCACCCAGCGAAAGCGGAATGGCAGAAAAGAAAAAAAAAGCAATCCCAGCCAAAGAGGAGAATTCTGGTGATATCAATAAAGAAGATTCAGGAAATGATGAGCTGTTGAATGAAGAAATAAAAGTAGAAGACACAGCATCTGATACAAGTCCCAGAGATGAAAGTTCCATTTCACAAGTTTCAACCACTGAAGAATCTGAAAAGCACAGCAGTACTAAATATAAAGTGAGTTGTGAGCTTTATTTATTGAAGACTTTTGAGTTTCATTCTAAAATTATTTTAATACATTAACCCCTGATTTATTAAAAGGAGTTGATAGCAAAACAATATTTATGTTCATGTTTCTAAATTCACTTTTAATCTTTCAATGTTGCATCTATATGGAGTTGTTTAAGTTGGTTATTACATGTATGTTTCATGATTGGATTTAATAAGCCATATGTTATTGGTTTAATAGTTTAATACGAAATTTGAAAGTATTTTTTTAATACTGAACTCAAGAAGACTTTTTAATAGAAGACATGCCAAATCTCATTTGAAATCAAAGTTTTATAATATGATAATGAAACAGTTGCAGTTGAAAATGTATTTGCAATAACTTGAGTTGCATTTTATTATTGCTTAATTATAAAGAAGTGATTTTTTAGTGGTTTCATAAAAATAATTACATATATATTATATGAATATTTCTATGGAATTGTACTTTGACTTGTGTAAAATCAAGGGATCTAGGGAATTTCAATTTGAGTGTATGAACCCTGTTGTTCTGTAAATTATTTACTAAATATCAAAAGAACTTATAAAAAATGTAACATATTTGTTAAGAATTTTTCAAAAGACATTTTTGAAGTGTTTTGTAGCTATGCTTTAACTCCCATTTTTTTTTATTTCAGGACAGCAGATCCAGCCATGATCAGAAGGCAGAAGAAGAGAGAGAAAAGGAAGAGAAAAAGAAAACTCACAATGAAGAAGAGAAAAGAAGAAAGGAAGAAGATAAAGCCAGAAAACTAGAAAAGGAAAAAAAAATGTAAATGATTTTTAATTACACTACTTAATATTTTATAGCGTAATTCATTTACGGGTACATAGTTATTAACAGCTTTGAGACAAACACAGAATAAAAAAAAATTACCTCGTCTCTCATGGAAAGCTTTTTTCAAATCCAATGTGCGTTTGTGAATGTTCACAATTTTTTATTTTTTGTTTTATTTTATAGTCAGTTGGAAAAAGAGAGGAAGAAGCAAGAAAAGTTAGAACAGAAGAAAAGAGAAAAGAAAGAACAGATTTCTTGTAAGCTGCATTTGCATTTTTAACCCTTAAAGCACAAATCATTTTTTTTTAAATCAAACATTCTACATAATAAGGCCCCTTTCAGGCACTGTCTGCTCCTACCTATTATTTTAAATATTTATACATATGCATTATACATGTAGCCTTTTTTTTATTTTTGCATGGATAAGTCTACTGGAAATAAACCACACTTCCACAAATTATGTGGAGTTAAAAAAAAAATTAACAGATTAAGTACGAAGGCACGATTGTGGTCTGTTGTGCATTAAATGCTTAAAGAAATTTATGTCAAATTTGTTCTTAATAAGTATCCAGCTTTAAAACATAGTAGCGTAAGAACTAAAAACTACTTACCAAAATTTAAGATCTGTGATAAGTTGCACAGCAGTCTGAAAAATTTGGTATTTCCAAAGCCAATTATTTTTTTCTACAGTTAGCCTTGCTGAGAATACATTGATCCAGATGGACACAGAAATTAAAAAAGCCTTAAAAATTGACAGTTTGGTAAGTCTTGCTGCCTTTACATTTTATTAAAATTATTTTTCTAAGTGAGTTTTATACTTCAGAGGTTTTTTTTTTTTACTCTTTCTCAGGACATTGATAAGTGTGTTGCTATTTTGGAAGACCTTTCAAATATTCCAGTAAACCCTCTTCTTTTGAGAAAATATCCAGCTATTATGTCAACTATTAAAAAATGCCGCAAGTTTAAAAAGAGTGAGGCTATTCGCCAAAAGGCTGAGGTCATTTATCACAAATTTAAGTCATTTTTCTTGTCTGAGGATGCAGGCAAGGTAAGAACAAGAGAGATGTTTTATCAAGTAGGAAGTGATTTTTTTAGGGCTGAATAATCTGAATAGCTAGCATTATGCTATTCAGGGGTGAATAAAACTTTAAAATAGTAATCTTTTCTATACATAGTCAGAAGTATGTATAAAAAGTATTGAAATTTTTGTTTGTAAATTTTTTTTACTTAGAACTTAAATAAAAAAAAAAAGCTAAAAAAAAAATAGGTTTTTAGTAGTTAACATACTTAATGTAAAAACTGTTGGTCATATTTGTTAATTATGAAAAAACATTATGATCCAGCGGAGCAAAAAAACCTGGCATGGGCACCTATTAGCTGAATGACAATGAATCTGGAATTTCATTTTTTTTTTTTTATTTTTGTAAAGAATTTTAGTTTATTAATGGTTGTGGAAATCCCTTAAAGAAAAATAAGGATTACTTATCTGAGGTTTCTAGCCTTGCTTTTTACTCACCATTTTAATGTCTTTAATCTCATTTTTATTTCAATGCATTAAAATAAGGTTAAAAACATCAATTTTATACTGTATTGACCTATATTGCTTCAGTTTACTAATTTTTCATTTCCTATGACTGAAAAATTGAAGAAAAATCTGTAACATTCAAAAGTTAACCAAATCACCCTGATGCACTTTAGTAAAATTTTTATAAATGTTAAGAGCTGTTTATTGACTAATTTTTTTAATGGAAATTAATCATTTTAACTGACATTAGTGCAAGCTTAATTGTCATACATTTTTATTTAAACAATTTAGACTGTCATTATATTCCTAATTAGATTTTTTCTTTGAGTTTTTTAGACTCCCAAATAGAAATTTTCTTTTATTTTTTTTTAGCTTTGTTCACTAAATATTGTTAAATCTACTTCTTCATGGTATTTTAACTAAATAAAAAAAATGGAATGCAACCCTCGTTATGGTCTACACTATAGAACAGCCAGCATAAGTGATTTTCATTTATGGCAGAGTTCTCTAAGATTGTTATAGTTGCATTTAGTATTTAGCATATATGTATATTAATCTAATAAATCATACCACTCTTTTCAAGTGTCATTTAAATTGTCGCGTATTTCTTATTAAATATAATACATTCAAAAAGAAGTTCTCTATTATTTTGGCTTTAGTTTTCTTGATTTTTACCCCCTGTACCACCATTTAGGTGTTGCGTTAAAATATTTAATTGCGTAGTTTACTTACTGTATCATTGTCTGCCTTTTTTTTTTTGTGTTACATGATTGCATTTAGGTGTTTCGCAGCCCTTATATATACATATACTTGCTTTAATTTCGATTAAATTTTTAAAATTATGTATTTATTTTGATTTAAAAAAATCAAACAGAAGCTTAATATTAATATATACGTATATGATAGTGATTTATAGACATTTAAAATTAGGTATTAGTAACTAATCTAGAAATTTTTTTTTACAGCTACTTGAACCAAAATCAAAATTAAGAGAAAATAAAGAAAATGAAGTGACACAAGCTGAAGAAGGAGATGCTGCAGTGGTTGTGTCAGTTGGCAGCATATCCAATGGTGTTCATACAAACAATGGTCCCCTTGATACAGGATCTAGCAGTGAGCACACCCCTGATGAGCATGTGACAAGTGCTGCCACAACTAGCTCAGATCAACACGACGACGGCATCACAACATCTGCTGATGAACAATCTGTCAAAGTGTTGTCTGAGTCTCATGTTGCTGATAACTCGTCAGCTCCTGACATGTGTACTACAACTAACAACAATTCTGTTGACTCTGTCCAGACTGTTTCCTCGGCCACCCCTTTGCCAGAAGATGACACATCATCTAAAACTTCTGATTTATTTCAGAATGTTGGCTCAGGCTCTCAGTCCTCATTAATTTCTATCCCTGGCTTGGGTGAACCCTTCCAAGAAGGTGTGGACTACAAATTGTCCCTCGCTGTGAATTCCTCAGTAACTACACTGACCAGCACTGACATTGATGTCCCATCAAATGAAAACGTGTCAGATAGCAGCCCCACAAAGAAAGACTTGTTAACACGATCCTCCTCCCATAGTGATAAATCATTGGGTGGAGAACCTGTGACATTTGACCCTCGTCGCCCATTGAGTCTTCCACTCCCTCCAACTGTTGGTGAGGATGAGTTGGATGAAGATGAAGAAATGGACACTGTTAACTCTAAAATAGAAATTGAAACTGTCAATCCCATAATTCCAAATTCACTTGGCCAAGTTGATACATTTTTAAGTAACATGGTTTCAAATGCTGTCAAGTAAGAATATGCCATTGTTTTTAGTTAAAATTTTGATCAGTTTGGTAATATTTATAGCTCTCCAAGTTGTTCATAATGTATTGAAAAATTTTGACCATATACCCTTAATCAATGTAATGTTCCTTTACAACTATTTCTTGCTGGATTCTTTTAGTTGTATGATATAGATTTTTAATTAATTGATTCAGTTACAAAATTTTAGCCTTCACTCTTAAAAGAATTTTATATAATGATCATATTGATATACAGTATATTTAAGATCCATAAACCATTTGGAGTAGAAAGACCAAGAAAGTATTGTGGTAGGTAGATTTTTTGTATATTTTAATCTTTCATCTTGCAGGCAAATTACAGCCTTAGACAGGTTAACCAGTAACTATAGCACGTCATCAACAGTGAATAGCAGTAGCCACCATTCCCACGTAGCATCTTCTACTGGAGGCAGGAACAACCACTCTTCTAGCCATGATGTAGATGGGACAGCACTGGAGTTAGAGGATGATGATGAAGAGCTGTTGGAATCAAAGGTAAATGAACAGTCTTTCACGGTGTGGCATACATCTAGTTGAATTATGATATTTTTCACAATAAAAGCATTTTTTTTTTTAAATTATATAAATTAAGTATACTTTTGATATATATCTCTGAATTCTAGTAAGAATTTTATGAAATAGGGCTTTTTTTAATATCATAATGATGCTGAAATCAAATGGCAAGAAGAAATATGTAGTAGAGATAGCAAAGAATTCAGTAGCTTTTGTTCTTTTATCGTTAAATCATAATTTAAGAAATATGAATGATTACAGGAAAAAATTTAAATAACAAAAAATAAAGTTCTGGTTTCCAAAAAGTTCACATTAGATAAAAAATAAACTAATTTTTGTTAGCTCATTTTTAATCTATTAAAAATATGTGCACTTAATACATACATTCTTAAACTCTGATACTTTTTAATGCATAATTATTACATGCCTGTCTCTGAAACTATAACTTAAACATAACCTTCAAAATCTAAATTTAGATAAAGTGGGTCATAAGGGGGGTAGTAGACAGCACACTTATAAGTTGCTTAATGCTTGAAAATAAAAGTTCAAAAAAATAAATGACTGTGTGATACATTTTTAGAAACTTTGAAATTTCAGCGTCGAGACTTAAATGCCAGAATAGAAGAGTTGATGAGACAGGAACAGGAAGGTGTTGGCTCTGACGATGAAGAAGAAGTTGTAGCAGGAGGTGGGGATGATGCAGTTATCAGGGTAGAGGAGGCAAAGATGGTACAAGAGGAAGAGGAGGAGCCCCTGATTGATGATGATGAGCTGCATAATTTGTTAGGAGTTTGAGACAGACTAGAGTTGTCTTTTATGTGTGAGTGAATTAAGGAGACTGACTAGTTTTTGTCTTATTATGTGGGTGTATTAAGGAGTTTGTGACTGACCAGATATGTCTGTGTGTGAGACATTGTTTCATTTCTTTTGTGTGCGCATCATGCATGGGAGTTATTTTGTACATAATTTGTGGGTGTCCTTACAAGTGAAGTCAGACGAAGAAAGGGAGTTGGGGGGGGGGGGTATCTTAGATGTCGAGATGAACTTGGCTATTCATGAAAGAATATTTTAGTCCAGCACTCAGATGAACAAAATGGACTCATTGCTACACACTGCTATATGTTTTTTAAAAGGTGTTCCTGTGACAAGTCTTTTTTATTATTGAGTTCATTAGCTTTATTATATATACTACCCAATCAGTTTTTATCCCCCCTCCCCATTTATTGCTTTGATTTGAGAAATAGTATTGATTTACAATAGCTGTCTTGTCTGTTTTCACTTACATAGTTTGTAGTTTAAAAAATAATGTGAAAATAATATTAAAAGAACTCTATATTTATATTAACATTTTGATAACAATTTATCTTGCTTCAATTGTTATTCAAATGATTCATTGAAGATTCTTAAAAACTATGTACACAGTTTTTTCTCTCGTAATTGTCAGCTTTTAATTTGCTTAAATATGGCACAATAGCCAGATAATGTTACATTTTTTTTATAAATTCATTTACAGTTTTTCTTAAACTGCAAATTTTTACCAACTATTATGTGTACATATTTTCTTGTTAATATTTTAATGATTAGCCTTTGTTGTTTTTGCAGATTTTATTTGGACTACTGAGCTCAATATAATTAGAGTGCTCAAATCTCAGACACCAAAAGAACACCATTAGGTGGCCTATTGTTTCTGTGTTAGAACCACTGCATTTTAAAAAAAATTCTATTTCTTGATAATAAATATATTATTCAACAAATTCAAATTTCAACTTGAATTTCTGAGATCAGGAAATGTATGAGTGGTCATAATTATAAACAAAAATTAGTGAGGTGACTAGATTTTCTATTTAAATTATCAGATGACAAAATTTGATGGAGTTTGGTGCAGCATGTTAGTCATGATGTTGATGCACTTTTGATGTACAAATGCAAAAGATCACCAAATAGTGTCCATATTTTTCTTCCTGCTAAATCATAGTACATGTAATATGAAGGAATTGAGCGCTCCAGTTATACATGCCTCAGTAGTTTAGAGGGGTGTTTGTAATTTTTGTGTTTATTCGGAGAGAAAAAAAAGTGATTGGTTAAAATAATTTTCCCCACATGCCAGCATTAGTACCATGAGTACTATTATATCATGATCGCCCAGTGTTTCTTAAGAGTTAAGATCCTGAGACTTTTAATACTATTTTGTTATAACTTTGACTTTATTGACTCTTTGTATATTAAATCTTTGTGATAACAAAAAAAAAACTATTTTTTTTTTGGTTGTTCAAAGAGTAGTCAATGTTTTTAGTTTTTTTTGTTGTTCAAAGAGTAGTCAATGTTTTAGTTTTTTTGGTTGTTCAAAGAGTAGTCAATGTTTTTAGTTTTTTTGGTTGTTCAAAGAGTAGTCAATGTTTTTAGTTTTTTTGGTTGTTCAAAGAGTAGTCAATGTTTTTAGTTTTTTTGGTTGTTCAAAGAGTAGTCAATGTTTTTAGTTTTTTTGGTTGTTCAAAGAGTAGTCAATGTTTTTAGTTTTTTTGGGGTGGGGGTTACTGTTTTTTTTTCTGGACTAGAAAAATGAAAAAAAAAGCTAACTTTTAAAACAAAAATTGTACATGGTACTATGGTTTCTTTGTCTTTATGTATAGAATCCAACTTGTGCAAGTGTGACTGTGTTGTCTGTATGTTTCTGATCACTTGAAAGTAAATAATTTAAAAATGAATAAATAGTTTTTAATTTAAGATTCATTTGTTATCCTTATATAATAACTTCCTAATATTATATAATAACTTCCTAATATTTTTTTTTGCTTGGATAAAAATTATGGCTGTGGTTTATTAAAAAAAAAGTTCCCTTAAACCCATAAGGGCTCATTGGGGCAGGTGGTGTAGAATTCATCTGTTTCAGTAACCTCAGCATATAAAGAGGTTGTGTGGTTAGCACAATGCCCAGCCCCCTTTACTCCCCCAACTTTTAAGTCAGGTATTCATTGAAAGCTGGGTGGACTTGGGGACTTTCACCAGGGCCTGAAAAAAATCCCAAGGTATGAACCTGGGACTCCTCTGGTCGGCAGTCAAGCGCTCTACACCATACGATGACCCGTCCCCTTATGGCTTATTAAATATCACTTAAAGTAGTTCTGCTTACTTCCTCGGGAACTGTTGCCTTGAAAATCAAAGCAACAGGCATTGCCATTGGATCGTATGTAAATTCAAATCAAGCAATTTTGATTTTTGAAAAAATTAATTCACATAGAGTGACTTTTATACTTATGTTTATTTTTAGAGTGTTTCTGTGTTTGCAAGCATTGGCTAATTTATTCCCGAATGAGAAAAAGCAAGAAATCTATTCAAATTATTTCAATTAAAAAAAATTGTTCAGTAGAAACATATATTTTTTAAGTTAATATACTGGTATATTGTTTACCTTAGTCAAGAAAATAAGATTGTTTCACAGCTGTTTCACTTTATTAGAAATGTTATTGGTTTGCTACTGATCCATAAAAAAATACTTCTAAAAACATTAGCTTGAAGACTATTTTATATTTAAAAAAATATTTGAATACAAGTTGGACCCATGAATTTAAAAATTAGAAAAAAAAAACAACTCATGTCATCAACATTTTAACAAGGTTTGCTAATTGCACTCCATTAGTAACATCTTGAAGTACTAGTTCACAAATTCTGACACTTCTGGCAGTTTTTTTATAATGTTAATTTTTTTTCAGTCCATGAAAACATTTTGACACAAAGAGGATGACATATTTTCTTTCAGCAATTAAAAAAAAAATTATAATGAAAGAATGTCTTGGTGAAGTCATTTTCTATATCACTGTCTAGGGCTGGAACTTTTAAAAAAATGTGCCTAATTCTACTTTTGTGTAGTTCTACTTAATTTAAACATTAATATCAAGCTATACTGCATTACAATATACACATTTTTTTTTGTTTAGTCCTTCAGGTTAATATTTTAGATATTTAGACACCAGGAACTGATAAAGAAGAAATATATAGCCAATTGTGAAATATTAATATTTGTTAAAACTTATGAAAAAATTCATTAATGTTAGTATTGTTAAAATGTTTTTTTATATTACAATGTTAAATACCAGAAAGTACCTTTAAAATTATAACTGACGGTCAGAAACATAACTTTAGTTTAAATTTACTTTTATAGATAATTTTTGGAAGTTTACTATTTACAAATAAAACTAACATTTGTCAAGACCCAATTGTAAGTTTATTTACTGTATCAAAGAAAATAACAACTATACAAAATAAAATGCTTCATATCAATCAGCCAGTGATCAGATCAACTAATGTGGCCTTGGTTATTTCAAATAATTTCTTCAGGGATAAATTTGAAGGGTTTGACTATGGATTAAATTTTGAAATAATGAATACCTACATAAGACATAAGTAAAATCTGCTTTCATTTGAAATACATTTGTACTCTATCTACTTAAATTATGTTACTTTTTAAATGGATGATAGTAATTAAGTAAATCTTGATGTAAATTTTATATAAATTAAACTCATATAGGGTATTGCAAAGGGATAATTTCAGTAGCTAATAATATGTGTACAATAACAATAAGGGACATTTGTAGAATTTAACATATAATTATATAAAATAGCAATTAAGAAATCAAATGAGCATACACATATTTTTTAATTCCATTAAGACAAATTTAAAGTAATACCATGTTAAAAAGTTGTATATTTTAAAATTTAAGGCGTAAAACTATTTCACACTACACTTGTGCTACCTCCGTTTCAAAGAGATTCGACTATCACCATGAATCAATTTACCAGTCTACATTCAGATCATATTGAAAGATGAGTTGACAAAACAGCAGTATGATCAGACATTAAGGATAAGGACAACATAAATTAACATGCAATAATCAAAAGCTCTATGAATCTCTTGATGAAATTTAACTATCCATAAGTTAGGTTTTCAGTTTTGTAAATTTGGTCTATGGTGAATAATCATCACACAGTTCTCACTTATTTCAGACTAAATATATGCTGAAAATGTATGAAGTTATGAAGGCTGATACATGTTGACATAATCCAAAACAACAAGCATTAGATGAAGAATAAATAGGAAAGACAATAAAAGTCGGCTTCATTTTAAATTTAAAATTAACATCAAGGCATAAAAAAATACTCAACTATTATCTTATTCTCAAGATGTTTCTGAATGTTTCGTAAAAAAAACAACTCATTTACCATTTAGGAAAGCTCTTAACTTAAAATTGTTAGTTTTATCAGGTCTCAATAGAAATTGTATAAATAGATGTGAGATGAAATCATAATATTAGATTTTTTAATCAATATAGAAAATTGAATAATTGTTTGATGTATTTTGGTTGTCACACATTGAGATTTTTGCACCACAATGTGAATTGATGATATTTAATAAATACATGTATAGGATGAACTGAATCATTCGATAATCACATAATTTATTTTTATCAATGTCGATTTATTATTCAAATCCAGCCAAACAAAGAACTTAAAAAAAACTAATGGTAAGTGAAACTTTTACCCTTGTCCATAACCTTTTAAAAAAAATGAAATTAAAGGCCAGTTTTAAAAAGAGAAATAGACAGACCCAACCCCCAAGAAGATTGAGCTCCTTAAAAAATATGCATTATTGAATAGAAACAATTGACACAAACACATTGAGCGTACAAATCTGATTCATGTACAAAACAACAAAAGCCAGATGAAAATAAAGCTTGGTATAATGCTGAACATCCAATAACAAGTACAGAAATGAAATGAAGCTAAATCTTAGGGATGTTTCTTGCTTATTGATAGGTAGATAGGTACGTGGAATAAAGAATGAAATAAAAAAACCCATATGACCATTTTTTTAAAACTGTAATTGTGAATAAAAAAATAATCTAAGACCCCTAATTCTTAGATACATATTTTTTGTTTGTTCTGAAAATAAATGTTTAGTGATAGTAAAAAAAAAAGCCCCATAAAATTAGATGATGCTAATTTAGCCCTAAAACCCCACAAACCAAAGGTTGATATTATTAGTTAAAAGACTATTATAGGCTGAATTACAAGAACAAAAACTATAATATATCATGATACTCAACTGTCAATCTCAAGAAACTCTGACACTGTAATAAAGAAGAAAAAATATATAAATGCTATGTTTATTTTTTTTTATTAACATAAAATTCAACAAGCAAATGTTTTTGTGTGATGTATTCTGAGGAAAGGTACAAAACTAAGTGTCTTACCATTGTTGTACACAACAAAATAGATGACATATTTAATTATATGATTCTTGTCACTGTACCACAAATAAAATGTATAGTAAAATGACTAAAAATAAATTTAAATTTATTTTTCAAATAAAATAAAGCATACAATTAATGTTATGAAAAAACAGTATGAAAAATTAATGACGATTATGATACTGCCTTTAAAAGCTCTAGATTTCATTTTTTTATTACAGTAAACATAATGAGTTAACTATCATAAAAGAAAAGGTTTCTCAGCCACAATCTTCAAACAAAATGTACATATAAATACAGCTTTGTATCAAACATTTACACTTTTGTATATATACAACACACTCGTCAGACCAATTAAAAAACAACAACTCACATATACTTATCTAATGGCTTTAGATGAAGTCTAGATTTTAAAAAAAATCAACAATTTTGATTGTAGATTTATAAAAAAAAAACAACATACAAACGAAAGGGACTAATAAGAAAACATTTATGTGATGTATTAGTGAACCCTGGAAATGAAGAAGAGTCTACCAAACAATCAACATATATCGACTTCAACTGAAATAAATGACAGAAGTTCCAGAAGCTCATCTACAGAGGAAAAAACTACAACCTTTTTGATTTAGATGAGTACCGCAATTACCAACTTTTCCCCAAGTCAACGTTTTATAACACTTTTTGCATCTAAAAAAGGTCACTGCACGTCAAAAATATAGTTCTGCTCAGCATAGGAACTATCTTTCAAATCAACACTATAAAATATAATGACATCACCACATTATTTTATAAATTATATCTCAGTGACTTGTGAGATGAAAAGTTTTTAAAACAACCTAATCATCATGCAACTCATTGCTAGCCATAACAACAAACCAAAAAGTTTTTTCAAAGAAAAATTAAACAAATTTATCAATAAAAAAGAGCATGAAATTTATTTAGAAAGGGCTAAACTGGTGAATTAAAGTAATGAGAATGTTTTTCATACACTGTCAAACAGACCAGTCAAAGCTTCCAACACATCAGTGTACTAATGACAAAGGAAGTAACTAAAAAAAATAATAATAATTCAAATATAGACAATCCAGTCAATCTCTCATGATCAATATAAGATACAATGCATCTCATCTCACGTTGATGCTGATGTCTTGTGTGTGTTGGTGAAAAAGCTGCGAAGCACAAGAATCTGTCCGATGCCAATCAAGATAATTACAAGGGACTCCCCAATGGACCAATACAACACCCTCTCATTCAAGTCTTCTGCAAAAGCACGACCCTGAGCTTCCCTCAGTCTATGATGTGTCTGGTAATCCAAAACCGATTTCAGACTTTCAAAAATGTTGACAGATGATGTCTCCATCTGTAATATATATATATATATACATGAATAGAAGGCTTTTTTATGTTATTTTTGTTATTTATGAAATAAAAACTTTTGGCGGAAATAAATAATAATAAAAAAAAAACGTGCAAATAATTTTCCGGTGTGCAAGTTGCAATACTTTTAGGAAGTCAAAACTGAATTTCATGGTCATTGTATTTTTTTATATAGGAAAACATGGGATATGGAATAAGCAATTAATGCACATAAATAATAATAAAGCTTTTTGTCTCACATCAAGTGAATTATAAAAAAAGGGATCAGTATTCCCCCTGGATTAAATCTATCTCTACTTCTGTAAAATCCAAAAAAAATTTACAGTAAAAAAAAATATTGAAGGCGTTCAACTAGATTGTTTCAGCCACACCCTTATATATATTGTAGATTTTGAAACTAAATAAATGTACTTTTAATTCTATAACATCTGCATTTATTTTCTTCATATGTGGTAATAAGCAATGCCACTGTACACTCTCAGTTCAGGGGATGTTATTCTGATACTTACCAAAGTCATAGCGGTCTGATGATCTCCCATTTCTTCCACTGCAGGTTTCTCATCTCCCACTTCTAAATCAAAGTAGACAATTTTGTGAGTGAAGGTGGAGAACTCATTAGAGAAACAGAAGGTGTGAATACCTTTGTGCTGGGCTGTCCATGTGAAGCTGTCATACTGTTTCTTAATATCTTTATACAAAACCTATTTTTAAGGAAAGCAGAAAGGAATATAGAAAGAGTATTACCAATAATGACCTTTTTTTAAGCACAATAATAGTATACATATCTTTAAACATTTAATTTTGTCAAGAACTTAGTGGACCTAAAAATTAAATTAATTAAATGTAGACCTAAACAATATTCTTACATATGATAAATGTGTCACTTTTATAAGGTTTTACCTGGCCATTTGGCGCAGTAAGCTCCATATCAACATCATAATTGCCACCAGTAATCACCTGTATAAAATATTACAATAGTAACAAATCGAGTTGATATTGTTAGCAGGTAGACCAAATAGAATTTTCAGATTAATTATGCATTCAAAATATTTAATTTTTATTGAAAAGAGCTCGTTCTAAGAATATGAATATTAAATTTAATAGCATATCTTAAAAATAATGAGCTTGTAAAACATGGTATTTTTAAAACACCTTCCAGAGTCTCTTTTTTAGATGTCATTGTTGATAAAACTTAAAACACACTGCTAAGTCATGAAAAGTTCTCAATCTCTCCCTCTGTATCTATATAAAAAATGAATGTAGTGATGCATGTTCGGTTGGCCAGCAAAGAAATCCACATTATTGGAAACATAGTATATCCTATTAGCATTGGAAAGCACATTTCTATTTTATTTTTATTTTGAATTGTCTGGATGAAGATATTTTAATTTTCAATTTGATCATCCCTGCAACTTACAAAAGCTTTTAAAACAATTTTAAACGATTTCAATGGAAATAAAACAAAGAAGAACTAGACAAAGAGTAAAATAAACTGTGTCTCTTAAAAACCATGGTAGTATATCCCTTCTCTATGTGAGTGATCCATCTTAACTGACCATTCCACAATGGGTCTCAAGCTAAGTTCCCAACTTAATTCCCATGATCTCCTTGACCTTCACACCATTATGCAACCCGATGAACATTTTTCTAAACATTAATTTATATGAGCATTCATATCATGATGTTTTTCTATTTGATGACATTGTAGAACATTGCTGAATGAAATGTAATACAGAATTTTATAGGACAAAAGTCTTATGGGCATGTTTTTGTGAACAATAAAAGAAGTATTTTTTATTTCTACTTTTATTTTGTTTCAATCTGATTTTCGGCTATTTCCCATATGGGTATACAACCTTAATAATTTATAAGCCCTTTTTTATGGTATGAAGGATGGATGGGATGTCAAATTTTAAGGGGTATAAGCATTAGAAATATTTCAGTGTCATGTCGCACCTCAACCTCCTGAGTGATGCCGGGTATACAGATAGTAGGCAACACTGCCTTAAATGACTAGTAACAAAACTTTTTTGCCTAAAACATCGCATTTTATCAAGGGAGATCAAAACAACTAAAAATGGCACTATTAACGAAAATTATTTAAAGACACAGTAATGATATCAATTAGAAGCACATTTAATGCTGTATCATGATGGTAACACACTTCTATCAAATCTCTGAAAAGATTTGTTATACATTTAGGCAACATAGGGTGAAGAAAAATAAAATTTGTAAATAGTTCCAAACACTTAATTTTATTTTATACTTTTAGGGAAACCCATAGTCTGTATGTGCAATATGACCACTGCTCTATTCTATAGTCAGTTTTTATTTATTACATGATAGTATTGATGCAGATAGAACCATTTTAGTAAGAACAAGCACTTACATAATGTAACATTCTAATGACATCAAAGAATAAAATTCTGATTAATTAAAGACTAATCAAAATTTATTTAAAAAAAGTAAAGTTCCCTTAGTCCTAAAGGGCCATCGGGGCAGATGAAGTGTAGAATTCATCTCTTTCTATAATCTCGGCATATGAAGGGATTGTGTGGTTAGCACAACGCCCGGCCACCTTTACTTCCCCAACTAAAGTCAGGTACCCATTTAAAGCTGGGTGGACTTGTGGGACGACTTTTTGCACCTAATTTCACCTGGAAAAATTCCATGGGTCTCACCAAGGATCGAACCCAGGACTCTCAGGTCGACAGTCGAGTATCTACACCACTTGGCCATCCGTCCCACAAAATGTATAAACTTTATTGCTTAAATATAAGTGGGTCAGATGGTCGAGTGGTGTAAATACTTGACTGTCGACTTGAGAGTAATGTGTTCGATCCTCTGCAGCATGATGTCAACAAGATCCCAATTCTGGATTTACATATAATAAAATTACTTTAGCAAGCCACATTTTAGAATATTTATCATTAGAATTTATGAGAACAAAATAGTCATTATTATATTAAATTATAGTCATTATACAGAATGCTTTTATGGAAATGGATATAACCAATATAGGCATAGACAGTGTGATTTATCTAAAGCTAATTTTCAGTGTTTAACATGTTCCTTTATCGCCGTGTTGCATTAAATCATCATTAGCACCTAGTATTAGCAAAAAGTATGCTGTATACTGTATGGAAACATAAGTATTAAGACCTTAATTCATTTAAAACTATAAAAGTTTAGTATGATTATTTATTAGTCATAAATAATACACAAACAAACCATGGAAGTGTACTCAAATTTTAATACGGAATTTCCAATAGTTTGTAACTATGCCTGAATATTTATAAAGCATTACTACATTAGGCTCAGCTACCTGAAATTCAAGAGTAGCTTGTTCGCCTTGCTGAATATCTTCATAAAAACACATTTTTTCATTATCAGGAAGCTCGAATGTAAGTTCTCCTGACATTGAAGAATCTATCCATGAAATAACAATTATTGCAAGAATCGAAATGGAATTCATTGTGAAATGGAATAAAATCGAATTTACAGATGAAACTAAAGAATCTATCAAATTAACACTTTTTTATGAGTGAAATTGACACAGAATGACGTGGAGGAGCCGGTGTCTTGGATCCTAAACAACAAAACTGTAATTCCCTTTCCGGCAAAAACAACGCAAGTTACCGTAAAAAACACGCTGCGCGGCAGAATTACAAAAAATAAGCTTTTTATTATAAGGCACTATAAAGTAAATAATAATTCCTTAGATCACAAAATTAGTTTTAAAAAATACCATTATAAAAATTATAAGTGCGGATGCCTATATAGATATACGAGTGTATGACCACCTCATTCCCTGCGGACAACCCCCCCCATGGGCACCCCCACCCCCAAATATTAAGATCGATTTTAAGTCGAAATTATAGATACCTCTATATATACGAGCTTGACCATGTGCTCAGGTAAATGTTTGTTGATATTAGAGATCATGTATGTAAAACACAATATATAAATATGCATGTTCCTATCCGGTGCTCGATTTAAGAAAAAACAAGTGCCGGGGATGAAAAAAAATTTCTGCAGTTCCGGGGATAAATATCGATGGTTTCATCCTCGGCAGGGATATATTAGCTAAAGCAGAACCGGGGATGGCAGTTCTCAGATCCAGGGCATCCCCGGCATCCCCGGCGGTAAATCGAGCCCTGTTCCTAACTTGTTTTACCTAAATAATCTTTCGACCACTGTGTTTCGACCATGTACTTTAATGTATATTTTTGAATTTTATAATTAAAATGGGGCTAAATAATAGATTTTATAATAAAAGTGCTATGAAATTTAGGACTTTTCACTTGGGTGTCACCCAGGTCCGTAGCCAGGTCAAAGTAAGCAGGGGGGCACCAAAACCCAGCAAGGGGGTACTTTCTCACTTTAGTTACTTTTTCTTTATTTTTTCCTCTTTTTCTTCTTTTTAAGCGGGGGGGGGGCACTCCACACCTAGCGGGAAAGGGCACGGCCCCCCAGTGCCCCCCCTTGGCTACGGGGCTGGTGTCACCCCTAAAATGGTGTCACCCGGTGCGTACCGCACCCCCCCCCGCTCTCCCCTAGTGACTCCACTGCACTGAGCCACTACCCGTATAAATCGGGGCTACCAACTATTTTCTTGAAGAATTATCCAGAAAAATTATGAACAAATATCGAGAATATACTAAGTATATAGCAAACAATCAAAATTTAATATCTAAGTGACAAAATAAAATTATCCAGACCTATTATTTGATAGCATTTAAATTATATCTACACCCCCCCCCCCCCAAAATATCTAGATCAGTATAAAAAAATATCCAGATTAGCTACCCTGGAGTAACTGCCTCGATTAGTTTCTTGTGCGACATGTGAACTGAAGGATCGTACCATTACAATGTTCCGCTGGTTGTAAATTTTCAAGCATCACCAGGGTCTCAGGGCCTAGTGTTGCCCCGACCAATTAGATCAGAGGTTTTCAACCTGTGGTCCGCGGACCCCTGGGGGTGATTTTTCTTGTAGGCCTATTAAGTATTGCTTGGTTTGGTTGATTGGTGAGCTTTTAGCTAAAGAAAAAATACTAGCTATGTCAATTTTTCAGGCACAGACAACAATGTGTAGAATTGAAAACTTCGCTGATATTTCATTATATTTTCGTTTGAAGTCTGAACTAGACTGCATACTACATATACTTGTGCAGTGGGTTTTTGAGTCATATCATCTTGGCAATATTTCTTACTTACTGAGCCTAGATCTAAATCTAAGCCTAGATTGGCCTAGAAATAATCTTATACAAAAGTTTTTTTTATATCAAATTGCTGGTATACACTTCGCATGTTATTTTAAAATGAAACCCACAGATTGTTTTGGTTGGAAGTAGATTTTTCGTAAATTTTTAAAATGAAAATAGGCCACAGTGGTAATTATAATAGGGACTTTTAGCTAACGCATCAATGAAACGGTGCGAAATTCTAGCGATGAACCTGATGTCTATTATGCTGTTCTGTTGATATGTGACTTGCTTATGTGACAAATACTTTTTAAGATGTTGCTAAAGAATTCAAAATGTTTCATGAGATTTGTTTTATTATAGTCGTCGATTTAATTTTAAAATGTGAGTTTTCGTCATCAGATTGTGAAATATTTGACAGATTGATACCTTCTGTAACCCTTTCTACTCTGAAATATTGTCTCTAAATTTTTCCACTGTGAGATCTGAGTCAACGGGACTAAACTGTTGTTGGTCATTTGTTTATCAATATTTGTATAAATCAACTGTCCAAGGTTAGTAGCATGGAGAACTTTGTGAAGAGGATAACTGACCAGAACCTGGAAGATTCTGATGATCAAGCAGCCATAGAGGAACGAAAGAGAAAACGGCGCAAGTATAATCCACAATATATACCACTCGACTTCACCGCAGTGTGGACCGATGCTGACCAACCTCTTTTTTTTACATGTATTGTGCGTAACTTTAGGCTAGGCCTACCGTTTAGCAGAATTTAAGTAGATTGCATCCGCAAACGTAGGACATATTCTGGCCCAACCTGAGGTACGAAAAGTTGAGGCCAGGGCACCTTGGGCAATGGGGATCCGCCACCCGAGCTTGGAATGTCTGTGGGGTCCGCAACATAAAAAAGGTTGAAAACCTCTGAATAAGATTACATGATAGTGTAGCCTTTGTCTACACCGGAAATACTGTTGATAGCCGATGTGCTGCACTCATACAGCACAACTGGGTCACCTGGTGCACATAAACTCCAGAAACATTAGCAACTGGGTCACATAGAGCGTCTTAACTCCAGAAACATTAGCAACTCAATCGCCTCGAGCATCTAAGCTCCAGAAACATTAGCAAGTGGGTCACATAGAGCGTCTTAACTCCAGAAAAAATAGCATATTCTGTCAGATATTTCTGTCGACAGAGCGCTTATTCAACACTCTAAAACTAGTACAATATAGGCACTATTTGAAATATAAAATGCCACAACCGTTTATTGTAAACCTAGCATGGCTGATATGATATAGCTGATATGATGTTTATTTTGATAACACTGGAAAACACATTTCTTAAATCAATTTTATTATTGTTTTCTAGCTGTACTACTATTCTAAATCTAACTATATCATATTATTTTATTTGAAAGATATTTTAGACTTTCGACTATCCGACCTGATGTTGCGCAATGACATTCAAACATTTCCGATACTGCCAAAGACCGTAGATCTATACATAATAAACTACCTTACATATACTAAACAAATTAAACCTTTTTATTTCAGTAATTCTATTCAAGTTTTTTCTTTGTATATTTTTCATTGTTGCTCAAATTATATATATATTGCGGATAAATATTAATTACCTGGGTTGTTAGTATCGAAGTATCGGTATCGGCCAATACAGTATCGCCGATACTTTTTCAGTATTGGTTGCTGTATTGCCGATCCTTTTTGTATCAAGTATTGATGTGTGTATCGCCGATACATTTTAAACGAAAAATTTTCGATACTCGATACCAATACTTTTCTGTTGCCACTATTAGCTAATTGTAGAATAACAATAGCGATTTTCATAGATTTTTTAAAAGTAATTTTAATAAATTCAATCACTGCTTGTAATGATAACCATCAACCCTACCACTATTAACACCAAGACAACTTGGAACAAAAGGCTGAAGTTGAACAAAACTTAAAGCGTCTTGCAGTACACTGAGTGCAGTTTCCACTCCACTTGGGCTACTCGACAGGGTGATGCAGCTTCAATACAGTCAGCTGTGCAGTTTTACTGCACGGCGGCAGAACCGGCTTAATAGTAAAGTTCTGCTGAAGTAGACAGATATCTTGAAGATTAACTCATCAGAAATGCTTTCATTAGCACCCTACCCAAGCATTAAGAAACTATTTTGATGAGTTGGATCTCGCTAGTGCTGTGTTGAGCGCCTGTTTTCATTAGGTGCACGTCTTTTTATGCCATTACGTTCTAGGCTAAGCAAGGATTGTTTTTAAAATGATGGTCTTCTTACGTGCTGCCAAGTGGTGAAATAGTAAAGAAAAGTTACGCCTTAGCTCTGACGGGCCATCGGGGATCTGGCATCTGTTTCTATAACCTCCGGCATATGGTATTGGGATAGTGCATACGTTAGCACAACGCCCAGCCGCCTTTACTTCCCCAGCTTAAAGTCGGGTACCTATTTAAAACTGGGTGAACTTGTACAAAAATTCCCATTGTTCTCACCGAGGATCGAACCCATGACTCTGAAGTCGACAGTCGAGTATCTACACCACTTGGCCATCCGTCAAGTACTAAAGTGATCAGCATTAAATTTGTGCTTTGACATTGTATTTAATTGTTTTCCCCTTTTTTTTGAAAAACTTGCACTCATTATATTTTAAATAAAAATACTTTGTTGTTCTCAAAAGTATCGGTATTGTATCGGTATCGATTTTGGCAATACATTTTTACTTGAGTATTTGTATTGGTATTTATGAGCAATACACTGTTCACTGAAGTATTGGTATCGGTATTGACGATACAATTTAAGAGTATTGTTAACAACCCTGTTGATTACTATGCCGTATATTCAGTAGCGTAGGAATAATTTTCAGCCTCTGCGAAGTAAGGACATATCTAATGGCACTACAGCAATCATACTTGGAACATTATAAATGGCCATTCAGAGTATGTAAAATGCCGGATTGAAATCATGGCACGGGCTAGATACAATAATAAAAGATGGATGTTCCAGACTTATTTTTAGAGAAGAGAGAAAGACGTATGAGGACATGACAAATTTAATAGGCCAAATATTTAGTTAAAATTTTTTATATTGTTAAGGGTGTTTCACTTTTTTCAGAGCGGTGGGGGGGAGGGGGGACCAAAAATAATTCACACAGGGCGCCTCTATTGCTTTCTACGGCTCTGTGGATAGTGCCCTAAAGGATATATGCGAACCGAATAGTCCAGTCGATTTTCCACAAACGAAAGTCATTGAAGAGCCGCCAACTGTTATGAAATATTTGAGGGTTGGAGAGTATGTTCCAGTTATTTTATAGCCCGTAATTACGGGAAGGAGACTCATTTATTTTGTTATATTAAATCAAATTAAATTTTAATGATTGCGGTGGGGGATTGTATGCTTTTTTTTTTAAAGTTTGTATTTTTAAAGGGAGGGGGTGTTAAAAAATGGGGGGGGGGTGGTCACCGAAAGTTTGACTCTTGTTGACCCCGGGGGAGGGGGAGAGAGAAGGGGGCGCTAAAAAGTGCTAACATTTCTTGTCGTAATTAATAGACGAGCCCTAAGCTTTTATCCAAAAAAAAATGTTCACTTAGTTAAACTTTGCTAGTAACTAAAAAAACTAGTGACTTTTTATTTTTAACTTGTCAAATTGGATAACCCATTGGGGCAAACCATTAAATTTTGTTTACCCGCCGTTTAAGTTAACTAATAAATAAATGTGTGTTAAAACATCGATACTTGTTGAAAAGAGCTGTCTATTGTATTACAGAGCTCAACAAAAAAAAAATTTTTGCGAATTGCCAAGAATGTTTGAATGAATTTATAACAGTTCAAGGGTGCTGATTTCAAAACTGCTACTGCTTTTGCTAAATTGGCTCTAAGTTTGGTGTCTGTTGTGTCTCATTGAAATTATTATATCTGAAGTTTTACAGCGCCATTTCTGAAGCATGACGGCAGTTGGAAATATTTTATTTTGTTACGAACCGCAGAGATTATATATTTCGATGATGTCATAGCGTTATGACATCGCCACAAAGTTGAGATCGATTAACGAGTGCGCGGTCGCTTGAGAAATTTGTAGAATATTTGTCTCTCTATCTCGCTGTAATTGGTGAGTAAATTATGTGTACAATGTCACATTGTATAGTTTTAATTCGAAGATTGATTGTATTATATTACTTACAGTTTAATTTAACTATACCAAGTTATAACTTGGTTTATTTTTTTCTATTTTATCTCTGCTTTCTAAAGACATCATGAGTTCATCACGAAGATGCTGCTAAAATAATACGAATGTATTCTGTTACATCTGCGGAGAATACATGATTGAAAAGAAAAGAAGAAATATAACCGAATTTGTACAGCAGGCACATTTGGCTTATTTCGGTGTGAAGCTGGGAGACCAAGACAAGTCTTGAGCTCCCCATAAAGTCTGCAAAAACTGTGTGGAGAGCCTACGGTGAGAAGAAAAGTCTAAGTTTCGGTGTACCACTGGTATGGCGAGATCCGAAAGACCATTTTGGTGATTGTTATTTTTGTATTGTGAATGTTAAAAGCTTCAATCGACACAAGAAATCTAAGTGGGATTATCCTGATCTTTAATCTGCAAGGAGACCAATTCCACACAGCAGTGAAGTTTCTATACCAGTGTTTACTGGATTATTTTAGCTTTCACCATCAGACTCCGACGAGGGGCAAGATTTGGAGTTTTTGGCAGGTGAAAACAGAGAAAGCGATTATGAAGGAAGTTCTTCAACACCTCAACCATTCAGCAAAGAAGAAATCAATGACCTGATACGAGACCTAAATCTGTCCAAGCAAGCATCTGAGCTTTTAGCGTCCAGGCTCAATGAAAGAAATTTTCTCAAACCAGAAGTTAAAATAACATCTTATAGGAAAAGAGAAGAGTTTCTTCTTCCATATTTCAGCCAATAGGAAAATCTTGTTTACTGTAATGACACTGTCACGGGTTGTGACTAATCTGTCGAAACCATCCCCATTATTCCAACCCTTGACTTAATAGTATTAATAACATTTAGACGTATATTATACCATGTATTGTAATATACGTTCCCGTTCTCAAGTTCTCCACCCTTTTTACCCCACCCCCGTAATTGCGTCATCGGCCAGGTGGTCGGCGGAACGGGGAAGAATAACTCTTCTCGGTGAACGGGGCAGCGGTTGACAGAAACACGTTACATTCCTCGCGGGATTCTCCCTGACCACTCGGCCCTGGTCAACTGCCGACAAAGGGATGGATGTCTAGTTACTCCTGTTTGTCGGTATGACGTACTTCTCCCCCCTCCCCATCTAGGCTCCATCCCCTGATTTGAAAGAAACAGATATATAATTGATTGGCTAGGGGTCACGTGGAAGAAAGTGTTTGAGTAATGTAAGATAGATTCATAGACATTCGACCGGTGAGCCGGGTCGTGTCTAGTCGCAATTAGACTGAGTGATCTCTGTGATAGAGAGTCGATTGTTGTGTCTCGGAGTGAGAGAAAGAGAGATAGAGAGAGAAAAGGGTGATCTATCGAGAGAACGTCCCTTTGATTCTATTCATTGATACTGGATTAATCTTTGGCATTTTTGGATTACTTTTGCTTATGATTTTAAAGACCACCAGATCTCTGTTACGGACTGGTGTCTCTGTAAATAAATATATTTTGTCGCTGTACACACTTGTTGAATTGATCATCGTCACTTGTTATACGTTTAATTGTTGGTGAGACTGTGTGTGGTAGAAACACAAATACAAATACGGGTCACCATTGAGTCAGCCATCATACTCTTAGCAACAAGCCAAGGGCACCCTCAAAGGGGTCCTCAACAGACACCCTGGACTTCTGCTCCAAATGGGGCTACAAGACTACCATTCTGAAGACTGGCGTCTTTTTATAGACAGTTCCATCAGGAGCTTGAAATGTGTTTTGTTACACAATGGTAACCGTTATGCATCTCTTCCCATTGCTCACTCAACAACACTTAAAGAAGAGTATGAGAATATCAAAACAGTATTGCAGAAAGTCCGTTATTATGAGCATCAGTGGTCAATTTGTGTTGATCTAAAAATGGTAAACTTCTTGCTTGGGCAGCAGTCGGGATACACAAAATGCCCATGCTTCAAGTGCCTTTGGGATAGCAGGGCAAGGCAAGATCATTGGGCAAGAGTGGGATGGCCTGCAAGGGAAACCATGACTGTAGGTAAAGAAAATATCATCGACAAGCCTTAGGTTGACAAAAATAAGATCATTCTCCCACCGCTTCATATCAAATTAGGTTTAATGAAACAAATTGTTAAGGCTTTGGACAAATCTGGCAATTGCTTCAAGTATATTTGTAGATCATTCCCCGGATTTAGCATGGAGAAGCTGAAAGCTGGGATTTTTGACTGTCCTCAGATTCGAGAACTCATCAACGATCGAAATTTTACTAATTTCATAGATCACCTTGAAGCTTCTTCATGGAACAGTTTTGTTTCAGTTGTCAGGAACTTCTTAGGTAATAACGGAGCAGAGAATTACGAAGAACTGGTGCAAGATATGCTCGCTAACTTCAGAAACATTGGAGCAAATATGAGCATCAAGGTACATTACCTGCACAGTCATTTAGACAAATTTCCAGGTAACCTTGGGGACTTCAGTGAGGAACAATGTGAGGGTAATGGAGGAGAGATATCAAGGAAGATGGAACATACATATGATGGCTGACTACTGTTGGAGCCTCCAGCGCAATTGCCCCAACGATATACACAAAAGAAAGTCGAGCAAACAGTGATTTGCTAATGCATTACCATAGACAATAAACATATTAATTAATTAATTAATTAATTAGACATAATTAGTTTTTCAAATGAACATGTTTTCCTCTATAACACTATTACACATATTTTTGAACAAATTTCTGCATGACCATTAACAGTTTCACTACTATTTGTTAGTATACTATTTTACTTCATGCAATTCTTGACAATTTTCAAACACGGTGCATATATTATTTCATTAATTTTAATTATCTCGTAAAATAGAGCCAATCTAGCAAAATCACTTTCATATTCTAAATCAGCATAGTTGACTTTGTATAAAATGATTCAAATATCACTGGCAATGAATTCACTTTTTACCAGTGTTATCGATTTATCATTAGCACCAGCCCCAGCCTTTATGATCGCGGGGTTCAGTCGTAATCATTTTATGTGACCTGAGCCAGCATGTGCAGAGTCGTTTTCTGGGATAGGTAAACTAGTACGTTGGTACTGCAAAAGAGGGCCACTTCAAGAATTGTCCTCTAAAATCTGATGCCCACACATCTCTGGACATTTCTTTATAATGCCTCCATAGAACACTTTTGACCTGCCGGATGCGAGTGAAAGTAATCAGACGACAACAATAGCATCGATTTGTTACTGAACTCAAATTTTAACGGTTTTTGGTTAATTTAAAATGTGTTTTAACAAGCAAAATATGTTCTAAAATTGTACAACCATACAACGGCCATTCTACTGTTTAAAAAAAAAAACAACCAACATAAAAACAAGCACAAAATTTGGTCTAAATAACATTTGGCGTTGGGTGTGGGTAGGCCCGTAGCGTGCGTGGGGGGGCAGGGGGCCACCCCCCCTTGCGTTTTGTCTGGCCCCTCTGCTTGTTTGCTCTACTTAGTAACATTTATTTCCTGCCCCCTGCTGTTGAATGCATGGTCCCTGCTATAGAATTTTTACGCTACGGGGCTGGGTGTGGGTCAGACGGTCCGGTTTTTTGACATTGGTTATGCAAATGTTTCTAATGCGTCTTCATGATGTTTCAGTGTATTCTGTATTATTATAACCAGAACCGTTATTACCCTTTTGGTGTCCCTAGGCCAAGATAATTTGGGCGCCATTAGCAAAAAAAAAAAAAAAACGCGTTAAGACCGCTGATTGCAGATAGTGGATTTTAATTGCTTGCAGATATTGGATTCTAACTGCTTGCAGATATTGCATTCTAACTGCTTGCAGATATTGAATTCTAACTGCTTGCAGATATTGGATTCTAACTGCTTGCAGATATTGGATTCTAACTGCTTGCAGATATTGGATTCTAACTGCTCACAGATAGTGGATTCTAACTGCTTGCAGATAATAGTGGATTCAAATAATCCTATAAAACTACTGCCCCAAAGTGTTAATTCATTTTAGTACTGGGCCCCTGACTATAGCTCAGATTGTCCTTATGGCTAGCAAATAAGTAACTATTAATCCGAAAATATTCATGGGGTAGGGAAAGGGGTTTGTGTTGGTCTGTATGGTAAAATTAATAGTAAGGAGAACCTGTAACTTATAGGGGTGTGTGTTTGGGGGGAGGGATTAAATAAATTTAAATGTTCACGCTGAGATTTGAAAGGCCCTACCCCCTTTGTTTGTATTAAGTAGGGGGGGGGGAAGGAGTGTAGGGGCAAATAAAATCAACGTTTTATTTTTTGGGGGATTAAGTTACAGATTTTTGACAAGGGAAGGGGTAAATAATGGCTCCTAAAGGCTTGAGATACGCTCTAGCTGACATCAAATGTTGTAAAAGGGCCATTCATTAGATCTTCAGGGCCACTGGTAAAAAAAAGTTTCCCTTAGCCCTATTGGGCCATCGGGGCAGATGAAGCGTAGAATTCATCTGTTTCTATAACCTCGGCATATGAAGGGATTGTGTGGTTAGCACGACGCCCAGTCGCCTTTACTTCCCCAAATAAAGTCAGGCACCCATTTACAGGTGTATGGACGTATGGAACGATTTTGCACCAAATTTCATCTGGAAAAACTCCCATCGGTCTCACCGAGGATCGAACCCAGGACTCTCAGGTCGACAGTCGAGTATCTGCACCACTTGGTCATGCGTCCCACTAGGTCCACTGGTGGCAGATACAAAAAGCCAGCAAATGGTGTTCCATGGACCATTATCCATGAGGAAATGGTACTAGTCCAGGGAAGAAGCTAGGCATTATGCTTTCTCTCATGTTAATTATATTTATTAACAGTAAAAATGACCATTTATAGATTAATGCACGCATGATTTTTATTATGAAATCAATCAAATGCTTGGCGTTAATTGAATAATAAAATTTAAGTTCTTATTGGTGAATTTAATGATTCACACTCATTACACATTTATAAGTAACACATAGAAAAAATGAGGATAAATTTAATGGTCTTTGGGAATAGATATGAATTCAGTGGACCGCTGGAACAAAATCTCCCAAATTTAGTGGTCTGACCACCACTAGCCTACAGTATATGAGCTGAATATTAGTTCTTGTAGATCCCACATATTATTTATCCTGCATTTCATCATATAATTTGTCTATAAACTGCAGGATGAAATATGTAAAGCTTCATTCTGATCAAAGAAGCCATGTTCTACTACAATACAATTCTATTAACATATATGTGTTTATTTAGGTATTTTACTTCTAATAGTTGTAGATAACTATGATACATTAAGCATTAGTAAGATCCATGTAAAAAATGCATTTATATTTTTAAAACTGCACAAAGTAAAAAGCTGGGATTTATTGAGCTAAAGGTTTCCTCCAACAATGTTACTTTAGTAACCATTTTGTTTACAAAAAAATATTTTTGGTTAAAAAAAAAAAAGAATCAAAAGCACAAACCAACGAAAGACTTTTATAATACAGTATAATTTAATGCAAGTCTAAATATCATATCAATTTTAAAATAAATGTTTATCTGAGAGATGAATAATTCATGGAAATATAATGAAAAAATTATTATGTCAATATGACATTATGGAGCATGTAATTAAGTTTAATTAATTTATATTGTATATATAAAGATGCAGTAAAATATATTACATAAATTTATATACACATTTTTAGAATTACAAATGAGTCATTTTGATATGGAATTTATAAATTTTACATCTGCACAGTATTCTTTCAAAGCTATAACTTTTCATTGATTAACAATAGCTTAATCTTATTTACAACAGCTTAAATGAGAGCAAAAATTCAAAGATTTTAAACTTTTGTTAAAATTATTATAAAAAAATAAATACTTATGACATTTTCCTATATTTATAATTTATACCAGTTTTGTAAGAGGAATAACTAGACATTGTGGTCTGTCTTGAGAGAGACCTAAACTTTGCCACTACCCATTGCATCTGCTTTACTCTAGTACTTATGCATAGGAATTTTAATAACAGCAATAAGGAATACAAAGATAACATTTCTTTTAATAATATTGATCTTTTTTGTAAAAAAATAAATAAATTAAGGTTAATAAATTTTAGTCTTTACATTTTTTTGTTGTAAATTTACTGTTTTTTTAAAAATATATACCGGTACAAGAATAAAAATCAAACAAAATAGCAAACTTTAAAAAATTTAGCCATTACTTGTTGGAAGGCAGCCAACAAAGGTAAATTCCATAGCAGTAAAATTTGACTTTAAAAATAAATTAATAAATTTTGATTTGTTATTCAAAGATTAAACGAAATCAAGATAAATAAAGAAGGTACAAAAATATACCCTTTAGTTTAATGAACAGCTTCAAAAATAGTAAAAAAAAATGAAAGATCATATGACTTCACAATAAAAATAAAATCACCAGGTCATGGATCTGTTTTCTCTAAATTCAATTATAGTCATGGAATGTTACTGGATTTATAACAAATAAATTGCACTAAATGAGTTTCTGAGTTCTCCAAAATTATTTTAAGGACTAAATACATAACAAGCAAATTTTTCACTCAATGAAATATTTAAAATCTATTTATCAGCACCCTTTTAGCTGAGTCTATCTCATCAATTTTTAAACACATAAAAGAATACTTTCACACTTTTTTAGTACATATTTTATGCAGATTAAAAAGAAATATTTACAGCTAATTACAGATATCTACAGTGCCAAACTGATACAATTTTAAAGAAACATGCGGTGAAGCATTATTTTCTTCCAAATGTTAGTTACATTGACCCTTTTAACATTAAATAAAGACTGTTAGAAGTCATAATTGGGAAGTAACACAGCAGATGTATATTTTTTAACAAACGCTAAATACTTTATCAATGTAAAGCTCAACATAAATCTGGCACTGTAAATTAATATCGACTATTTGAATTGAAAATGTACATCATATGTTTGGAAATACAGCAAAATTGTTTGGCAAGAATCAATAATAATACTAAGGGTTATTTTTCTGTACAATATTCTGTATTTTCAAGTATAACACGTATATGGATGATCTATTTAAAAACTAAGACTAGATGATAAATACTTAATGAATGGATGATTGAAAAAAAAAGAAACTAAGAGAAATGTCAGAATGGCCAGGATACAGTTTTATAGGCTACATAGCACGTATGTTAAATTGAAAAACAGATGAGCTTGCCTAAAGAAGAAATTAATGAAAAATTCCTAAATCTTGTTTAAACAAAAGAATTTTATGAAAAAAAAAGCACAACTATTGAGGCAAAGCTTTAATGACTATGTCTAAAAGACTCAGTTTAGTCCCAATGTAATATTTTGCAATCGGAGTCTGCAGGTAACTAACATTTTCTGTAAACTTTAAGGACATTGAAAACTATATTATATGCTATTAAATTTGACATTTTAAATTATTTCCTATATCATACTGATATAAATGCATTAATGACTGACAAATAAAGTATGACATAGTCAGAAATTGTAAGTAAAAGCTAACATATACAACATAATTATATATATATATATTCAAAAAGCATACCCAAATTTTGCATAGAAATTGAAATGATTGCTTTGGTTTTAAAGAGGTTGGCTTTAGACTGATGGACAATTTTAAACAATGAGCTTGTTTTTAAATCATTTTATGTCTTTTATCAAAGCAGGAATTTACTGTATTGTATTTCAGACTCTCAAAGACGAGTTTCCCAAGCATCTTTCTGTAGGTCATGATATGTAATTGTGTCATCTTCTCTGTACACCATTGTTCCCTTTTGTTCTCCATTACCATTGATACCATAATGAGCGGCATCCCCATTCTTTGATACAGTGCTATTGAACATCTTCTAGAAAAATGAATTAAATTTAACATATAATTATTTTGAGCCTAATCAACAAATATTATCAAATTAAATAATCTGACAATAAATTTGTCCTTTCTGAGTCTGATAAACAAGAAAAGAAAATCATTTATAACTTTCATAAACTATAGATTTTTTTACTCAAAAACGTTCAATGTATTAAAAAACTATTTGAAATGTGAAAGCAGAGCTCTAAATGTAATTTAATTTTGCACATTTTTTTTATACATACTAACAGAACAAAATTTCAGCAAATAAAAACTATGAAGTAAGATAAAATACAGGCAGTTCTGGTATATACTGACTTGTTGTGAATATAAATAATATACACATTTCCTTTTAATGAAAGACCTACTACTGTAGACCATAGTGGCGTCATGAGGGGTGAGCGGGTCACACCAGGTGACAACAACATAGTGGTGGCACCAAAATGAACACTTGTAAATTTAATAGCAGAAAGAACTAGTCTAGTTGGGTTTTATAATGGATCATAAAAAAAAAACTATGAGCAGTAACACAGGGTGCCACCATGAGCAGCCTCTGGAGCTTAGGCAAATGAATACAATTCTTTAGATACTTTTGAATATGACTCAAGTGTTACAAGAGCACCCAATGAGATTAAAGAGGACATTATACATGTACATAAAAAACATGGTTCTTATTTATCAAATGTAACTCAAAATGAATTTATAAATGTTCTGGCACATCATGTGAAGGAGATCCTTATAGGGATATAAAGGCTGTGTAGTATTTTGGCATTATACTCGACAGTACACCTGACCAAATGTTGATCACTCAACATTTCTAGGATGAGTTATCCAAAGTTGAGCTTTTAAAAGAGATACAAAGGCTGAGAAGACATCTGAAGGCAGCAGATATTGATCTTGACAGTGCCAAGGAGTGGCCAGTATTTGATGTTTTGAATCTTCCTAGAATGTCTGCCAATACTCTTACTGAGCCACTTATTATTTATCACTATCTGTGTGTCTGTAGCTTCATGTGAGAGTAGCCTTTCAAAACTGAAACTGATAAAAAATTACGTACTCTGTTTTCTATTGAAAAGTCATATAGTGAAAGATATTGATGGAGTGATTGACAGATTTACAGCTTAGAAGACAAGGAAAGGAAAATTTAAAATAAAGTTCATTGTCGAAATAGCAATAATTTCATTTTGCTTTGCTGGTTGCTGCAGTTCTTAAATGCTTTCATGTTAAAATTAAACTCATCAATGTTTGTACCAAAATAGATGACATATTTTGCAAACGGTACAATTATAGGCACTTCTCTATGGTTTAGTACAGGAAAATTTGAAATATTGTTCATGGTGGAAATCTTGGGGGTGACACCCTGAATTTTTTGCCTGGGTGACACCAACCATATTGACACCACTGGTAGGCCATACATATGTATATACAGAATAGGTGATATGTTAGGTATAAAAAGTGCACTTATAAATAGGTGATATAAGTAGTAAATATAATAATGTAAATTACCTTGTTAATGAGTTAAAAGAGATATACATATTTGTAATATTATTTACCTAAATTAAATTTCTGCAGAATTAGCTATTGTAAATTTTACAAGCAACTAGCACAATTCAAATTAAAGACATAAGTAATGAATAGCTTTAAACAAAATTCATATAAAATATGTAAAATAAATTATTAAGGAGATTTTGTACTATAGTATCTTTGTAGAGCCTTTCTTTTGGAAAACTAGGTAGCTGCTTTAGGCCCTGACTGTTAAGGGAGGCTATTGTGACTTATTTTACTGTAACCCAAAGAAAAAAACTAATTATCAAACCATCTTGCTACTTAAAAAAAACAACATGCTGTGGACAAATTTCACATTCTGGCAGGTATTTATAGATAAAGTCAAGTAACAAAAAGGGCATTATCAGGACTTGTCAGGTTCCCTGGACTAGGAGAGTTAAACTGGATCAACTTGTCATAGGTTAATAGTAACATAAGATTTGCAAGCTGCTAATTTGACAGTATTTTTGCCTAGGTCCCCAAAAACAACTTTTTCTCAGTCGCTAGGAATTTTTCCGGGGGGGGGGGGGGCAAAAATTTTCCAGGGGGGGGGGGGCAAATAACAACTTTATGATATTTTTTTTTAAATGTAAGGGGGGAGGGGGGAGCTAATGCCCCCCTCTTATATGACATTTTTTCAAAATGTAGGGGGGGGGGGGGCAAATGCCCCCTTGCCCCCCCATGAATACGCCCATACCTATGACTCACCAAATGTAAAGATACTTAAGGCACTGAAATTCCTTAAAAATATAAGAATGGCTATGGTATTTGTAAGTAACTACATTCTATAGCTAACTGATTCTATGCTACATTATATTTTATTGAATTTTACTATGGTCTATTTGTAAGTGATTCTATTCTATGGTATATGCATCTGTTAGACTCAGATGAAAAATAACATGCTGCAGAGCTATCAAAAACTATAAGTCAACAAAAAAGTGAGTTATTTTCTTACATATTACTTCTTGCTATCTCAGTGCAATCTTTACAAGGAGGTTGTCTGTAATAAACATTTCATGTCTTACTATAACACTTTTAATTACCTAATTATGACATGTTCATGACTAATAGATTTAATGGGTCATCTCTACAAATAAACAATATGCTATATTAATAAATAACAATTAATAGCTGACATATAATTCATTCCTAGTAATGGCAAGAAAAAATATTTCTCAAATAATAAATTATATCTTCTTTTATTCTGGATACAGCGGCAATGAAGCATTGGAAAAGTATTTGAATTGTAAAATTAGATCTTATCTAGTTTGATTTGTAGTGACCTTTGAAAATACTTAATGAACAACCTTAACTGAACAGAATGGTTAATCTATCATCTTTTGAAAAAAATAGACATTAAGAGACAGAAAGGAAATGCAACAGTAGGAAACAACACATCGGACACCATGGACAAACTAATATCCTTTTACAACGGCCTAAGAGGATAGAATTAGTATTATAAGATGCATCCTCATTTGACCCCTACTTTTGGGGCAAAAAAAATGCATCAATTCATTTAAAAAAAAAGATATTTAGCAATGTCACACATGTTATTAGATTATAGAAGTCTCAAACATTGTAAGATTGAATATATTTTGATAATGTACAGATATTAAACACAAAGTGTGATAAAGTATTGATTAAAAGATAAGAATAATTATTCAGAAAATTCTACTTAATGTTTTAAAATAAAAATATTTATTTTAGGACTTATAAATTATTTTATTTTTTAAATACTTTGTTAACTACTTTACTTCTGAACATTATTATATAGAAATGATTGAAATATTGAACTTTTACAAATAAAAACAATTACTTTTTATTGATAAAATATAAACAAGGGGAGTAAAATTATATAATATGAAAAGAAAAACTATATAATTAGAACATTTGTATGTATCTGCCATTTTAATTTATATACACATAAAATTATCTTATATAGGCTAAATATGGACTAAGCAACACTTTTACATAGAATAATAATTATAAATCTTCCAAATATTTAAAACCACATATTTTTATAAAGAAACAACATCATTATTTTGTTGCGAGAGATACAACAAAGAGGAATCAATTATATTAAATACTCACAGGCTCACAGTATCCATAATTGACTTCTCCTGTTTTAGTATTCTGATTAGAATGTTCATGGCCTGGTTTTCTTTGGTTAGTCTCACTCAAGGCAATGTTGTCACCTTCCTGGATTTTATAAGGCTGCTTATAATGCTCAACACCTGCACTATCATAAATGTCATCAGTCTGGCTAGGATTGGATGTGTCTTGTGATGCCCAGCTTCTCCTGTATTGCATGTACTCTTCATCGAAATTGTACTTTCTGTTATTTGAACGTCTACAACACTGAGTAGGAATATACACCAGTAGTTTTTGTTTAAAAATGTAAAAAGATTTTTAAAAAATATTTAAACTGTAAAAAATGAAATGAAGAGTTTCTAAATCAAGAATTCTTTTAAAATAAAAAAGAAAATTTTATAATAAAAAAAAAGCCTACTTAAAATAAAACATTAACTAATTCTTGTATTTACATACCAAAATAACTGTCATTACAATGACAAAGATAACAAGACATCCACCACAAACTATCACAGCTATTGCCCAATCTGGAAATTTATCGCTGTCTGTAGGTGTTGCTTTAATTTCTAAAAGATTCAGTATGAAGTAAAAAATATAACCAATCGATTGGAGAAGCAAATTAAATTTTTTTTACAGATTATGTGTTTAGTCTAAAAAAATAATTATTGGTATGAAATTGAGTAAATCTTTACCATCATGTTCTACACTTTCTAAATTAATTGTGTAAATTCCCAGCTTTGATTCATTGCTTGCCAAGTGCTTTTTCATTATGTCTGTTAAATTGTCTGCAGTGACATCTGTTGACTCAAAGGTTGTTAAACTTTGTACAATAACACTTCCTTTACTATGGAAAATAAAATCAATTATATGATATTGATACATTCATAACAAGATTAAATTAATTTTCAATTGACAAGCTTTTATACAAAATAAGTTGTAAAGCAAACGAAGGGGAAAAAAGATATATATGAAAAGGCATGGCACAAAAACATATTCCAGTAAAATAAAAAAATAAACACATTATATATTTTCTAAGTATACCTAAATGACTTGACTTGAACATCTCTAAAACCTTGAACTTTTTTAAACAGAGCAGTCAGCTGAAGAGAATTACACATTTTTTTAAATGTAAAAAAAAATGTATGTATTTTAAGCTGAGTGTTAGGATTATGTTTACATTAAAGATTTTTTTTACATATTCATTATGTGGAAAGACTTAATACTTATAGCAGATACAATTCATTAGACCTAAATTATAAATAAACAATTTCAATAAGTATTATATTTCAGGTGGCCTAATCATCCTTTATCAACAGGACCTCAGAATATGAGATTTACAACTTATTTGATTTTCAAATATACTTTTAAAAAAAATCACAAATCAATAATTCTAATTACTTAACATATATCAGATGAGTTAAATTCATTGGAGTAATTAGCCATTAGAATATTACAGAGAATAAAGACAATTTCTAATATACATTTATTAATATACTGCCAAAAAGATATGTAAAAAATATAATTTTCATAATATTTTAATGGACATCTTATATAAAAAGAAAGACTGAGTGATATTTTAAAATCAGGAATTAATAATTTAAATGCAGTATGTTTTAATTGGCTTATAATAGAATATTATCGGTGTTCAACAAACCTGTGTTTCTATATCTGCAGCTAAAGCTTTTGCCTCATTACTCTCCATATTGGCAAGCTGATCTGACCAATCTGTGCCATTGGTTATGGTAAATTTGCCTTGGATGACTACTGCAGGGGTGAGTGGAATGGTTGTCAACTGTGTTGATGGTTGTGTGGAGACATCTGTCTCTGATCTACTAGTGGTAGGCTCTGTCAAATTATCTGTTGATTGACTTTGGGTATAGTCTGCTATGGTAGTATTTGCTACTGTCATTGTTACATATGTCAAATTTGTTGAAGATATTGTACTAATTGTTGTGAGATCTGTCACATTGAGGGTTGAATATGTTATATTAACTGTTGATTCTGTTACATTAGAAGAAGGGTGGGTAGTAATGCTGAATGTTGATTCAGTAAAGTTAGTTACTGGTTGAGCAGTTATGGAGTATCCTTCTGTTACATTAGTTGTCCAATCTGTTGTCAATTTAGCTGATGAGGTGGTTGCATTTAAAACTCCTGTTATATTTAAAATAGATGTAGTTGTTGAAATATCATTTGCTAGAGAGTGATTTGACAGTTCTGTTACATTTATTAAAGGCTGCTGTGAGCTAATTGTTGAGACTGTAGCCTCTGTTGAAGTGATTGTACTTTCTGTGGTTTGATTAGATGACAATGGAAAAGTAATAGAAGTTGATGGCATTATTGTAGTACTAGAAGCAAACATCTCTGGAATAAAAATTAAAAAAAAAACAACAACATGATATTATGATTATAGTCTTATGTTGATTAAGTATACACAAATATTTTCAGATTTTTTATGAAAAAAAAAAATGTTCTCATTATAAACCTTTTTAGTCAAAATAATGATGGTCAAAATAGTAAGAAATAAAAAAAAGTCATATACCATTTATTGTAAAAGAACTCGGATCTGTATTCCAGAATGAAATATTTTTAAGTGCTTCTATTATCTCACTCTCTGAAATATTTGACCACAAAAAGATCAACTTTGAGCCAACAACAATACTTCCTTGACTGAAAAACAATAGTAGACAATATTTACATATGCCTAATTATTCTTATGTAATAAAAAAGTTAAAAAAATATTTTATAACATGCCCATTTTTATACTTTCCCAAGCGCTAGCCCCAGGAGCCCTCAAATATAAGAGTATCAATTACGGTATATCATATACAGTTCATTCTTTTGAATGGTGGTTATTTAAATACCCACACACTGGTTAGCCCAAGGACCCAAAATACTGCTCTGTTCGGACACATTATTTGTTGAACAGCTAAGAGAACAATGGTTCAAGAAAGAAATATTAGGAAAAATTATTTAAAGGTCAGAATACACTAATCAAATGATTTAAATAGAAATAAAAACATAAAAAAGAAATTGATTATATGATGTCTGTGTATAATAAATATAATATTGGTTTATGTTGCATGGAAAGCAAACTATTATTTTAATAACTTGAATATAATATTTATGTTAATAGTAGAATTAAAACCTTAGTCCAGTAATAGTTGCTTGATGAAAAGAAGTGAACTGGCTTAGTGCTTCTTTGATCTAAAAAAGAAGAATTTTTTTTTTAAAAGTGACATCTTATGTGAGGACTGGATTTAAAAAATAAATTAAGCAAATAAATATTATGGAACACACTAAAAAATGAAACCTTCTTAATTTAAAATTACAACAAAGGAATAAATTAATGTCAGCATTTCACATTTGTATCACACATAACAGATAAAGTTACACTGCAAGATCAAAGCTAAAATAAACACAAATAAGAAAAATTTTGCAATTTTTTTAAAAGTCTCTAGAGGTTTTTTTTTTATTATATAAATCACTAAGAGAACAGCTTTTCAGTGCCCCACCAAAGCCAATATTGATATTCCTATGATGGCACCATGGGAAACATAGGTATGTGATTGGAAAGGAAGGTAAAAAAAACCCTGTAATCTACATAATACAGATCAGGCTGAAGTGTAAAGATCTGACTCTCTAACAAACTGCCACCCAGCTGACCTAAAAATTGTCCAAATTATTGGTACATTATTGTAATGCCTTTCTGATATCCCTGCAATAGTGAATGAACCACGGAGTGACTATAATTAATCTAAAAACAAATATTTTCTTTTTGTCTGATATCCATGTCTCTGAGATCATATAAACTATAATTAAGACACATATTGTAGTGCCCAACTGTTTACCCAAACCTAGAAAATAGTACAATGGCCATGGAGGCACTAGTGGAGACATAGGTTACAGGACATTAAACCTATTGCTCAAAGTAAAGTAGATCTTATTCATTAGCAAAGTTGCAGGAAAATGTCCCGAAATGATACGATATTCCACTCTTATATCAAATCAATTACTAATGGGACAGACTTTCTAGTGCCCTACTGTTTACCTTGATATAGCTATAGAAAAAGTAATATTGATTGTAAAAATGCAAAGTTCATTAAACAAACACAAGATAATCCCATATATGTGGCACTAAAAAAAAGCTTTGTAAAAACGAATATGTAAATTAATAAGACTTAAGATAGATTCCAACAGTTGTATGACTGACGTTTTAACAAGTTTCATCAACAATTTAAAAAAAAAAAATTTTTTTTTTTAATAACGTTTATTAAAACATACTTATTAAAATAACTAAGAAGCATTTTACTTGCCTTAATAATTAAATCTGAGGTCAAATTTATGTATTGTGTAGATGATTTATTGCTCAATTCTTCTGTCCAGTTTAAACTTGTTATCTTGAAGCTGACAGAGAATATTTTTAGTTTTGTTTCTGTAGTGGAATAAATACTGGTGGTAGAATCTGTCACATTGGTAGGTGAAGATGTAGTTGTGTTGTATGCTTCAGTCACATTTGTTACTGTATGTGTCACATTGGATGTTGCATGAGTAGCTTGTTCCGTTCCATTAGATAAGTATGCTGTAGTTGTAGTCATATTGAAAGCTTCTGTTTCATTTCTGACACTCACTGTAGTTGAAATATTGCTTGCTACAGTTGTTAGGTTAGACAGATCTGTTGCATTCGCTAAAGGTTGTTGTGAACTAATTGTTGTTCGTGTAGCTTCTGTGCTATCCGTAGTCTGATTGGTTGACAATGGAACAGTAATTGTTGTAGTTGGCACATTGGTTGAACTAGAAGCATTAGTCTCTGGAATGTACGTAAATACATTTTTTATGTTGGCTTTTAGCAATAATTTTTATTGTAATATTTTTTTTTTTTGATTTTACAAAATATTTCACAGAAAAAAACCCCATGATGCAATGATGATGATAAGCAAGATTTAAAAATGTAAACATATTTCAATTGATTAGCTAATTTAAAAGGAAACCTATAATGATTGAAATTAAAAAAAAAAAAAATTACCATTTATGCTGAAAGAATTTTGATCAGTAGTCCAGAAAGTAATATTCTTAAGTGCTTCCACAATATCATTTTTTGAAACGTTTGATTCATGGAAGCTGACTAATAAATCTACTACAACACTGCCTTGACTGAAAAAAAATGAAAAGCACCTGCTAAATTTTTAAATAATACAAACATTAACTTGAAGTTTTATTGAAAATTTTAACCTCAAACCAGGTATTGTTAACACACATATTGATGCACATATATTAAATCTTGTAATCTAAATTATTCAACACAATATTTTAACAGTGCATTGATTGTATGAATGGATAAAGGAAAGAAAAATGCTTAAAATAGTGAATATAATAAAAATTGAACAAAATACACACATACACACACATTTAAAGTTTTCAAAATAAAAATAAATCAGCTTTTACACTGTTTTGGTGGAGTAAATGTTAAATAAATGATTTAAAAGGGTATTTCTTTCCAAATATATAAACATATTTCTGTTTCTGAAAGTTAATTTTTATGTAAATAATGGATTCAGAATTATAATGATCTATAAGTATTTTAATGGTTGCATATTTACCTAAGTCCCAAAATATGTGCTCCTATAAAAGGTAAGTGCTTGCTTAGTGCCTCATTGATCTGTAATGCAAAAGAGATAATATTGTTAAAAAAGAAATATTTTTATTAGAAAAGAGGATCAGATATTGAACATATTTTCATGACCAAAAAGAAATATATAGATATAATTTTTTTTTCAATGTCCCTGAAATGATATGATATTCAACTATTATATCAAATCAATTACTACAGTTTTTGTAGTGCCCTACTGTTTATCTTAACATAGCTTCTAGTGCAATGGCTATGAAGGCACTAAAGAGACATTATTTTATAGCTCACTGGACATTGCAGGATTTTAATCTAGCTCAAAGTAAAGTAGATTGGACTATAGCATGTAGATCAGATTCATTACCAAAGCTCTACAAAGCCACCCAAAATTTTGTTAAATTTCATTTGAGCTTTTTTCACATAAAACCGCCAGTAAGAAAAAGTAATATTGATTGTAAAAATGCAAAGTTCATTAAACAAACACAAGATAATCCCAAATACGTGGCACTAAAAAAAGCTTTGTAAAAAAGAATATGTAAATTAATAAGACTTAAGATAGATTCCAACAATTGTATGACTGACGTATTAACAAGTTTCATCAATAATTTAAAAAAAAAAAATTGTTTTTTTTTAATAACGTTTATTAAAGCATACTTAATAAAATACAACTAAGAAGCATTATACTTGCCTTAATAATTAAATCTGAGGTCAAATTTATGTATTGTGTAGATGATTTATTGCTCAATTCTTCTGTCCAGTTTAAGCTTGTTATCTTGAAGGTGACAGAGAATATTTTTAGTTTTGTTTCTGTAGTGGAATAAATACTGGTGGTAGAATCTGTCACATTGGTAGGTGAAGATGTAGTTGTGTTGTATGCTTCAGTCACATTTGTTACTGTATGTGTCACACTGGAAGTTGCATGAGTAGTTTGTTCCATTCCAGTAGGGTAGTATGCTGCAGTTGTAGTCATATTGAAAGCTTCTGTTTCATTCCTGACACTCACTGTAGTTGAAATATTGCTTTCTACAGTTGTTAGGTTAGACAGATCTGTTGCATTCACTAAAGGTTGTAGTGAACTAATTGTTGGTTGTGTAGCTTCTGTGCTATCCGTAGTCTGATTGGTTGACAATGGAACAGTAATTGTTGTAGTTGGTACAATGGTTGTACCAGAAGCATTAGTCTCTGGAATGTATGTAAATACATTTTTTATGTTGGCTTTTAGCAATAATTTTTATTTTAATATTATTTTTTTTAGATTTTACAAAATATTTCACAGAAAAAAACCCATGATACAATGATGATGATAATCAAGATTTAAAAATGTAAAAATATTTCAATTGATTAGCTAATTTAAAAGGAAACCTATAATGATTGAAATAAAAAAAAAAACTGAAAAGAAAAATTACCTTTTATGCTGAAAGAAGTTTGATCTATAGTCCAGAAAGTAATATTCTTAAGCGTTTCCACAATATCATTATTTGAAATGTTTGACTCATGGAAGCTGACTAATAAATCTACTACAACACTGCCTTGACTGAAAAAAAAATGAAAAGCACCTGCTAAAATCTTTAGTAATACAAACATTAACTTGAAGTTTTATTGAAAATTTTACCCTCAAACCAGGTATTGCACAAATATTGATGCACATATATTAAATCTTGTAATCTAAATTATTCAACACAATACTTTAACAGTGCATTGATTGTATGAATGGATAAAGGAAAGAAAAATGCTTAAAATAGTGAATATAATAAAAATTGAACAAAATACACACATACACACACATTTTAAGTTTACAAAATAAAAATAAATCAGCTTTTACACTTTGTTTTGGTGGAATAAATGTTAAATATATGATTTAAAAGGGTATTTCTTTCCAAATATATAAACATGTTTCTCTTTCTGAAAGTTAATTTTTATGTAAATAATGGATTCAGAATTATAATGGTATAGCATTAATGATCTATAAGTATCTTAATGGTTGCATATTTACCTAAGTCCCAAAATATGTGCTTCTTGAAAAGGTAAGTGCTTGCTTAGTGCCTCATTGATCTGTAATGCAAAAGAGATAATAATGTTAAAAAAGAACTATTTTTATTAGAAAAGAGGATCAGATATTGAACATATTTTCATGACCAAAAAGAAATATATAGATATAATTTTTTTTTTCAATGTCCCTGAAATGATATGATATTCAACTATTATATCAAATCAATTACTACAGTTTTTGTAGTGCCCTACTGTTTATCTTAACATAGCTTCTAGTGCAATGGCTATGAAGGCACTAAAGAGACATTATTTTATAGCTCACTGGACATTGCAGGATTTTAATCTAGCTCAAAGTAAAGTAGATTGGACTATAGCATGTAGATCAGATTCATTACCAAAGCTCTACAAAGCCAGCCAAAATTTTGTTAAATTTCATTTGAGCTTTTTTCACATAAAACCGCCAGTAAGAAAAAGTAATATTGATTGTAAAAATGCAAAGTTCATTAAACAAACACAAGATAATCCCAAATACGTGGCACTAAAAAAAGCTTTGTAAAAAAGAATATGTAAATTAATAAGTCTTAAGATAGATTCCAACAGTTGTATGACTGACGTTTTAACAAGTTTCATCAACAATTTAAAAAATGTTTTTTTTTTAATAACGTTTATTAAAACATACTTATTAAAATAACTAAGAAGCATTTTACTTGCCTTAATAATTAAATCTGAGGTCAAATTTATGTATTGTGTAGATGATTTATTGCTCAATTCTTCTGTCCAGTTTAAACTTGTTATCTTGAAGCTGACAGAGAATATTTTTAGTTTTGTTTCTGTAGTGGAATAAATACTGGTGGTAGAATCTGTCACATTGGTAGGTGAAGATGTAGTTGTGTTGTATGCTTCAGTCACATTTGTTACTGTATGTGTCACATTGGATGTTGCATGAGTAGCTTGTTCCGTTCCATTAGATAAGTATGCTGTAGTTGTAGTCATATTGAAAGCTTCTGTTTCATTTCTGACACTCACTGTAGTTGAAATATTGCTTGCTACAGTTGTTAGGTTAGACAGATCTGTTGCATTCGCTAAAGGTTGTAGTGAACTAATTGTTGTTCGTGTAGCTTCTGTGCTATCCGTAGTCTGATTGGTTGACAATGGAACAGTAATTGTTGTAGTTGGCACATTGGTTGAACTAGAAGCATTAGTCTCTGGAATGTACGTAAATACATTTTTTATGTTGGCTTTTAGCAATAATTTTTATTTTAATATTATTTTTTTTAGATTTTACAAAATATTTCACAGAAAAAAACCCATGATACAATGATGATGATAATCAAGATTTAAAAATGTAAACATATTTCAATTGATTAGCTAATTTAAAAGGAAACCTATAATGATTGAAATTAAAAAAAAAAAAAAAAAAAAATTACCATTTATGCTGAAAGAATTTTGATCAGTAGTCCAGAAAGTAATATTCTTAAGTGCTTCCACAATATCATTTTTTGAAACGTTTGATTCATGGAAGCTGACTAAAAAATCTACTACAACACTGCCTTGACTGAAAAAAAATGAAAAGCACCTGCTAAATTTTTTAATAATACAAACATTAACTTGAAGTTTTATTGAAAATTTTACCCTCAAACCAGGTATTGCACAAATATTGATGCACATATATTAAATCTTGTAATCTAAATTATTCAACACAATACTTTAACAGTGCATTGATTGTATGAATGGATAAAGGAAAGAAAAATGCTTAAAATAGTGAATATAATAAAAATTGAACAAAATACACACATACACACACATTTTAAGTTTACAAAATAAAAATAAATCAGCTTTTACACTGTTTTGGTGGAATAAATGTTAAATATATGATTTAAAAGGGTATTTCTTTCCAAATATATAAACATGTTTCTCTTTCTGAAAGTTAATTTTTATGTAAATAATGGATTCAGAATTATAATGGTATAGCATTAATGATCTATAAGTATTTTTAATGGTTGCATATTTACCTAAGTCCCAAAATATGTGCTTGTTGAAAAGGTAAGTGCTTGCTTAGTGCCTCATTGATCTGTGATGCAAAAGAAATAATATTGTTTAAAAAGAACTATTTTTTATTAGAAAAGAGGATCAGATATTGAACATATTTTCATGACCAAAAAAAAAAAAAGAAATATATTTTGATATAATTTTTTTTCAATGTCCCTGAAACTCTTATGTCAAATCAATTACTAATGGGACAGT